>JBAMNC010001050.1:600000-1051415 GCA_037902135.1 Cetoscarus ocellatus
AATAGCACAAAAACTCACAAATAGCAGACAGAGAAAGGTTGGGCTCATATGCATCATTCCCTGAACGTGTGTATGCTTAGTGATACTAGTTGGTGTAGCATCACTGCCTTGTCTTTCTTAAAAACCTGATGTCACAGCTCCAAAAGTTTCAATAACATCAACTGAGCATTGATACTGCCCGTGGTGAACATTCATAAATAATTATAACAAAAAACTTGAGACTTTTCTGTTGAAGTATTTGACTGCTTACTTTGCGCTGTTTGCAGTTGTCAGTCTGTGCTTCCTGACACTCAGTGACTGACATCCCACTCACTTCCGCTGACTGTGATGCCATGTGCATATTATCCATTACTAACATACCGGCTGCTTTTGAGTCATTACTGAGGGCTTCTTATTACCATATTCTTTAGCCGTGGATTGGCAGGAATCTGAGATACAAGGGTCCCACTACATTGTAATATAACAAGAGTGTGACAATACATTGATGTATATGAATATACCTGTTTGCTGATGAGTTATCCAAACAGAACAATTAAGAGTCAAAACATTGATCGAAACTGTCGTCTACGGGATACAGCTTTGTTCCAAAGTTCCACTGCATGCTCATATGACAGTTTCCAGTTTCCTGATGCTAACAGATATATATATATATATATGTATATATATCTATATATCTATATATCTATATATATCTATATATCTATATATCTATATCTATCTATCTATCTATATATATATATATATACATATATACATATTAAGAGTTCAAGGATGGAGAGGACATTCACTCCTTTTGTAAGTACTTATATCTGACTTATGTTTAATCTTCACGAATAACAAAAATCTCGCTTTGCTTTAATTGTCCTCTGTACAGTGCTCTAGTGATGTTTATTTCTCAACATAATCAGAAAAGCAAAAACCATTAGGTGTCTGCATGGATGCACTGAGAATATTTTTGTTGTTGCACTGTGCGCTGTGGCTCTCGTAATGTTTTATATAAAAGAAGACTTCATTCAGTCAAAGCTAAGAGGCAATTCAGCAAAGAAACAGTCAAGACTGCTCATTTCCTCTGCCCAAGGAGGTTGTATTTTTGCTATGTTTTTTTATTTAATTTTGTGTTCGCTTTTTACTTTGTTTTTAAGGAAATGTTGGTCAAGGCACAAAATGAAGTGATGGTGGTGAATCAAATCCGAATGAGGATGAGCACCTCTAGTTGTTCTTATTGCAAAAGCAATTTTACCAAATCTGTGTATAATGTCATCCGATTTTGATCACAGACCCCTGAATTGTATCATTTCAAGACTGTATCGTGGCAGTTTTGTAATACTAGCAAATATTTATCACTGTTCAAAGAATCCTTACCATGCTATGACCAATTGGAGATCAACACCCCTATAGCAATACCATGGGGGCAACTATGTCAAGATTTTTTAAATTAAATCATTAATTTGTAAAAATCCCATAGTACAACGCACATAATTGTATGCAAAAAAAATACAGTTCCTCAATTAGTGCTATTAATATTAAGTATAGTCTAGTATAAGGGATGGATAAACTTTGTAGTCCGTCCCATTGACTGTAATTCTACCCTGACGAAGTTCAAACTTACTTGAAATATAACATACATTAAAACACATGCTAAACATTAAGTACAGACAAGAAAAGGAAATTGTTAGAAGCAACAGATGATTAAAAAAACAGATATTGTTCAATGTGCAATGGATGGGGGGGGGGGGGGGGGGAGTTGTCCTCTGAGATCAGGGTGGCTTTACTGATCACAGCTTGGTTGTTTTCAGAGAGAGGGGCCTAACATTACACTGTTTTTGTGTGAACTGAGCTCAGCTGTGAGTACAGAAGCCTTATTTTAACTTTTGTGTTCAAACTTGGGCAAAGTAATCTTAGTGAAGTTAAGGTGTATCAGGGCTTCACTGTTTACTACCAAATTACAGATATGTAATTCCTCAGTGTACAGGTCTTTGTGGGTAAAATGAAATACTTACTACTTTATTGAAGTTGCAAGATTTAAGGTCAGTGGTAACTCTGATGTATGAACTTTTACCAGAGCTGTCTGAAAGGCATCCCTTCATTTCACTCTAATCATTATCTTCAAAGCCAAAGGCCAAGGCTACAGCAGTGCGATGTGCTTGTGGATTTGTCATGTTCAGTATCTTATTTGGCATGGCTCTAGTAAATGTATTGATGATCTGATTTTTACTAAACACTTGTTGGAGAGCAGGAATATATCTTTGTAGTTCAGATTTTCTCCCTAGCTGTGAGCTGTGAGGACAAATTTTGGCAGTATCTATTATGTTATCATTCCAGTTCACAGAATGGGGAGATCATGGTGTTAAAAATGTGTTTTTTGACAGGGAAACAGGGAGAAAAAGAGTAGCAGCCCACAACTCTCTACAGATGCTGCTCTGAATATTCAAAAACCTTTTCAAAGTACCTTTAAATGACAAAAATGATCTTACAAAAAAAAAAAAAAAAAAACATACAAGATAATCATGGACTTAAGTTTTGGAGTCAGTGTAAAAAACGTTGACATAAATTAAGCTTGTATTTCTTTTTAAACTTTTAAACTTTAGGCAATTTTGGATGAATAAAACAGACCCACTGCGTAAAGCTCTTTGGGTCATATCAAAGTTTTACTTTTATTCATCTGATGGACAAAAAAGGCAAAAAGGAAATGTTTTTCATAGTTTTTCTTCTGTTTTCTTCTTCCTCTTCTTCCACAGCACCCTTGGTGGACTCAAACCCCCGACACAGCAGCTCAGCAATGCTGATGCTCCTATCAGTGGTGTTCCTTGGCCTTGCCGTCTTCCTCATCTACAAATTCAAGAGGTGCTCACCTTTGTGATTACTTCCTCCTGCAGCACTCACAGCATGTTCACATGGAACCCCGGTTTAGTGTAGCTCTATTACCATTTTATTCATTATTGATGATGCCAGATTAGCACAGCCTAAACCGATCCATCACAGCCACGTTTGGAAGCTTAATTCGACATGTTCCCTTGGAGGGATTGAAGACAAACTTCTAGCAGGGTTCCCATGCATGAGGCACGAGCACCAATCAGTGATAAAATGCAGAGAAAACGGCCATTAAGGGGTTTAATATGCGCTTGCTGTGCTGTGGCTGTTATTTGCTGGATAAATTATTCATTCTCAAAATGATTCTCTTGAAAAGTCAGAGGGAAATGGAAAAGCTGTCATTAATTATGGATATGAAATTTTTCTCATTACTCTAAGGAGGATGCATTTTTTAAGAAATCTCACAGTTGACAAAACAGAGCAATTAATAACCAAAATGAACAGTAATTGCAAATAAATTGGATAGTGACTAAATAAAGATGTATATTATGCGTTATAAATGCAGATAGGAAAAGATACCAGTGTTACTGTAAATTGCCTATAAATTAACTACAGAGATAGAATTAAAGCCTTAATAACTTTGAGAGCTCATAGCACAAACAGAACTAGTTTTTTTTAGGTCAGCGAGAAGGGTTTTAAAGGAAAGTCCACCCTTCAAACTTTCAGAGTTCAGAATAAAACATTTTGCTTTTACTGTAGTAATGATGAATGTTTTATGGTTGTATGATATATGTCTCTTTGCAAATCTTTTCCCGTACAAAACCTTAGAAAAATACCTTGGATCAACATATACGCTGAGGTGAACCAGGAGAAAGAGCAGGAGATGATCAGCTCAGTGGGCCAGGGGGACAGCACGCCCAAAATCACTCTGAGTGAGTTTGCCACATCCAAGGAGCTCATGGAGAAGGAACTGGAGGCCAGGGTCAAAAGTGAGTAAAGAGCTTTCACATGTCCTGACATTTTTACTCCTACATTTTGAACTTTTTTTGCATATCTCTGCTGCATGGTTGAGTACTTTTGTGCACTTGTAAACAGCATCAGCTGCTGCCTGAAATGCCCGACACCCCCAACCCCCAATAGGCCTACCAGTGTGACATCCTATAGTTGTTCCATTGTTTTATCAGCATTTAGAGCCCATTGGCTCCAGATAGCAAGTCCAGTGCAGAGCATAGGCTGTTGAAAGAATATAGAGCTGTTGAAAACATGCCCCAAACCAATCTGAATGAAACAATTAACACAGAGTTGACTGCTCAACCAATAAGAACAAACTGGGCCTGCATGGGGAAGAGAGCCTTAAAATTACACAGGCTACAACAAAAGCATCTCAGACAGACTGAGAATTGAGGTGGATCAGGGGTACTCAGTAAATGAAAACTGGATTTTTTTTGCATTACTGATTGTGACTATTCTTAATCAGTAATCCAAATCAAATATATAAACCTAAGTTATGGCAGAATATAACTACTCTAATGCTTGAAGTTAAAGATTCAATAGTGATGCACTGATTGGGAAAATCAGGGCCAGTACTGATGTTTTTTTCTGATTATTTCTTTTGATGTAATTCTCCCATAATAACAATATTTTTTCTCCTGTCTGATTATGAAAACAGATTACAGTATGACCAAACAAGAATTTTACTGCCCTTAATAAAGGATCTTCTCTAAATCATCAGTTAAGGATGCCAGATGTCTGCACTGAATGGGTATGGGACAACAAATAGATATCTGAAAACTGATATCTGTCATCTCATATTCATGTGCAGATGGACGATGTTTAGTAAAAGGGACGATATCAGCAGATACCAATAGTGACCTGATGTCGATGTAGATCCCTTATATTCAATCACATCTCATTAACAGTCATTGACTGCAGCAAATTTAGTGAAATTCAGCACTTTCAACTGCAAAGTTTAAGGAAACACCCTCAAACTTTGTTTACAGTCCAGTTAGTGAAAGTGGTAGCCCAATGCCAAAATCTGTTTTGAGGCAGTGTGACAACATTATTTTGCATTTGTGTTTAGTAGAATTGCTATGAGTGTCAAGTCCTAAAGGTAAATGACATTAGGGGCTCTAATTTTGTAGACCAAGCGCAGGTGGGGTGCACCTGCCCTGCGCAGCACCTGTGCAGCGCCTGCGCCGCGCCAACGGGGTATGTCCAGGGCATTTTGCAAGTTTCGTGCACCAACGCCTCTGTCCCTCCCAGCGGCGCAAGTAGCAGAGAGGGAGGCAAGAAGGCATGAGTGGGTTTAACAAAGCCGAGTGTAATCTTCACCAATCAAATGAATGCCTCTCCTCGCCTTTAAATGCGCCGCGGGTGAGGCGCAGTGACAATTTCACCTCGGTGGAGAAGATGGTCAGAGACGCTGTCACTTTTACAGCAACTGGGAGAGTGCAGGGGCCGCCGGACCGCACATAGGAGGCCACGATGAGCGTCACTGTGTGGACCACCTCGCAGGATAGATGTTATCTGTTCCTGTGTCATAAATAGCAGTACAAAATTAAGTGATAATTACATTTAAACACAGCAGCAGGCTAATCCATTCATCATGCTTGTGATCCACCTGCATTCCTGGTCTGTCATCGCCAAATAGCAGAACCTTTGGTGAAATGTTCTCTCCCGATATCTCCTCCTCATCCTCCTTACAATAATGTACTCCATCTTTTTAGATCACGTTAAGAATAAAGATTAAAACAGAGAAATATGGGCAATCACAGGTAAATCCTTAAGACACCGAGTGACTTACATTTATTCAGCGAGCGTCTCTCTCTTTTTTCTTTTCTTTTGAATTTCATGAGATGAGAGAAGCCAGATACTCCGTATGGCTGTTTGTGTTTGGCTGAGAGATGTGAACTCGTTAGTTTGCGTCACACTTCCAGCTGCCGTCAGGTTGAGTTTCCATTATGACAAACGTCTCTGATCTGACATCAGATGTGACGGGACAGTTAATATAGATACAAATGTATATGCTGGCTCAGACGGTTACATTAAATAGTGGTTGCTGTGATTGTTTATTGCATTGAAATGTGCCTGACACTCTGGATACCTGCCTTTGAGGTTTTGGTGACGTGTGCGCACTCTGCGCACAGGGTGCACCTCGCCTGTGTCAAGAATAGACCAGGTTGGAGCTGGCGAGCTTTCAGCGCAACTTCCGCACGTTTCTTTGGCACGAAATTGTCACTACACCAAGCTGAATCTGTCGACACCTCCCCCTGGAGCGCCGTCACACCCATCTCGGCGCAGCCGGTCTACCGAATTGCCAAACTGGCTGCGCACAGTGGTGCACCAGACAAAATTACCACTGCACGGGGTGCGCCACCCTGCGCCACCCTGAGTTGCGCCAGGAAATTAGAGCCCTAGGTGTTACCTTCACATTCCAATTGGTTGAACGGCTGGCAAGTAATTTGTAGTAAGGTCTGTAAAATTATAATCAGGCTGGGCATTCTTGATACTGTCCTTAATATTACCAAAGCGCAATACAATTTTAGTCCTGGGTAATAAAAATTCAAGCAGCGCATTTATCGTCTTATATGTAAAACAACTAGAAGGCAATGCATTTATGGTCCTGCGAAAATTAGCCATCAGGCTATGCTCTTTTGGCAGAAGTTTAAAAAAACTTTATGGCAATGCATTTACATTCTCTTTGAGAAATACAGTAAATATTAACTAACATGTTGAATAATGCATTTATGGTGCTGTTGGCAAAGTGGCCACTGGGCGATGCATTTACCATCCCTGAGATGTAACATCTATAAGTCTGTGCAATCATGATCCCTTTAAAAGAATAAATTACTTTAATAAAATACATTTAGGGTGCTGTCAGTGTAAAGACAGTCAGGCATTCACAGCTCTTTTGGTAAAATTTCTCTTGGGCCGTGCATTTTTATTGCTATCTTAAGAATGACTGTAAGGCAGTCCTGTTGGTAAAATGAACATTAGAAAATGCTTTTGTATGACTTTTCATAAGAAATAAATTCTGGTCTATGCATCCTGGTCCTTTGGGTAAAATGATTATGCTTAAGTGCAAAAATTGTGGCCATCAGTAAAATGACTGATAGACAACGAGTTTACTGTTCTGTTAGTAAAACAAAACTACGACAAAAACTTACTCGGGTACCATTATATCATTAGCTGTCAAAGTTTCTTGTTTTAGCAATACCATAAGGAGTAACAGTATGCAGTAAAAAGCAGCGAGCTGAATCTTTAACTAACACACACAAATATAATATGTCTTTTAAACCACCGTACATGAATGGCAAACAGCAAGTAAAATGAAGAGTTATATAGTTATTATTCATGTTTTGGGAGTGTGGCTTTTTAAAAAGTGGCTCTATTTCCATATTTCCATAACGTGGTGACATGTGATTTTATTTTGTCTTGTTTTATTTATTTGTATTATCTGATTTTATCTGATTTTATTTCCCTGATGTGTTCTTTTGTTGCTTTCTTTTAATCTGTTTTTTATTTTCTTATCTTATTATCTATTTTTAACTGGAAAGCACTTTGAGTGTTTTAAAGTGCTCTATAAATAAATTTTGATTGATTGATTGATATTTACTCTGATGTTCCACCAACAAGCAGCTGTAAAAACGGCTGCAGAAGAGAGGGAGACACTTAACAAGAGGAAGATCATACAATAATAAATTCCATGTGCTTCACACCCAGTATCAGTTCTTAAGGGAGTTGTAGTGTCATATTGTCAAACTGCAATTTATTTATTCTTATAAATGCCCTCTGAGATCACTACAGCTTAAAACATTTATGAAATTCTTTCATGCAAATGAGTTCGTACTGATGTCACTGTAAATATAAAGGGTGGCCCTGTGAGACACATGTTGGCCTCCTGAAGACACCTGATTAGTTTGTTTGAAGATGGTGTTTGACACAGTAATCCATAGAATAAATGGATGCCTAATCATCGCCCCAGGCTCTCTCATGCTGCTTAATTTGAATTATATTTTAACCAGAGAATTGGCAGCTTAATTTTCTTTCACTTTTTAATTATTTATTGAAGAGAAAGGCAGTGGGATCCACAGCGTAGGGACAGTCCAGGAGGGGTTTTAATATAGTAAAGAATAGATTCGAGCAATGCCTGCAGCCCTGAGAACAATGAATAATAGATAACATGTTTAGGCATGCAGCCTCCCGATTCAATAGGCCAGCAGGAGCGCAGAAAACTGAGCTTTAATCAGTTTACTGTTCGTTCACAATATGACTTGTTTAAAAAGAATATCTTAATCTGGTACAAAAAGCACCAGGCCTTCAAAGCAAATCGTCTGAAGCTGCTTCCTCTGACCTTACCACAGTCAGTTTTGCAGCTTTACCAACAGGGAGGAAATGCAGGTTAACTGACAAGTGCTGCTTCTGAATTCATAAGGCACTTACATAGTTTACCAGATGGATGAAGCTCCTGTAGTTTCACAGTGATGAAGGGTTTTCTGATGCTGAACCAGGTCTTCAATTTTCAGGACAACTGTGGAGAGCTGAAACTTTTAAGTTTTACAAAGCAGTGGACCTCCTCGAGCACCAGAGTAATCAGTATTCTCTTTTATGCCCTGCTAAATATTTTCATTCAGCTCAGCATCCATTGTTATCTTTTGCACAGAACCTGTAATCCTCCACAGAGACGATTCTGTCGGGTACAAAATCATGTAGAAGCCTGACTTGATGGTGGCTATAGCTCATACTGAATAAGAAAAAATCTGAGAAAAAACCGACCAGAATGTAACACTGAAAGGAAAGTACAGTGTTTAAACTCTGCTGCTGTGGCTCTCAGGTGCAGTTAACTCAGCAAGATCTAAAATGACTACAATGATAACCCTTTCATGAATGATAATGAAAAAGGATTCTTTTGAGTACTTTTACTTTCTATTTAGGCACACATGACAATATGTCTTTTCCCCTTTAGTTCAAGAAAATATTACCAGTAATCTGGAAAGCAGTAATAAATAATCCTGTCTTAGCATGAGAGGCAGCTGGAGATGAGCATGGAGACTGAATCTCAGGTCTGTTTAGACCCTGTTCTGCATTTTGAAAAGACAAACATCAATAACATTTGACTTACCTATACTGCCATTGAGTCTCATGTGCCCCTCTACAAAGGGTCATTTTATCATACTTGGGACCCCACATTCATTTGATTTTGTTGGGGGGCTATTTTGGCACCCATTGTGCGTTAACTTATACCAGAGGGCCATAGCCTGCCTTTCAGACACCAGCCTTGGAAAAAAAGATGCTTAAAAAGTTTTGCCTGTCGCTTCAGGCAAACACACTGAGCACTGGCTGCAGCAGCACAGACATCCTACTCATCAATTCAAACCGACCTTGAAAAGTGCCCCCAAGTTTTGTTTTATTAGTTGGTTGATAAATGTATTCAGAGATTAAATCTGAAAGGAAATCAGAGGATATCAGTCACTTAGCTCAACAAATGAGCAAACATTGTATTCAAGGTCTGGTCAGAGAAAAATGACCATTTTAGAAAATTTGGTACATTTTCTATCCATTTAACAGTTCAAAAAAGTAAACTGAAATAAATAAATAAAATCACAAAAATCTATTTGAAATTTAAGAAAACGATTGAATGAAAATCTTTGAAAAACCTTTGAACTATTAACAGAAGCATTACTCAATCCATACAACTTCTAGGAAATTACTTTGCAGTCTCATCTTCTCACTTCAAGAGAGAAAATGCATTGATTATGGTACTGATAAGGAGCTGGGTTGTGAAGGAGTATCAATATGGGTGTCAGTTTAATCAACAATCTCTCTCCATAGCTGTAGAGCAGAAATCTGTACCCCTGAGAGAATGACAAAGGTAGTGCAAAGTTGTTTCATTGTCCATTACGGGTCAAGAGTATCTTAGGAGTGTCTCGTTGTTCCAAAAGTTGAACTTTTTAAACTGAGAGCAGTAAAAAACAGTTTCCACTGTCAAGGTTTTAGTGCTCAGGACCTAAGGCAAAGGCTCCCAAATGGTGTGCCGTGGCATACAAGTGTGCCTTAAGGCAAATGTAGGTGTGCCATGAGAATTTGTACAACTATAAGAAACTATGACATCCACTTAACAAAACAACAAAAGTGTTTAATTTACTCAATGAGTACTTGAGGTACATTGATTTGCATATACAGCATAATACACATAAGACACAATATTTTATTGTAATCAGTTTGGTTGATCAAAATGAGTACACAGAGAGGGTTGATCAAAATAGAAAGGGTAGGAACAAAAAGACATGAGTTTAAGTGTCAAAGCATATAGGGGTGTAGGGATGAGGGTAAGGGTTAGGGGATTGAGTAAAAGTTGAGAATTATAGTGTGAAGGGATTAGAGTGAGTGCTGAGGGATAGGGATATAAAAAGTTAAAGGTCGGGGTTATTGGAAAGAGAGATGATTTAAGGATTGAGGGGTTGGGGTGTAAGGAGTGGGGTGAGGATCAAGGTATCAAAGTAAGCATCAAGAGATGAAGGGATGGATGGAGAAGGACAATAGATGAGGAATGGAGCGATGGTTGTCAAGGGATCAAGAGGTGGGGATTTGGGTTTTGAAATGGAGGGATGGCAGAATGAGGTTTAGAGGTGCAGATGACTAGGCTTGGGGCAGAGGGATAAAGGTATGAAGATATAGGGATGAGGTTTAGGATAGAGATGAGGGAGTGACCGTGGGGAAGAGGGTATGTAGTGATAAGAATGAAGAGATGAGGAAAAATAATTATTATTTTAAATAAAAATTTTATATATATATATATATATATATATATATATATATAAACTCTTCTCTCACCCACCCCCTCTCCCCGGTGGGGTGGGTGGCTGTTCATCCTCTTCAGCTTGGGTCCTCTACCAGAGGCCTGGGAGCTGGACTGTTTCAGGGCTCTCTTTGCACAGCCTGCACCTGGGATCTTGCCTGGTGTGGTAGATCCGGGCCTCTATTGCTCTGGTGTTCAAGGCCTGTTCCTGTGCAGCCATGATTAGTGCCTTTGTGCTGTCCTTCAGTCCAGCCCTCTCTAGCCATTGGTAGGATTTGTTCATATCAGCCACTTCAGCTATCTGTCGGTGGTACATCCCATGCAGGGGTTTCTCCTCCCATGATGGTTCCTCTAGTTCCTCCTTCCCTGTCAGTTTCCACTGTCTGAGATGCTCACTAAGCGCTTGATCTCTTGGGGCCATCTTCCTGACGTAGTCATGGAGCTTGGATGTTTCATCTTGGATAGTGGCTCTGATGCTCACTAACCCTCTGCCTCCTTCTTTGTGCTTCATGTATAGCCTCTGGATACTGGACTTGGGGTGAAACCCCGTGCATGGTGAGCAGTTTCCGAGTTCTAACGTCTGTGGCCTGAATTTCCTCCTTTGGCCAGCTTATTATTCCAGCTGGGTATCTGATCACTGGCAGGGCATAGCTGTTAATTGCCCGAACCTTGTTTCTGCCATTGAGCTGACTCTTTAGGACTTGCCTTACTCGCTTCAGGTACTTGGTCGTTGCTGCTTTCCTAGTGGCCTCTTCGTGGTTGCCATTTGCCTGTGGTATGCCAAGGTATTTGTAGCTCTCTTCCACATCTGCTATTCTGCCTTCTGGGAGTGTAATGCCTTCTGTATGGACTACCTTCCCTCTTTTTGTCACCATTCGGCCACACTTCTCCAGTCCGAACGACATTCCGATGTCACTGCTGTAGATCCTGGTGGTGTGGATCAGTGAGTCGATGTCTCGCTCACTCTTAGCGTACAGCTTGATGTCATCCATGTAGAGGAGGTGACTGATGGTGGTCCCATTTCTTTCTCCCATATGCCTTTCCAGTATTGTTCAGTCTCCAGCCTTGGTGGGTTAGCTCATGAGTTATTCCCTTGCCACTGAGAGTACACTTTAGCTGGTTCAGTGGAGAACAGCCGGTTTATTCGCCTGGCCTCAGTCTCTCTTGTGTACCTCTTCAGTCGGGTGGCCAAGGCTTGGAGTCTTTGTTTGGCAGTTTCCAAGGCCTCAGGTATAGGCATCTGCCTGTACCTCTTGGGTATGTCTTTCCTGGTTGCACCATTCTGGAGCTCTGACAATTGGCTGACCTCTCTCCGTGTCGCCTTGATTTTAGCCTCTAACCTTCTCCTCCAAGGTGGGCACTGCCCTTTGTTCTTGTTCATGTTACCCATCTTGTGTCCAAGCATCTCGAGGATCACTGTTGCTGTACTGTATATCAGCTCATTGGTCTCAGTGATGTTTGCAGTGGGAATTGTTTCTATCACTGCATTTACATTGGCTAGGATTTCTGGAGGTACTTCACTAGTCTTCGCTAATCGGTGTCGGGGTTGACAAGCGCTCATCTTGGCCATGATCTTATCTCTCAGGTCAGTCAACTCTTCGCTCAACTCTGGGGCTTGGTACCGAGTCTCTGGGGGGGAGTCAGCGTTAACTCCCCCATCTGACCTATCGTCCTGGCTCCCCCTTGCCGTAGCATTAACGTGTTGTATCTCCTCAATCTCTAGTCGTGATAGCAGCTGCCGTTTGTGGATGTTGGAACACTGAGCTACTAGTTGTTTCGGCGTTAGTATTGACTGTGGGTATCGTAGTAACCATTTCTCCCTCAGTCTGTTCATGTAACCCCGCTGGCTAGGGTTACTGGAGTAGTAGCATTCCAACAGAGCCTTGTTCTCATCTCGTGTCCATTGCCTTCTCTGTGTTGTTCCAGAAGCCCTCTTGTCATCACAATGTCCTGGTTCCTCAGCATGTGACGCAGACCTTGTTAACCCGGGCGACGTCTGAGCCGGTGTGACTTTCTGTTTTAACGCACTCATGTAATGAGGAGGGCAATAGCGCTAAGGGTCTTGCCCAAGGACCCACACTGGTATATATAAATATATATATATATATATATATATATATATATATATATATATATATATATATATATATATATATATATATATATATATATATATATATATATATATATATATATATATATATATATATATATATATATACACATATATATACATATACATATACACATATATATATAAATAAAATTTAATAGATTTAATATTTTTATTTTTACAAGTTGTATCTAGATCTTAGCTTTTGGAAGTGAGATCAGTCCCTATCACCTACGCTGCTGCCAGTGACATTGGGCAGTTCAGATATTTTGCTTTCTTCTTTTTTGAGCTGTCATGTTCTGCATCACTGGAATTGACTCCAATATACTCTTTACTTGTTAGATATTTGCTAATAATGGCTGTCAGGTGGATTTATGGGTGGGGGGGTGCATTCATAACAATAGGTATATAACAACAAAAACATACCCTTAAAACCACATCACTCATATTTTGGGTGGGGATCATACTCTGGGGCTGAATGAGAAGCTGTGTGAGGCCTGATGCAGCCCCAGGGGCACCAGTTGATGATCACTGTTGTAACACGTGTAAAGGAAGCTTTTTTAGATGGTTATCTATATGATGTGACATGAAATTTGGGTATTTGGCCTTGATTTAAGATGCATCGTAAAAAAAAGAAAACCACTGACCTTAAGTATTAAAAGATAGACAAGTTCTCTCTTTGGGTCATTTCCTTATCTCTGCATAATGAAAAATCCTCTGAGTGTTTGAAAAAATAAAAGGGAAAGTTTCATTAGAACACTGATGTGTCAATGTCAAGAAAGTTATTTGTTTTGCATTAATCAAAGTGCAGAGGCAGAACTAATTATCAAACTAATTATGTTGTTTTTGCTTTTGTCCTTCTTTTTTCATGTATTTCTGCGCAGGGGGAGTTGGAAATGCCTGCGAGAGCACAAGGGAGATTCCAAACTGTACTAGCGTGTAAAGCCGGAGAGTGACGGTTCATGTACAAAGCGAAGCATTACTGTGTCGAGGGTTCTCTTTTTCTGTTTTGTAATTCTCAACACAACTGATGTTAATAGTTTTCTAAGGGACCTCATTTATACAGACTTGCACGGATGCCTCGTCCAACAACATCCATGCCGCAGACGTCAATTTACTTGATGAGCTCATTGCAAGTACTGGAGAAACATAATCAGTTTGTGGATGTATAAGCTACATAACAACATTCATTTGCAGAGTGAACTATCTTTGTCAAAACATATGGAGAGTTCTGTAAATTTCCTAAGAAGTTTGCTTTGAAAATCATTTCTGCCTATATATAGACTATAATGTCTGAGTCTTCAGTCAAACAGGGAATATTATTAAAATGTACAAAATTATCATCTGTTCTGTTTAACTGTATATATATTATTACTTTCTACATGCTTGTAGTCAAAGTACCATGGCAGCGACAGAGGATCTGACAATGGTCTGTTTTTGGAAGTGTGTTTAAAGTCAAACATTACTTTAAAAAAATCAACTTTGTTTTGCTAAGGTCCTTGACTTGTGCATGTTCTTATTAAGGACGATCTCTGTGTTGTAGATAAGCAAGTGTTGTATATAGTTATTTTCTAATCATTCATCAAAAGAGTCCAATTGATTCTGCCCAGATTTTTCTTTTTCTTTTGTTTTTTTCAGTAACTGTTGGGCAATATGTATCTTGTAGAAAAGGATCAACATGAGCGTGATCATGTTCAATATGTTTATATTTTCATTAAACATATACAATAGATATTTAGACATTTTTACATCAAACTAGAGTCCTTAAACTATCTGATATAAAGATTTCTTGCCAATGTCAATATTGAATTCATGCCTGTGTTACAGCCTTGAAGATTCTGCCTCAGAAAAAAAAAAATGAAATGTGTGAACAGTGAGTACAGAGTGGTGCAGCAATGAATAGTGAACTAGCATTTTAGCCCTTTTGGTCCCACTATTTTTAAAGTCTGTGGGATTTTTGAATGGGTTAATGGTTAGGTGTCCAAAATAAAGTATGCGGCATAAAGACACAATTAACATGTTTTTTTTAACACTCCATAAAATCAAAATGCATATGGTAATGCCTCACTTGCTCTTTTGAAGTTTTTTCATGTCTTATGAAAAGCTGCTAACAAGTAGCTAACTAGGACTGCAGAATTTGTTAAAGTCACTATGTATTAACTTCTGACCTCTGGCTTGATTAGGCTGAAAATATAGTCCTTTATTGAAGAGGTAAGAAAGTGGAGTGAAAGTTTCAGGCTTAGTGATTTAACATTAACCTTAGTCAACAATATTGTAGTTCCTTCATTGCCTAGTATTAGCTAAATATTTTCCGAGCAAATTTTTAATTAAAAATTGTCAGGGAAGTGTATTTGTTTCCCCACAGAGATTTTTTTTTTCCAAGAACTAATTTAAAGTAATAAAAGATTCTTTGTTGAGGGAATATGCACAGTGCTCACTTCCTGGTAGACCAACAATTTTATCTCATTCCTGCACCACTCTATTTTGCTCCCAGTGATCAAATTGATATTGTGCACAATGTGAAGGAAAATATATCTTCTTCCATCAAAAGGTATGTGTCAGGAAAAGATAGTCCTCTATAGTGCCTCTGAGCTTAGTGATGGTTTGGATGGCTTCCTCCAGTTTGGATTCAGTTGGATTCATGTTGCACAGAATTGATGCTGACGCAGATGTTAATCTTTTTCAGCCCAATGCAAAACACAGATTTGACTTGCAACAAGCCTCTTTGGAGACATAGTGGGGGTCAGCAAACAGCCATCACAGCTTGAATCTGACTGTTGCCTGTGATTCACCAGTTTTATGGTGTTTTTAGAGAGGAAGTCAGCTTGTCATGTCACTTACCAAGTATGTAATTATGAACAATAATGGCCCACCTGTTGATGACATGACTACTGTCTCGGCAGTTGGTGTTTGCTCGGCTTTTCAAGATGAAAACAAATCCCTAAAATGATTAAACTGCTCATGGATTAACCAGGAAATTATAAGAGATCATCAAAACATTTGTGATTTTGGTTTATTTTTGGGTACACTTGATATAAATTGCAACTCAACCATAAATACTTAATTGGAGTATTGGTGGTTAATTAAGTATTAATCATATATAGGTGCAATGATGTGTTAATGCAGTTGTAGGGTGTTTGTAAGAATTTAACTTGTCTATGATGCAACATGCATAATTATTATAATATTTTTTAGAAAAAAATGTCAGATGCTTTAAAAAAGTGTTGGTCAAGCATCTGCAAGTGCGAGTAAAGCATTTGTAAAGACTAAATTCATCATTCTTTAAGCTTTAATAGTTATTTCATATACAAACACAGTCTTGTACTTTATCTATAAAAACTATTGGTTGCATTTTATTTTGACAACACCTTTAAAGGATTAGTTAAGTTTGAATAAGACAATAGTAAGTATTATTATTACTTAACAGACATGTAAAGCATTTATGAATGATCAGTGATTTATTCATGAAAAGTTACATATGCTGTCTTTAGCTTTTTGTAAAGCATTACAAAAGTATTGGTAAATACTTAATCCATCATCTGTACTGAGTTATTTATTGATATGCCATGAGTGAACATGTCCATTTAATGACATTAAAAGGCACTGACTATTTTCAGTTAACACAATTGTACCTTCTTTATTGATAATCAATACTTTAATCCTAACCTTACCTCAAACCTTACCTTAAACTAATGACTTACGAATGTATTATTAAAGCATGTGTTACTTTGTTAATCAGGTATTGTACAAATGAATGCTTTAGATACAATGAGGTCAATTTTTTCCAGTGATTTTCTAATGCATCTGTAAAGCATTTCTAACTGTGTATATGAACAATCAATACAGACTAATACATGTTTTAGATGGTTAGTTAAGTTTCTACCAATGCCTTTCTAATGCTTAATAATGTGTCATTAAAATTTACCCTTACTATAAGCCTGAACTAATGCTTTACAAATGTTACAGTTAAGCACCTATAACTGTCTATATAAAAAGAAATTAGATGTCCAACCAACTTTTAGGTATTTATTTATGATATATTATTACTAATGCATATCTAATGCTCGATAGTATGTAGTTAATACAAAGTGATGCCCATTTCCAACACAATAACCTCATATTCATAATTTGGCAAGTTAGAATAAGTGCTGAAAATTGCCATTCTTTAATTACCATAGTAGTGAAAGGTCAGTCTTATAGTAGCCTAACCAAGCATGTTTCTATATCTACAGCAAAAATATGTCCCAGTCCGTCATAGGAAGTTTTTGAAATGGGTAAAACCTTTCAGAAACTTACCCGGAAGTTTATTGGATGATTGTCATGTCAATCACATTCATTGCAGGCCACTCAAATGATGCAGTAGATGCTTTAGAGGAGTCAGGTACGTAACATCAAAAGATGTTGACAAGTTTTGATAAAATCTCTACTATAGGAGACAGTTTGTCTACACAAGCAGGCATTGTTTACAGGCCTACAGCCGCTTCATGCTGTGGTCATGCTGGTAGCTCCAGCCTCTTTCTCCTCAGATGGCACTGAATCGTGAATGCCTCTGCAGACTGGGCTCAGTTTTTCCAGCTTATAGCTTTACAGGATGGATTAGCATGATTACATACATTATTAATGTGAATCCAGCTGCACTGCAAGGTTAATGGTAGCCACACTTCAAAACAAACCCAGCACCATTGCTGATTTATTTTAAATGATGGTTATTTATAGAATAGATATTTATCTGTATTACCAGATACTTAAAACTAGCAGCTTAAAATATCAAAATCAGTTTGGAAATGTCAGAGAGGCTCTAAATGAACTGAGTTATATGATACTGCTTCCATTAAAACCAAGGCAGCCCCTGCTGGCCTTTAGAGGGAATGTATATCCGAGGTAGTTCTACATTGCCTTCAAATTACAGATTCAGAGGCCATGCTCTTTCTTCCTCAGTCTTTTTGTGTTCTTCAGTCCCACAAAAAAACAAGGTTTGCCTCAGGTTGCTCCCATTGGCCACCTGCTATCCAGCATAATCAGAGAGCCGTACAGCTGAGCAGTAAACACCCCCTCCCTCCACACAGAGCATTCCCACAATGCTAAGCTGAAGTAAACAGCACTTGCAGTTGAATTGAGAGGGGCAGGAAGCATGCTGCTCAGAGATATAGTCTGTCAGATCACATATGCATTACTTTGAACAGAGCGTTCTCATCTTGAACCAAACAGCCTAGCCCAGCCTCGTTACTGCGGAGAGAATACACATCCAACAAAGATTGTTTTATAGCTTTGTTGAATTCAGCTCACGTCACAAGCAAAAGGCTTGTTTGCTGGGCTGGAGTTTGTTTGGATGGGAGCTTTGATGGTGTCACTTTGCTCAGATTCTTATTAGCAAAACAGGATTAGGGTAAACAGAAAAATAAATATCAAAAAGTTTCCACTGAGAGCAACTGTGATCGTACTTACCAACTACCCTCCACCAGCCCATCCATTCTCCCTCCTGCTTTATAATCCCTCTTGTCTCTTGAAATAGTAAAGAAACAACTGTGGCAACCCTGGTTCATGTTAAGGTTAGTGGGTAAGTATCAGGAATGGTAAAAGTCTGTCAAGAAAAGTAAAGTCTACCCACACAGCTCTATATCTACGTGGACTTATTGAAACCATCCTCAGTAAAAGAAGCTCATACACTTTGTGCTATTTCTTAGTGTTTATCTCTTCACTGTGCATTCAATTACACTTTGATCACTGGAAATTGCAGCCTCATCTGACATTTTCAATGCCACATTATGCTGTAACATCTCCAGGAGAATCCATACTTGAAATGAAGGGATTCTTCCTTTGGTGATATAACAGAAGGCAGAAGCATTGTAATGTTCTTCAGTGCACAAAAACCTACAATGCATGCATCATCAGTAATGTTCTGTTTCATCTTTATTTCAATATTTCTACGGTAAAGGAAACTGTCATTTTGAAATTGTTTCAAATAAATGTATTTTTGTACATCAGTGCCTTTGTTCACTGGCTGATGAAATTCCTGTGAACTGGAGGGTGTAAAGAAGATGATTTTTGCTGAAAATTACACCGCAATGATGACTCAATGTACCAATACTGATCTGCAGTCAAAGCACACAAAGAGGTTATAATGTAACAGCACTCTCTCCGTCATCCTGCTGCTCCTGGACTCACAGACACTAGGTAAAATCTTGCCACAGTGAGACCATGTCCGCACAAAAAAAACAACTTGTTTTCATACCATCCTGGTGTGACAACCTCATGTTCTGATTTTGCCTTAAATATTTGATTACTCAATCTGATCAGTGTAAAAGTACACCTGGGATGGGGAAGTACAAGTCAGATATATAAGGAAGGACCAATGTTGGACAACTATTGGGATTCAAATACCCCTTTTAGAGTGTTTAACATGTTTACTCCTCATGATAGTGTATTTCTAAGCTCAAGCCAAGAAAGTCCACAGTGGGAGAAATTCTCCTACATCCCCTACCCCCTGCATAGACCTATCACTGTAATGTCTTACCAATGTTGTGTCAGTATCTTAAGCTCATGTGCTGGGGTGGCAATCTCAGACTAGACAGGTACAGAGCCATTTAAACATGGTCAACCAATCAGAGCAGATGAGGCCAATGGCGGGGAGGGGTGCTCTAATATGACAGGGTCTCAAGTAGACCATGTAATATAAAGCAAAAATAGAGGCAGGGCTTTCCACAAGCATCAGCTGCCAACCAAACAGCCAACTCACCTCTTCATTACAGCCGACCACTTTTTCCCATTGTTTGCTCAACCATTAAATGGGCATGAATATATGACTATTTCGGATATAATTTCATAGCTGTTTGTGAATACTAGCATTTGTCATTTTGACAAGTGACAATGCATCACTAACGTTGATCATCATTTTATCAGTGGTGAATAAATTAACTTGTTTGGTAAAATGAGTAAGACCACTGGACCACCTGGCTGACTACTCAATATGCATGTGGAAAGCCCTGTGGTGGATCAGGGGTACTCGGTATGTCAAAACAGGCAAGTTTTTCGAACTTTAGCCATTGTAAACATTCTCTAGCAGTCATTGAAATCAAATATATGAAACTGAGTTGAGGGGAAACATGCCAAGACCATCAGGGTGGTCAAAAGTGACCTGGTGATTTCTCTCAAGGTCTTTGTAATTATAAGTCACTATCACTTGTTACTCGTATTTCTCAAAATGTAAAACATGCCCTGCAATTGACTGGCAACCGGTTCAGGGACAGCTGAACAGCTCCAGCCCCCCCGCAACCCCGAAAGGGATAGTCGGTATAGAAAATGAATAAATGATTGATTGGCTAGTTAAGCCCTTCTATACAGAAAGGCCGGTCTTTGAAGTAGACAGTCTGTGTTCAAATCTGACCAAAGGCTTCTTTCCCTCATGTCTACCTTAATTCGCTGTCCAATTTAAAGGATAAGTTCGGTTTTTTGACACCAGATCCATCCGACGGCATGTTTTTCTCATGCCATAGTAGCAGACGGGGCCAGAAATCAAAGACCCTAAATTAGACATTATCTGCTGCGAAACTCACTCCTCCTCTGTTGTGTTTGCCGTGCAATGTCCACAACAACACCACCAGTTAGCCGCCATTCGTGGACGTGCAGTGGTTGCTTGTTCTCTGGCCAGCTGTTCGGCTCTTTCCCTCTGCATCCTCTTTTCAAATAGCTCCTCGTTGGTATATTCTGGCTCAAAACGATACGGGCATCCATTATACTCAAAGTCTTCGTCAGACACTTCTACATTGGATAAATATTCCGCCATGTTGCACAAAAATAGCCGTGTAGCCGTGTAGCCTAGCAACAACAGCGGCTCTACTCATGTTCTTGTCTATGACGTCACCAAAAGTTACCCGTCCTTGTAAAGCCCCGGATGACCATAACAACAAAGTTGAGCTGACATGGTGATAACACTGGCCATTCATTTATAAAATGTAGCTGAAATGAGCGAGTTTCGCAGCAGATAATGTCTAATTTAGGGGCATCAATTTCTGGCCCTGTCTGCTACTATGGCATAAGAAAAAAACTCCGTTGGATGGATCTAAATTGCTGGAAAACGGCTCCGAGCTCCGCCAAAATTATCTGGGTGAGTCTACGAGTGTATTTAATCCTAAAAATAAGGTCCAGGTGTCAAAAAAACGAACTTATCCTTTAAATAAAGGCAAAAGCCAAAATTAAATGTAAAAATAAAAAATTAATTAATTTCATCAGATAAAAAATCTCTACATCAACTAAAGATGCTTTGACCTTTGTTGCTTCCTATGAAACTGGCAACACTATCTGGATGTACTCTGAAACCATTGTAGGTGCTACTGTTATGTGGTCAAAACCAGGAACAATGAGAGATGGAGAACTGAGTAATAGTTAAGCTCTAAATGTACTCATTACCTTTTGCTCAGAAGCCATCACAATAGCAATAAAAACAATGATCCAATAAGTAAAACAGCTTAGAATAGTTAACTTTCTGTAGCTTCTCAGCTCAAAAAGTGCCAATGAAATGAATCGTGACTGGACAGTGAGTAAAATTCATCTTACAACAGCAACACATATCTCTATTTTATGGCACAGGATACACAGGTTCTGCAGTTATAAGACAACCAGAAGCGTTTTATTGTTCCAACCAATCCCATCTTCCATTGAACTGAGTGTCAAGTTCGAATGTGTTTTTTTGTTGGGCGTTACAGTTAGCAGCACTGAGCGTGGACAGACCGTGTGATACCCCAAAGCTCAGCTGACTATAGAGAAGGAGGCAATTTATTCCACAGTTTTGTAAGTTGTCAACACAACGTGGGTTTGTACAAACGCAGTAGCTTATTTCAAAACAATTAAGAAAAAAAAAATAATTTAATGTTCCCACCCTTATCTCCCTTATAGCTTCTTGGTATTTTCAGAGTGAGTGTTACTGCCTGCCATGGCATCAAGGGGGCACAACAAAACCGGGAAGAAATTAATTTTGAAAACCTTTAATATTATATTAAAACTTGTCCTTACCCTTAACTCTTAAAATGGAAAAGCTCACATTGATTCAATAAATAAAGTGGAGGTAAATGCCATTTCACCGGGTATAGCTGCAGGTGGTCCCAGTATTCTAACAGCAGGCCTAGAGGACAAAAGACGGCTGTTCCCAGACGGGCACCACAGAACATACAAAAAGAGTCCAGACCTAAAGAGGAGGTAAGTGGAGGTCAGCTGTTGCTGGTGTTAAAAAGTGTGTTGGATAGAATGTGTGAAATTGTGGAGCATTTTTTCTAACGTAGGCAACGAACATCAGCATTGCCCAACTGATGTTCCACATGGGCTGACTTAGCTCGATAAGGCCTGACATTTCCCTCCACTTCTGCAAAAGTTTACCAAAATGTCAGCATGTGAATGTGGCTTCTGTAAAATTACACTGATTTAGTTACAGACAGGCTTTTCAGGGAAACTCGCTCAATCTTCACATTTTGGGAATCAACACAGAGCAGAGTCAGGTGTGTGTGCCTGACTTTGATTTAGACTAGATGAGATAGGCTTATACTCCTGGGCTGCAGTGCTCTATGCTAGCTCATTGTCTCACCATCAGAGATAGTGAGAGGTTCTCTGTGTCCCCTTGTTTCACCCTGAGGAGAGTGACTCTGAAATAGCACCACTGAAATGTCTTGCTGTTTTCCTGTGATTTCTCCAATTATTTTAAAGAAGGTATAAGGCCAAAGTGCACCGTATGTTTTTTTTTTTTTTATCATTATTTATTTTTTACTCTGATCTGTTTTTTAAAGTCAGTGTGAGCAGCACATGTCAGGTGGAGTGTGATCTTTTCAAATCAGATTCTGGCCATTTTTATAAGGAATTCAAATCAGATACAGGTCAGATCATGTGCTATGTGACTTCATTTTGAGCCGCAAAGTCTGCCAATAAAAGATTTTTTTCCATTCATCTTGTAATAAAGTCTTAAAAATCTGAGAAATCAGACATAACTGTTAATTAAAAAAATAAAAAAAAACTTGCAGAAAAACCCTGAAATTATCCAGACTTAACATTGGTGAGCTATATTAAAAACAACCGCTGTTGCAGGAGAAGTTTATTTGATTGCAAGGAGAGTAACTCAAACTCAAAGTGTCTGGTCATTCGAAAGTGTTGTTTCCACTGCAGATCATCAAAGTTCTGTCTTACATCTGCTCTAAAACGATTACCAGCCAATCTCCCATGAATCCAAAGAGCCTTCTCATGCTGCTGTTGGATACAGAGCCAAAACTCTGCAGCTTTCATTCTGCGGTGTAATCATTGTGCAAATAGTGACGTTGCTTCATATGACTTCATGACTTCAGACCTGATATTTGACATTGTCCTTTCAACAGGCAACCCCCTCCCCCCCCAAACAGAAAAAAACACACGCAGGTGGAGGTGTAATGTTCTTCTGCTCCCCAAACCTCTACTAACGTCATTAAAAGCAAGGAAAACTGGTTTTGTGGGACATGAGACCTTTAACATTTTAGGTAGCATTGATGGCCTGTGGCTTGGTACAGGGCTTAAAACTCAACAAACTGATAAAATGCAGTAACTACCCTTCAATTTGTATAAATGTCTTCAAAATCTGGCTGTTTATTTAGTCTTCAGTGTAGAATGAATTCTCTAAAACGGAGTTCTGAGATCAGAGATCTGATTGGTCAGGCAAAGGCTGATTACTTGCATCAAACACCTGCTCCTGTGATGCTGAAGCCTGACACATGCTATATTTTATAGGCCTTGGACACTCACACAGGTATTTTCAATAACTTTGCTTGATTAGACCAGGAGGGCTTGAAAACAGGTGGAGAACTGGTGAGTTAATGACATCGTCAGTTTCAGGAACAGTTGAGGTCAACTCCTACCAAAATACAAACTCCAGTTCCAGTATCAAGTGAAACAATTAAAAACAGAACAATTTGCTGATGCTTTTTTTTTTTTTTTACCTATATCCAATTAAATGTACTGAAAAGACAAGATATTTAGTGTTTAAACTGGTAAATTGTATTGACTTTTGGCAAATATTCACTCATTTTGGATTTGATGCCTTAAACACAAAAAAGCTAGGACAGAGTCATGTTTTTCACTGTGTTGCATCACCTTTCCTTTTAACAACACCAAAAAAGTGTTTGGGAACTAAAGACGTTATTTGTTGGTGCTTTGTAGGGGGAATTATTGATGTATGATTTCACCTGCATTACAGTATAGTGTCTGTTGTCATATTTTGTGCTTCATAATACACAACCCATCTCCAATGGAAGACAGATCTGGACTGCAGGAAGGCCAGTCTAGTACCTGCACGGCACTCATTTACTATGATGTCACACTGTTTTACACATGCAGAAAGTTGCT
This sequence comes from Cetoscarus ocellatus, assembly GCA_037902135.1. Classification (NCBI taxonomy): domain Eukaryota; kingdom Metazoa; phylum Chordata; class Actinopteri; order Labriformes; family Labridae; genus Cetoscarus; species Cetoscarus ocellatus. The sequence continues at coordinate 624,075 of JBAMNC010001050.1, forward strand.
TGGCATTGTTGATGAAATAAGCAGGGACTTCCCTGAAAAAGATATTGTTTGGATGGCTGCAAAAGTAGCTCCAAAACCTGTATTTACCTTTAAGAGCTACTGTGCCTTCACAGATGTGCAAGTTACCCATGCCATGGACACTAATACTCCTCGTATCATCACAGATACTGACTTTTGAGCTTTGTGATGATAACAGGCTGGGTGGTACTTTAAGCTCCACTATTTGAAATCTGGACTCATCAGACCACAGCACATTTCTTCACTTTGCATCAGTCCATCTCTGATGAGCTCAGGCCCAGAGAAGCCAGCTGTCTTTTGGAGTGTTGTTGATGGCCATTAAATATATTTCACTGGTCCGTCTGTGCACTGAAAATTTTTTTGTGAATGGGCAGAACATTTCAAAAGCATGGATAATGTAGTAGGTGGGCACTGCTGTTGCAGTGTAAAATACAAAATGTGAGCCACTTTATAGAACGAACTATCATCAAAACGTCAAAAGTGGAGCAAAAGTATCTATCTGAGTGCATTCAGTTTTTTTTTTTTTTTTCATTTGATTAAAAAATGTAGTCAAAATCTGATAAAACTGCTTTTGGAGCTGTTAGCATCTGTGCTAATCTCTGTGGTAGCAGTCACCTCCTGCTGTCCTCTCGCTCATTGCTCTTACCTCTTCCTGATCTAATGGACGCTGATTGGGCCAGGCTGCTTTGGGTTACGCACAATTGTAAACTGGAGCTGGGCAAAAATGATCCACCTGATTATAGACATTGAATTAGACTGATCCAGCTGCACTTTGAGGCTCATACTTTTAGCTTGCACTTGTAGATGCAGCAACAAACTGTGTTAACTGACTGATGTTTTTAATGCAATAAAGAAGGCTAGTGTGCGCACGTTCAGGCAATATCTTTACAGGTGGAGGACAAATAAATAATTCTCTGCAGAAAAAAGGAAAAAGTTTGCATGCTGCTCAGCTTCCTATGAAAGACTTTATTTAATATTAGGCAAGTTTTTGATCTACAAGCATGTTGTATCAATTAAAGTCCCTCATGGGAAGCTGAACAGTGTGCAGACCTTTTTCATCTTTCCTGCTGTTTTTTAATGCAGTACCAACTTGAAGGATCAGAGGTCACAGGCATTCAGTGTGGTCGTCTGCTGCTGTAGCTTTTCTGCTTTGAGATTAAATCTCTCTCTCTCTCTCTCTTTTTTTTTTTTTTTAACATTTTCCATAAACCCTATAGATGGTTATGTGTCAAAAATCCTTGTAGGTAAGCAGATTCTAAAACACTCAGACCAGCCCGTTGTTATTAAGTTGTTATTATTTTACATTTTACTACGCGAGCAGAGAGATGAAGGGCTAAGCAGTGTTCAGCTGCTACATCGTCACATTTGTTTAACTATGGTGTACCTACATGGCTAAATAGTTTGGTAAGTGGGATTTTAAAAATTCAGTGCATTGATCTTGGACCCACATATTAAGATATTAATGCTAACATTCTTAGATAGTAGTGATCACAAAAATATTAAAAATATTGAACATCTTTCTTGAGAAGATGACCGTTGGCTTAACTGAACCCAACATCTACATTGTGAGGACCTGCTGATGAGCAAAAAGGATGAGCGCGTTAAAGATTGGTAATAATAAGCTTGTATAGTGTTGTATCTGTCCTTTGTAGAAGCAGAAGGGTCCCTGCATCTTTTGGGTCAAGGGCCAGGCCCGGGGTCACTTTTAGACAGGATTGGTCCAGCCTGCATGTGATAACTTTGACCCTGCAGACTGTGTGATATGACAGTCAATGCAGCTATCGCAGGGATTATTGATTGGGACCTTAATTATCACAACAGAGGCGGCAGCTTCACGGTCAGACCTATGCTACATTCTCTTGACCCCGAAGAGTGAAGTCTTTGATTTGACAGCCCCCACGAAGGAATCTTGCATGCAAATGTCCATTCAGTGGAGAGGAACATGATTGGAAGTGAGTTATTTGTTGTGTTCAATAAAAGACTTTCTCTCCAGAGAAGGCCGGCTCTGCCATCTTAGATCCATCTTCTGCTACATCAGCCCCCAAACCCCTTATGGGAGCCCATCTTCATGAGTATTAAAATAAACTGTTGAAAACAAAAGACTCCCTCATTGCTGAATATTTAACTTTTTTGCTGTTATTCCAGTTTGTGAAAGATGAGACATGAAACAGAATTATTGTAGTTATCAATGCACGATGGCAAAGCTAGCACAAACAAAATCCATTTGTCATTATTCAGCAGGGAAGTCTGAGAGCAGCCTCATTATACTGTGGCTTGAATTAATCTTGGGCCCCTGTCTCTCCCTTTCACCTTGGGAGCCTGACACAATGTGTTACCAGCCTCTTATAATCCTGAACACATACTCTAACCCTTGGTGCAGCTTACTGATAGACTTGCATGTCAGTAAGCGGACGGGGGCATGGAACAATGAGGCGGGGTATACTTCATGTGGAGGACAAAAAAAAAAAAACACAGGTAAAAGCTCAGCCTCACAGCTTTAATGTTACTCTTTTTGACTGTTATTGCATTTAATTACATAACAGGTGAAACCTTATCTGACCAGGAGAGACTAAAGATGAATTCATATTCAGCCTGTGAAGCTGAACTTTATAAGAGCACACTTTGATTTTACACAGAGTATTCATTCATTCCTTATCTGAGAAGAACAACACATGCTTAATGTTAAATATCTAAACCATCTACCTGTGATCCATCTAAAATTTGTGTAATCACTCCAATCCTTATTCTGTAATTATTTCAATTATGTAGCATCTCTTACATTGGTAGTTATCTCCTCGACTTACACAGTGGTCTTTCCACTCTGATATCTGCTCAGCATGACAAGCTGAAATGTTATCAGATAATTAACCATGCTCTTTGTCATTTTTTTTTAAATGTAGAAAAAATTATTAATAATTATTGTGATTTCATAAGTACAGTTTTGATGTGAAACTGCAGTAGTAGATATTGAAGCTTCATGTTTGACAAACAGCCAAATATAATGGCATATAACATATCAAATAAATCTATTAAATCTACCTCTGATGCAGAAGCTTTTGTTCTTACCTCCTCACTTCCAAGTTATCAAAGCTTTTCAACAGAAAAGTATGCAGATAAACACCAGGGGATATATATGATGTTTTTATATTGCCCAGTAGAACTAGCCCATGTAACACTTCATGTCCTTTTCATTTTAACTGTAATACAGTTATAAAAAGTATATATATATATATATATATATATATATATATATATATATATATATATATATATATATATATAAATGTATATATCAACATACTTACAGTTCATGAGATTATTTGATTTTTACATGATTTTAGTGACTCGCTTTTCTCATTGATCTGATCTTATACACTTGATACCATGTTCTAAAAAAACATAATTTTTGGATTATTTTGAGTATAAGAAATAATCAGATGACACATGGTAAACTGTTTATTACAGAGTACTTTGGTTAAAAGTTATCAAGGACATTTGCTTTGAAATCATTAATTTTTTTGTATAAAATCACAAAAAGTAACACCTGTTGTGCTCTTGGTCAAAAGTGACCATGAATATTTCAATTGTGTACAAAGGAAATTGTCCCTAAACTGCAATAGACACTGTCACAATATTCCAAGATCAATGTCTTCATCATAACATACAACTAATAAGGACAATTACAGAACAAAAACAAGAAAGCCCTCTGAGAGCACAAACCTAGGGCACATAATTTTGTTACATCTATAAGCAACAGTTCCATGATAAAGTTCTCATCACAATATGATTCATGCCCCTTAAAACCCACCCCTAGCACTCTGAATAGCTGATATCATTATTAGTTAGACAGTTATTGAGCAAAAATGATTGTTCGCTAATGGTGGTTATCTGAATCACCACCAAAATCGAATCATTTCTAAGTTGGGCCATTACCAATATCCTGAAAATTTCAGCAAAACCTGTCCAGTAGTTTTTTGCGTAATCTTGCAAACAAACAAACTAACTAACTAACTAACATACATACGCTGGTGAAAACATAACCTCTTTGGCGGAGGTAAAAATCAGGCTTTAAAAAATTGTCCGACCAGACTCTGCATCCCATAAACTGCTGGTAGATTTGTTTCTGGATCTGTACACACCAGCCAAAATCAAAGATCCATGTATGCACTGATGTCTGTCTGAGTTAGCAACTTCCAATTGTCTTTGAAATTTGTTTCCCCTCGAAGTTGGTCGTGTTTACCACTGTGGTTACAATGGCCTCTTCCTCCTCAAATCCATCCTCAATGTAATTTTCCTGGCCCCTCTCCTCCTCATCGGTGTGGTGACCATCAAGTATGTAATCAAGAATGTCACGGTATGTCGACCTGCCATGGTGCTTATGTGTGCGTGTGTGCTTGAGTGCTTGCATGTGTGTGTCCATTCGACTAATGAGGATGTATTGGAGCTCAGTTTTTACATTAATTGTTGTCTCCCTCATTCATTTCTATGACCGGTCATTTTAGAACATTAAACCAACACTATGTAGTTTTTTCCACCCTATATAATATTCCTAGAGTCATTGTGATGGTAGATCACCTTACAACAGGTTGAATGACACCTCTGTCATGGTCTTAGGGGTCTGTATCGCCTTCACTGGCACAATGTAACTTCGATGTGGATGGTAGGAACACTTCCACACTAAAAAACTACAAATTTTTACTGGTTTGAATGCTTTATGGCATACGTCACTTCCCCCTCGAGGCGAAAGCTAAACATTGGGAAAAGGAGAATATAAAGCAATTTTTAAAACAGATTTAATGAACAGAATTTAGCTTAAAGTAAACGTGCACTTATTTTCCTAATGGAAATAGGGACCGCTGGCTCACACTCCTGCATAGTTGGTGGCGGTAATGCTCCTCTGACGTTGGATGCCACCTGCCATTAAACAAGAAGAAGAAGAAGAAGAAGAAAGCCAAATGTAGAGTTGTTATCATAGCGGAAGCAGCGAAAAACACGAAGAAAAGAAAAGTTTTATTGGAGGAGATGATAAAAGAGAGCGGGAGAGTAACAAGCTGAATGCCCGGACAGGGATAAACATTGGCCCGGCGATCACTCATTGGCGTGAACTGAAAGATGAGGAGGGATGTCTGACGGATGTTGATTTTGCCCTGTTATTGTTGGACTTGAAAGTACATGTTATTAACAACGAACAGCTGACACTTGAAAAGGGATTTATTAGAAAAGAAACATGATCAGACTGTATCTTATCAGTCCACATGGTTTATTTGTCTCTCAGGACGTCCTGTTGGCTTGGTTCGCCTCCCTCTGTATGTCAACAAATACACGTTGGTGTGAGGCGCTCTGTTTTATGACAGTACAGTTACACTCAACGTTCATAGAGGCCACTAGAGAGCTGAAAGCCGGAATCTTACATAGTGTTGCTTTAAGAGTGTACAAAAGTTGAATAAAACTCACAAAATTGTATTAAAATCAATACAATTCATTTTGTGTGGTCAAATCCTCTTTTTGGACGTCATTGGATCTCGGGTCAATCTGAACAAATCAACTACAATTTTCAGAGATAAAAATTTTAAATTAGTCAAATTTGACCGGAACACAACATAAGGGTTAAACCTGAGCCACCTGCAGTGGGAACAATAGCTACCGTACATTTGGGCTTTACCACTACAGTTTTAAGAATCTTGTGGATTGCCTTAGGTCATAAGAAACTAAAAGAGAGCATAGAAAAGTATGACTACAAAAGATTTATGCTCAAAATATTAGTCAGAGATGAAGGCAAAGGGACAAGTTGTAAACAAAAGGCAAAGTGTAGTTAATTAAAGTTAACTGTCTCTTCTTGATGTGTCCACTTTTAATGCTTTAACACCAAAAGTTGTTTTAGTTTTTGCAAACATGCATACTGTTTAACATCTACCGGTGGGAACAATGTATTGAAAATTGGTGAATAAGATGGCCGACGGAGAGAGGAGGGAAAGACAACAAATACAAACAGGTAATTTTACAATGAGCTGCCGGCTCTTTTTGTTTTAAATCAAGCAGCAAAGGGCACTTCAGGTGGAGAGAGAGTCGGTGTGTTGTATGATATCTGTGTGAGCTCTGGATCACAACTCCATCCTTATTCTTAACTGCTGCTCAACAGCCTCACCTGTACACAATAGGTCATGAAAGAGGTCAGACTCATGTTGGATTGTTTTCAAATGCAACTGTGCAGCAACATTTTTTTTTAGTATTTCTGCCCCTGCCAGTTTTTTTCAACAGTATGTGTCATGTGTTTCAAGTAGAGCAAAAAGAACAGGGGAAAACTGTGCATCAAACAAACATGCAGAGGTCAGAGGTCAGACTACATGTCATAAGAACATGTAGACACATGTTTTAGAACCATCAACTACATCCCACTACTATTCCTCAGCTAACGTGAATCTTTATGATTATTTAGCAGTATTTTGATCAGCAAGGGTCCAAATCTCAACATTTGAGTTACAGGTATCACAGTTCTACATTTTGTGATAAAAATGTGTGTTGTGCCTTCCCTTGGCAGGTTGACATATGGTTACTGCAGTTGTTGGTGCCAGCTTTTCTGACCACAAACCTGAACAATGACCACCTTTATTTTTCCATGGTTTTGGTGCAACTGGCAGCCAGAATTCTTGGATAACAGCAGTCCAACCCATCATAGATCCAGCTGTGACACTCTAAAGCCCTTTTCACACATGCAACCTTGATATTAGCAGGATCGCCCAAGTAATTCCCTGGCATGGTCGTTCACACCTGCTCTTCGGGGGTCTGCAGGGGTCGTCATGACGTCAAAAATAGGCAGTCAAAGTCAGTGTTCCTTACTTTAAAAATGTATCAACAGCATCAAAGAAAGAGTTGAAGGTTTGTAGCATGCAGGAGTCAATTTGAAGCAGAGTCAGTACTGGCATGATGATTACACCAGAGAGAGAAAACTGTAGAGTTTTGGCTCCATATCCAACAGTAGCGCGAGAAGGCTCTTTGGATGCCCGAGAGACCCAGTGATGACTGTTTTAGAGCAAATGATCTACAGAACTTTGATGATGTGCAGTGAAAACAACACCTTCAGATGCCCAGACACACATTTAAGTTTGTTTTATTCTTTTTACAATCAGATAAACTCATCCCGAAACAGGTGTTGTTAATCCACCGTGTCAAGTCTCTCGTTTCTGATTTGTGGAAACACCCGCAACTTGTGGAAGCATTTGAGCACAACATCAAATCAAGAGTGTAATGTATTTAATATTGTTGCCCCAGGAAACCTTCAAGTTAACTTTTGATTAGATAGGAATCGATAAGGAAATAGTTAAATATTTGATGGGTAGGCAGAATTGTTATAGCACTAGTATCAATAAAATCTCGTCAGTTCCCATCCCTAAATCTGACACGGTGACCACTGTAACAGACAGTTTCATGAATCACAACAAAACTCCCTTAATTGATTTGGTTAGGGTCTCTCTATTTGGGGTTTAATGAGTCATGGTCTAGTACAGGGGTCGGCAAATGGTGAACCTCAGGCCAAACCTGGCCCACCAGTATAATTTCTGGCACTCGCCATGATCTGGGAAATGCCATTTATATATGTATTCACTCGTTTTTCTAAACAAACAAAATTTTGACGATCAGTAACAGACAAACCTGAACGCCTCACAGCATCAGCTGTCGTCTCCTCCTGCTGTAGCCACTCAGTGCCTACCAACGAGACAGAGACTTTTATTTCTGCAGATTAAGGATGATTTTTTAAGTTTCAAGTCCGATGAGTGCACATCTGATTAACCAAAGCCTCTTGAGACAAAGAGGGCTGCTGTCCTCCCATACTGAACATGAAACATGACAGAAGAACAGCATGACTATGAGACTTATTAGGAAGAGTTCCCACTTTCACTAACCAGGACACTGCTTGTCCTTTTATTGCAATATTTCAAGTTAAAGTTTATATCTGTTTGCAATGGAGGTTGATGTAATCACTCTGCATAATTCACCAATTTCTAAGAGCTGCAGGCGATGAAAAAGTTAACTGATTTCATCATAATATTAAGCAGTAATTTTCTGTCTTAAAAAAATCAAATGCCTGAGTAACCACAAACAAATCGTTATACCATCATTGCCTAATTCAGGAAGTTCTCATTTTCTGCCTGTAGTCATAATGCAGCATAATCTCTGAAATAATTATAATAATAATAACTGAAAGCCACAAAAAGGGGTCACATTAACTTAACCTTAGTAGAATGACTAACAAAGTCTTTTTGGAGTGTAGGAGGCAAAACACTGACAGATCTTGAAAGAATATCATATCATGGTGTTTTTCTTCAACAGCTTAAGGACATTTTTGTCTGTTTCATGAACCAAAAAGTCCACATAGAGGCTTATTTTTCTTAGAAAATTAATGATACTGATTTGATCTCATCAGTGAACCTTTTAGGTTTTTTCCTTTTAGACTCATGGATTAACAAATATATAAAGAGCACAGACATTTCTTTCCTTGAACTCGTTAAACGGCACATTAAAGCACGTAAAGCTTAGAAAGACACTGAATTTCCAGAACTTCCTTCACTCATTTGAGTTTCTATCTGTTTTTTTTTTTAAAGTTGGATTTTCTCGACTTGCTCTGATGTGTGAATTATACAATCAAATCTCAACTCACAGCAGTGCGTAGCTCTGCCTTTTGCACAACATACACAAGGCAACAACAGTTTCAACTGCAATTATTTTGGGGGTTTCGTTCATAGTTACATAGCTCATAATAATTAAGACTGATTGAGTTATAAGGATGTAACAACAGAAAATACCCTCAAAACCAAAACTCATTTTTCTACCTCACATTTTCAGAATTTGATAATGCTCTGGGGGCCAACTGGGAAGCTGTGGGGGGCCTGATGTGGCCCCTGGGCCTGTTGATGATGACTGCTCTACGGCATGATCACTCTGCTCATAAGTACTTGAAGCTTGCAGACACCAAAGCAAAAGCAGCATGTTCTAAGCAGGACTGAGACAGAGAAGTTCATAGGTATGACAAAATATAATATCTTTTTGGACAATAAATTTTGGAGATATGTCCTGGAGACACCTTGGACCAGAGCAGACATGCTAATTAAGAGTGTCATATGGGATCCTGTTGAGAATCTATAATAGTACAAATGCAGACTTACCTTTCAATGTTGGCTTCTTATACAGTAAGCGTGGTAAACTAGACGTAAAGCATCATGAGGGTGAACTTTAAAGTTATTCAAACTACTTTTTGCACTGCTACACCAAAGGATAATTGTTCTGTGCTGTTTTGTACAGGGACTATATGGTTGGGCTTCCTTTTAAAGCAACATAAATAGTTTCTGTATTCAATTTTAAATCAAATCCCATTTAGAGCTTGGAGCATGTTACATAATTGCTTGCACTTAGTAAAATCAAAATGTTTTCCCTTAATCAAGAGCCCCAATACTTTGCCTGTGAGACAGACCATAGGGGAACTGACTTTCATAAAGCTGACAGTTAAAAAAAAGGCTAATTGAAATCAGTTTCATAACTTAACTCAACCATACTGATCCAGTCTTTAGCTGAATCATTTTGGCATATGAATAACTTATCAGCAATGATTGCTGCCAAACATATCACAATCTTCTTTGGCTTATTCATTCAGTTAAGAGATAATTAATTACAACAGTTAGACAGATACAATCAGTGTTGATGGTGATCTCTAAATCCTACAAAATGATTAAAATTTTCAAGAAACATGTACAATCAACCCACTCTTTTAATCTCATAATTTTAAACTTGCTGATCAACATCATAAATATGCATCCCATACCTCGTGTCAGAGTTGTAACAGCGGCCGGCAGTTTTGATGGGTTAGATCTGCAGGCCTGAGGCGATCTGTCATTAATTCAAAGCCAGAATATTCATCATTGTTTTATTTAGTGAGAAACTGCCAAAAAAATCTGCATGATTATAAAAGGAGACACTTAAAGAGACACTTGAATCATTAAATCATTGAGCATAACTCTTAGTAATACTTCCATAGCTTTAGTGTGAGCATAAGTTTAAAGGACTGCCCACTTATAAACATCTTGTTCCTCCAAAATACCCTAAAACCCATTGATTTATGTCACGTGTGTGCATTCTAAGTAAACACATGCATTCATGCAGACGTACATTCAGTGTCTATTGCTCTAAATCCATATACCTGTAAATTTCGGGCTATTGAGCGCACCTGAATATAAGCTGCACCCACTAAATTTAAGAAAAATTCCACACATATAGACCGCACTTCCCTATATCTTTTCTATAGGCTGCTGGTGTCCAGTGAGCGCAGCTAGGCCAGAGCGAGGGGGAGCGCAAGTGGAAGGACTTTGGCCAGAGCACGGAGCGTTTTTTTCTAAAAAGCTGGAGCATCACCTTATCTTTTGCGCCTTCCAGCTCCAGTTTCGCTCCGGTACCGCTCACACCATGGAACAGCTCTGTGCGTGAGTAGCTGGAAATTTCATCACTCCACCCTGCTCACATGCTCTGGAATTTTTCAGTTGCAACATGAGATATTTACACACATATGTTACACAGACAGATTTTTTAAGCCTAAATTGAATTTGATATGACAAGGCTAGATGTAATGTAAAAAAAAACAAAAAAAAATAGCCGCATTACAGGGTTCAAAGTGTGGGGAAAAAGGTAGCGGCTTATAGTCCTGAAATTACTGTAACTGCAGTAGGAGTGATGTTGCTCTGGTTATCATCGCTGTTGTGATCAGTTTTAGGCACCAAGCTGTGGGCTGAGGGACAAGTTAATGACAGCTGTGCAGATATCCAGAAGAGTGTCTCAATCCTAAGCAGTGGTGCCAAATTCTCAGAAAGAGAAGTACCTTTGTCACTGTACATTTTTTTGTAATAGATGCTGTAGGAGATAGGAATAATATCAGAAGAGACAAAAAAACAAGGAAAAACATCAAAAATATGTTGTTGATTCTTGCTTTTTTATGTCACAACCAACCCTTCTCCATTATCTGTGCTTGGGACGAGAAGAGGTGAGCTAAAAGAGTCGAAATAGTGTACTTGGGATAGTATGGCTAAATGATGACTGCAGGGTGGTTACCCAGACTCTTGCAGAGTCACCTATCTCTAGCAAAGTACTATAAAAAAGTAATTAGTCATAGTTACTAGTTACTTTCCAAAAAAGTAATTGAATTACTAACGGAATTACTCCTTCATAAATATAATTAGTTATCAGGGAAAGTAATTGCTGCATTATTTTTCTGAAAAAGCTTTTGCTTGAACAGCATGGCTCTGTCTCTGTGTCCCTTCTTGTTGTTACCTGGCCTGCCACCAGCAGAGTTATCTCTGTTTTTGGTCACTAGCTTTACAGAGTTACTCACAACAGATGGGGACAAACACTTTGCTCTGGGACATAATGATCACTTCATATGTATGTTCTTGCCTTTTACATCAATGACGTTGTGCCTGTACTTTCATCCTGAAAACACCAGTTGTAACTGGACTCGCCATAGTTGCATCTAGCTGTGTTGCCAGATTTTTCTACTGAAATAAGCAACCAGGTCTATAAAACAAGCCCAAACAAGCAACCTCCATCTATTTTTTTTTCTAATGCAATATTGTATGACTTTTTTTAAAAAGAGAAATCTAAATGAAGCGCATTTCAACTTTCATCTACATTACATTTCTATTTCACAGTGAAATTTTTCCTTGTCTCTTAATTTTCTTATTCGACATTGTTTTGTTTGGAGGTGGAACATCCTTTTCTTGATACAGAAGTGAAGGGAGCTGTCCTGTCTCCTGTCCTGTGCCTGGCTGAGAGGGGCAGGTCAGATAACAGTTGCTAGACATCGGTGCGTAATAACGGGCCACGTTTAACTGGTGGTAATTATGACAACGTTGTAACAATTGAAATAGTGGTTAATTAAATTTCCTGTTACTGGAAAACAATAATGGTGTTAGTAACACCATTATTATTAACACTGTTACTCCCAACACTGCCTATCTTGCTCTCTCTCTGTGACTGCAGGTGCATGCTCATGACACTTCTCTGTGGCTGCGCAGCACACGTTCAGTCACCCTTTAGACACCAACTGTTTTGTTTGAATGCAGGGACCTTTCCTAATGCAAACTGCACTTCATCGGGGGTATTTCATTAATCAGGACACTGCCGTTCCCATTTCATAGATAATCAAATTGACCACGAAAATTGCTTTGAAAGTGACAGTGTTTGCCATCCTTTGGGTAAAGAGAAGGCAAGTGTTGTAATAATTAAAACACTTTTCTCCCTAAATAAGCCATATTAATGAACTAAACTAGAAAAATGACTTGCTGACAAGTAAATGCACAGTGGCTACGTTTACATGCAGTCATTAAACCTTTCATAACTGGAATATTAGCAATAACCTGGCTGCGTGCAGCCATGTAAACACCAAAAACCTTTTTAAAAATCGGAATATGCTCATATTCCGGTTTTTAAAAACCCGAAAGTCACCCTGGGTTACTCCTTTTCTAACCCGAATATTTGGTCATGCATACGCCGATCGGGATATCCTCATCGAAAGGAACATTAAGTTGTGTACTGTGCATGTCCTTTTCGCAAGGAATCTTGGTCTTTTGAGTACAGGAAGTACTTGTTGTAACATGGCACAGCTCCGGCTCGATTTACTATTTCTTCACATTCTCGTTTTCCATTAATGAAGAAACTGACAAAGAATAGAGTCAAGTACTGGTGGTGGGTCAGTACCAGCACCAAAACACAAACGAAACCAACTGTTACCTGCTCCGGGCCGTTCATTATCCGCTGTGCTTCTGCTGTTGTTCTCGTTACTATTGGATACAGGAAGAAGAAGCGGAAATGACGCGCATTGCGTCAGGACTTTCTCTGTGCGTGATAACGTTCTCCGTGCGTCGCTGTTTTGTTCGGGATACTATGCATAGAGGAATAACCCTGTTTGCTCACGCATGTAAACTGGGTTATTCCGAATGTTTCAGAAACTGGAATATTGATCTTAACCTGAATATTGACTGTATATAAACGTAGCCACTGTTGCAGAAGGCAGTTTTTGTCTGAAGATTGACATCAGACCTAAGCAGTGCCTGTGATTCAATCCATTTGCAGTCTGGATACAGACGGATGAACATCTCCAGCTTCAGGTGGGAGGGACTGCTGCGTGAAGACTTGGCCGCCTGTGAGTGCTTTGGGACCAGGAGGGGCCCAGAAGGGGCCCAGGAGAAGAGAACGGTATGGTCTTTCATGTTAGAGTCTCCACAACTCTCCAATAAAACTACACAAAGATGCTGGATTTGTTGTTAGCCGCCTTTTTGAAAAAGGGGTCTTAAGGGGTCTGAAAACTCATTGAATATAGTGATTAAAGTTGCCTATTTGGCAACACTAATCTTAAGTGTCATATTGCTTTATACAGCAGTTGAACAAGCACACAGATGAAAATAAAATTCCACAACAGATAGACCTAAGTAAATATATTTTTCGATTTTGCCAAGTCATCTGACTCTAAAGTTTATTTATTTATTTATTTTTTTAACTATACTGTCCCCATGCATCTCTAACCTCCTGCTGCACACTTGGTGCTCTGTGCTTATTGCAGTCACAGAGCTATTACTTTTTTATTTATTATTTTTACTTTGTTGTCTGATTTTGTGGCTGTATATGAAGTCACTTCCTACCCATTGTGCTCAAGTCAACACATGATTTTGCATTAGTGTCCAAAATCTAAGTGAAATCTTGATACTTCTTTTAATGCAGTCCTTTATGTAAAGTGAAATGTGATAGTTTATCAGCTCCAACAGCTCGAATGCATTATTTTTCTCAACGTATTTTGTTCATGTTCAAACTCAAAGGGGCATTCAGGTGAACTTTCAAAGAGAGGACTTTTTTAACAATAGTTTTAGACCACATGCACACAGAGTTACTCTCCACAGCTACCCTGCCCTTGGGCGTTGCTCTCAGCCATTCCACCACTGTGTTTGTAGAACTTCTTCATGCATCTGCAGTGTGCTTTCATACACATTACTTTGTTTTCCATTCACCTCGTATTGTATTACTTTACCCATACTTGCTTATGTGACTGTCTTCCTGTCAGAAAGTGTTCTCATACCATGAATCAAATAATGGCACTCATGTCCTTTTCCTCCTCTTTTTTCTTTAACAACTTATTTAATTAGACCCAGTGATTTGGCAATCTATTAGGAGACTGATTGATATGACTTTGATATCACTGTAAAGGGAACAGAAACTGCTGAAGTAAAAACACTTGAATCTTGAACAGTTTTACTGTTTTCAACACCAGTGTTTGGGACCAAACAGTCAGGGCTCAAGGCACGGGATCAATTTAAAGAAAGTGGGGTTTCTTTTACCCCAAAGAAAGTCATTCAAATTTACAAACCAAAATTTTAAGACTGAGGCCCATGAAAGAGGTCAACTAAATTTAATACTAAATAAACTAAACAAAAGATAAGGCGTTAACTCAACAAAACAGACCTAAAATATGAAAAAGGGTGTATATAGAGGGGTTTGGTCACACCAAATGAAACAAAGGGAGGAACAAAATGGCTGCCACATTTAACTAAACACAAAGCTTAACCAACTGAACCCAAATCCCCCCATCACATCAGAAGACTTGGTCCAACCCAATGAGCTGACTTCAGCATACATGTCCTGTCAGCCCTTAGCTGTGCCTTTTTGTCTCCAAGCAGGAACATCCCTTCCCCCAGCATCCAGGTAAATGAAAGAAAGAAAACAAAGTTAACAACAGATAAAAATGTGCTAAATCTTAAAATGAATAAACTCTGTGCACCAGGTTTAAACAGTGTAAGACCTAAAGAATCTAATAAGCTAAAACTGAACCAAAATAATGTCTAGAATGTTTTTTGTGCCTGCAAAATATGTGTTTCAGAATAATGAGGTGAGCAGCTGATGAGGTGAGAGTGAATAAAGAGATGAGCTTGTTAATCAGTTTATTTTGAATTTGAATAACAAAACAAACAAATAAAACATTGATTATTTACAATTTCAGCAAATCTGAATTCTTCAGAGACCATAATGACTTAAAAAACTCAAAATTAACCTGTCAGTATAAAATAATCAACACATAAAAAAACTTTTTTTTAAAAATCCAAATAGTTAATAAAATCACTGACCACTTTTAGAGCAGCTGTGGTTGTTCTGTGTTTTTTCTTAAACTCTGACTGATATTCTGCTAAAATATTGTTAGATACTAGAAACTCTTTGAGTTGATCACCCTGATTCCATAATCTTCACTTAAACACACCATTTTGAAATGGGCCTGTAATTGTTGAACAGGGTGGGGTTTCCCCCTTTTAACAGGGGGAAGACAAAAGCAGATTTCCACATGAGCGGAATCTAACTAGAGACTGAAGACAGGTTAAAAAGGTAGGTTAAAAGAGTTGTGATAAAGTCAATGGCTAATTTAAAAAAATAAGGCTGTAAAAGATCAGGACCTGCTGGTTTCCTGATGTCTAAAAACCTGAGGGCAGCACCTCTCTGACAGTGACTGGTCTGAAATTAAAAAGCTTGGGCACAGTTACATCAAAAACAGAACAGACAGAGGATTTATTTGACATAGTGTTTACTGTGTCAAACAGGGATCCAGATGCAATGAAGTGCTCACTAAATAAATTCAGCAGAGCTGATTTGTCTGTAACTCTTTGAGAGTTCTTAACTATGCAAGGGGGAAGCTCTAAACCTTTTTTTATTCCCAAACACTGACTTTATTGTTTTCCAGAACATTCTTTGGTTATTCAAGTTATTTGAGGTTTGACTTAGGAAAATCTCTGCTTTAGCCTTTTTTATTGCAGCAGTACATGAGTTTCTCAGCTCTCTAAAACCCAGCCAGTCAGAGTCAAGACCCGTTCTCCTAGCTTTGGCCCATGCAACATCATGCTCCTGTAGCATTCTAGCTAACACAGGCGTAAACCAAGGATTATGAAGTCCCTTTACCCTGTACATTTTATAAGCAGTGCATTTGTTTGTCATACCTAAAAAAAACACTACAACAATACTCCCAAGCACATTTTTCATCACCAATAAGGTACATTTTCTCCCGGTCAAAAGTTTGCAGATCATGCAAAAAACCTTGTTCAACAAAATGCTCCATGTTATGTTTAACAATGATTTGAGGCTTTGTTTTTGGTATTTTTGTGTCTCTCATTGTAGCAACAACACAGTGATTGCTAATGTCATTTGCAAATATAGAAACAGGAGAAAACTTGTGAGGAACATTTGTAAAAACAAGGTTAATCAATGAGGATTTCTCAGGACATTTCAGATTGGGACGAGTTGGTTTACCAACAATCCAGAAAAGATTAAATAAGTCACACACAGATTTAAATCATTTGATACTTGATTCAAAATAAAATCACCTAAAACACAATGTCATTATATTTAGTTCAGATAAAAGGTTAATTAAAGTGGGAAGTGCATTACTGATAGCTGAGGGGGTCTATAGCAACCTACTACAGTTATGTGAAGATTTTTGTACACCTCAAGATCAATAGCCAACAGTTCAAAATGTTTGCTCAGAGATTTGGTGAGGAGAACCTTGATGCAAAATTTTGTTTTCACAAAGATGGCAACTCTCCCACCCCTGCTGGGTCAATCAGGCCTGTACACTTCGTAACCATCAATACAAATGTCCTTGTCCACGATGGATGTACTTAACCAAGTTTCTGATATAACAATTACATCAGAGTCAGTTGAATGTGCCCAAATGTGCAGCACATCAAACCTGGAGATCAAGCTGCGAGCATTTAAGTGAATAAAACCAAGACCAGTCTGTTGACAGGACAAACAGACATAGACCCTCCTCTGCTGCCATCTTGGATTTAGATATATCCATATACAGTATATCCATATCTTTGGTTGCTTATTTCACTGGAAATATCTGGCATTGTTGTCAACTGGTGAGTAATCAGATTTATATTGTTTCTAGCAGCTTCTTTGGATCATCTTAGACTTAAAGAAGATATCAGTTCAAACTCACGTCTAAGCTGATGTTGTCATAGTTACAACAGAGATATAATCACTGCAGTCCTGGATCAAGCTAATCCATTTTGATATATTCCAGCCAATAGCTGGATGTCAGAGCTATAGATGGACAATGACGCTCAGCAGAGCAAACACAATAACTCAGACATTTACAGACATCAAATTTACAGAGGAGGGAACACAGAAAACTGCACTGTACATGTGCATGTGTGCACTGCACTCTGCTGTTTGTGTCAGAGATATGTCTCTGTACTCTGACTTTTTCCTGCTGGTTACTGTGGTTAGCATGTTTAAGTTTCCTTCCATTATGAATCAAATAATCACAGTATTACCTATTTTTAGCTCAATATGATTATTACATTTTTTTAATGTAGACAGTTGTCATCCATACCCATAGTACTTCCTTTCCTTTCCACTGCAATAATGTCATATTAGCCATATGTACATCTAAATGCATAATTCTACTCAAGTTATATTTCCATACTTGGACATTTAACATTTGTTTTTTGGAAGTTAAAGCCAATAAATGACAACTGAGACATTAACAAATGTGCAAAATGTTTATTTAACTCGAATGTACACCAAAAACAAAGTGTAGCATTGTCAAAATAGTCAGTTCTCTGATATTCTTCTGCAACTGCTTCATCCGCAGCATTAGCCATCCCATTCACTTATTTCAAACAGTGCAATAAATGTATAAATGTGAGACCAAGATTAAAAGACAAAGGAGAGCTGTAAATACCAGCAGGCTGAAGCTGTCACTTATGGTATTTCAGATGATGAGTTTCAGAGCCCCAGAGCAGGATTCTGTGCTGTGAAGGGAGGTCACAGAGGCCAATTAAAGGGTTCAGCATGGCTGAAGAGATAGATGAGGCAGATAGATCAGATACAGAGAGTAACATCAGTACCATTGCTCTATCTTGATAATAATTTAGATATTAGGATTAACGTTCCCCATTAAAACAACCCATTAAAAGATAAGTTTAAAGGAAGAGTGAGGCATTGGCTGAGTTTGATTACTTTTAAGAGCGCTAAATGGATTGAAACTTATTAAAGTCTTTAATCAAAAAGTACTTCATGAGGCAGATTTGATATCTAAGAGTGAAAAAAACAACACTTAACCGTGTTCTTCAGCCAGCAGATAACAGCCATCTTTTTACTGTTGACTGACATGTGAAATATGATAATTTGTCTCCCCTAAAAACAGGGATGATGCACTTAAGTGAAGCTGTCAGAAGGCACCTCATCGCAGAAACATTAGTCAGAGTCCTGTTGCCACATCCTGACAGTTCTAAGACTCTTTGTTGAATTGTGATCCCCCGATGTATTGCGACAGCATCTGTGCTTTCATTTTCAATTTTACCAGCTCCAAAGGCCCATATGGAGCCTGTCTGAAGCTATTGTGTTACTTTGTATGCAGATCTTTCGGCTCTCGACGCTGCTGCTTGGGTTTCATCCTTGCACCCTGTTGCTTGGATGCAGATGCATTAGTGGTTTATCTTTGAATTCTGAATAAAAAATGATTAAAGAGATTGGCTGTACCTTGAATTTGTGAAGTCGACAAGATCCCAGACAGTGCAACAAGGGCTGATTTTTAATGTGAAATACACTGTAATCCCATTCAGCTGGGCCTTCAGAGATAAACACTGCAAGACGTACCTTGAGGTTTATTTATTCCCCCATAAACTTTGAGTTTGGAGGTAGCAACAACAATCAAGTCAAAGAAGTGGAGTCTGGCTTCTTTGGGAGTGAGCACCTCTGCAGAGTGAAAAACCTTGAAATGAGGTTACACCCACCAGTGTGCACTCTGCATAGCAATACAGAGGAGAGAGCTCTGGTTCAATGTTTAACAATGTGTGTGATAAACATTTAAATATCACCCGGTGGATCTTCTTGTGCAATACATCTCAAGCTTGTAATATTATGTTAACAGGTATGATTTGCTAATTTATTGATGAGCAAACTGACACTTAAAGGCTCATCTTAATTAATTCTGCATATAAAACAGCCTTTATTTTTGGTAGCAGTGGACCAATGAAAATAAAGTTGAAGGTTAATTTGCCTTTAAAAATGGCTAGAATTGTGATTGCAGTGCTATTGGTCTGTTTTTTTTTTTTGTGTGTCAAAATAAGAAACTACCAGAAAGATATTTAACTTTCCCTAAATTTACTGTTCTTTTGAAACATTTTCTGTCAGAAGCATGTTCAAGACCAAGCCAGCATCCCTGGCACACAATGCAAAATATCCTCTATTATACATGTAACAGTATCTTATCAATCTGCACATTTATTTTTTTTCTAAAAATGCTACATGAAATTTGACAAATCTTTATTGGCTGAAAAATATTTATCAACAAAACCAGTGAAGGAGATTATTTTTAAGGGACCATTTTATGCGTTTTGAGTCTTTCAAGCCTTCTATGTGTTTATAGGGATAGTTTGGATTTTCTGAAGTGGGACCGATGGCACCCGTAAATATGATTGTGATAAAGAAAATATCAAGGTACTGACGCTACGTGATATAAAGCAGCCAATGGTGTCACCGAAAGCCCCATAATTAATCCACTTTTAGGTTAAAACGACACAAAAAACAACTTCGGCAGTATTAGACGCTACAGTAAGATTCTTCAAAGTGTGCTCAGAAGTTTTGTATGTTGGGATGTAGGGGTTTTGTGTCCCTCCGCCATCAGCTGGGCAGGTCATCAGAGAAAAGACCAAACACTAACTTTACAGAGACAACACTCTAAGTGATAACAACATGCCAGTAGTCTTGGGCATCTATTTGAACTGATGGAGATGATGGAGTCAAAAAGAGGCACAGGAGTAAGGACAGCTCAAGTCACCTGGTGGTGCAATTGCATGAACTGTGAGCCCATGTCCACAAACTAGGAGGCCCATTGCAGTCACGCATGGGACTTAGTAACACCACTGCTTAGAAGATCTCTTTAATTTTGCCTAGCCTTTGAGCTGCTGTTGTGTGTCATAGTCCTGATTGGTAAAATGGACACTGCAAACACAATGTGCTGTCGTCACAGAGGGGGGCATCATGATGAGAATCCCCACATTAAAAACAACAATACAAAGTTGGCGAAGGCCCATGCCACGTGACAGAATGCAGTAACAGCAGCATTTTGGCCATTTCTTTTTACCTGTTTATACATCCGGGATACAGGAGTGACTCATCTTTGCAATATCCTTGGTGGTAAATTTATACCAGTTTGTGCTCCAGTGACGTCTACCTGACCCTGCTGCAGCACTCTACTCTGAACATTTAATGAGAGGAGTTGCTTGACGTTGCATCACCAAATTGTTCTAAGCACAAGGGCTTTGTTATGAAAAAGTGAAACGCTGTAAAATAAAAATCTTACTGTAGCATCTAGTTGAGCAGACATAGATTTTTGGGTAGTTTTACCCTGAAAGTGGGATAATTATGAGGCTTTCGGTGGCACCATTGACTGCTATGTGTTCCCAAGTGTTGCTGGTCAGGTTCAAGAATTCAGCGAAAATGTGGTATGGTAACTAAAATACATATTAAACGCTAAATGAATATTCAAAGAGGACAAAAGTATAAAGGCAACTGCCAAGTGAATATAACAACTTTAAATGTCACAAGTTGTGTGTAAAATGGGGAAAACTTAAGTTTAAAAATATATAAAGTCAAAATTTTGCCACTTCATTATCTTTGTCTGCCTTATACTTCCCGGCAGTGGCAAAATGACATCAAAACAGCCCATCAGATATGCTCCCATATGGCCTTCAGTGCTTGCTGAAGATGCTAATAGCGTAGCTTATGCATGCCTCCACAAATCACTGTGCAAAACCTTTACACACACATAAGGGCATCCGATCATAAATATTGATTTAAAATAAATATTGTTTAATTGATATTTAGCACACCTCATACCAGATTTTTTATCTCCTTTATGCAAATATTTTCTGACTTATCGCAGATGCTGATACCAGTATTTTTTGTCAAGAGCACAAAGCCTCCAGTAAACTAGAATTGACTAGTTCCTTGCATGCTGGCAGTCCATTTGTGTTAGAAAAAGAGGTGATGTAGTCTTGATTTATAAAAGTGGGCATTCAGTGATGATGAGGTAAACAATCATGGTAAATTTGTAGATTCTGCCAATGTATAAGCCAATACATGGTACATTCATGGCCAATCTGTATAGCCAAATTATCTGCTGTAAATATCAGCAGATACCAATAATTAACTTATCTGCAGATACTGGTTTTGTTATCATAATTTCATGCATCCCTTGATCGAATGCATCCTAATTCCTTCATAATAATAATAAACAGGCCAAGAGACAAGAATTTATGGTAATGTCTTATCTCATCTATTTTTTGACTGAGGGCCAGAAGGAATTATTTTCTATAAGCATAACTCTTTCTTTTGAGAGGTCAAAAACTTGACAAAAAAGGAAATGAAACTGAATAAATTGTGCTTACAGAAGGCTGAAAATGCGGTATGAAAAAATGGAAATTTGTGCCAGACACCTGCTTGAGTCAGTAAATGGGAAAAGACAGCTGGTGTTTCCAATTCTTGATTGTGTAAGTTATAAACTCTGAAGGATGGGGCCGATGCTGTCTGCTCACCTTGTGTTTTCCAATTTCATTTTTTAAAAGGGTGTTTATTTGCTTTTTGATGAAAAAGATTTACATAAATAACAAACACTGTGTGAGGAGTGCAGATGCTGTGTGCTGTAGAATTACATGAAAGAATAATGATGAAAGACATCGGGCCCTAATGAGACATCTGGAATTGCATATAAAAAGGCAACCTGGTGTATTCCTCCACTCCCTGGGAAATCGCTGCCTGTCCTTGATGCTTCGTGCCTTGTGAAAGAATAGAAGCTGTGATCTGGTAGCCAAATAAGATTTCACTTTTCTTTTGTTCTCTTTTGTGATGCTTTTTTCTTAAGTTTTGAAATTTTCTATTACTTCAAGTTGAGAAAACTCACTGGGC
The DNA here is from genome assembly GCA_037902135.1 of Cetoscarus ocellatus. NCBI lineage: Eukaryota > Metazoa > Chordata > Actinopteri > Labriformes > Labridae > Cetoscarus > Cetoscarus ocellatus. The sequence goes on from JBAMNC010001050.1 coordinate 646,080, forward strand.
ACAGGCAGAACAGATGCAGCCACTTTGACTTAGATTTCATCATAAAAAATGCTGGCAAAGACATTACTCCATGCAGAGACTGGGAGACAAACAGTGAGATTGGCACTTTTACAGCTGGCTCTCTTAGAAGAGGCAACAACAATTGTCCAAAACTCATGGCTTCCAGGTTTATAGCCTGTGTTGGTGATTTATGGTGACTCAAACTGATAATAACCAACGGGGTTAGAGCCCCTCAAACGCCTTTTGCTGCAATCTGGCACAGAGGAAATATCAGTTTAAAGGTCAATTAAGTTTGATTTTCACTCAGACACAGAACAAAATGTGTCTCACAGGAGCTAAGTAGGCAGTTGAATTAATTACTGAAAAGGTCCTGCAGATGAAACTACTCCTCAGATGAAAGTTCCCTTGAATGATCTGCCAAAATCAGCTTATAAAAAACTCTGGTGAACTGCGATGGTAACAGGAAAAAAGTTTTTTTCTTCATAAAAAATAAAATAGAAAAACTGACCTTGACTGTAACCAAGCTGATCATTCCTACTAATTTTGGCCCTCCTGTGGCCTGTTGCACCAGCCATGGACAAGTTTCATCTTTTCATGGATCAGCTTAATTCAGTGTCTATGAGCAGACAGATCCATCTTGCCAAGCTCCAATCAACATTTGTGAGCATCCCAAAAGGACAGGGCTCAATCAGTGTCCTTTTGATCAAGAAGAGGTGGGAGTTGGGATTGAGACGCCAGCAGCAGGATGCGATTAGCATAGATGCTAACAGCTTCAGTGGCAGTTTTATAAGATCTGGACCGCATTTCTTTATTAAATGAAAAACAAATAAAACTAACTTTGTTATATGATGGATATTTTCGCTCCACCTTTGACATTTTGCCAAGATTTTGTTTAACGAATTACTTACCTTTTGTACTTCACACAGCAGCAGAAACGGCTACCTACTACATCATCTGATTGGCCAGCAATGAATGTGATTCACAGAAAGATTATCCAATCACCTGCTGGATATGCTTTTCATTGGTTTATCTTTTTCCCAAACACTTTCTATGAACTCTTTCCTAGATGGACCAGTGAGATATTGGATGGTCCATCTGATGTATCAGGTTAGGAAAGAATGTCTAACTTAAGCAAATTTTGTCATATATGTGAAACTTTAACTTCATTTGCCAAACAGTTTTTCTTGAAGATACATGTGAAATTGTAATAAAATTGAAAAGGATCTTCTCTAGGGTTTGTTTACAAAATTGACTGATTCTATGTTATAACAGTTTTCAAGTTTCAACTTGAACCTACAGTTACCTCAATTATCTCCCTGTGTTTTCTAAGACAGAGAAATTTGTAAGCTTTTATAGCAGTACTGGACCCTTTAATGGCAACTACTATCATTTATTGTTGCCACGAGAACATGCAGCAGTGCATGAAAGGCCACTGGACAAGTATGCAGGACCTGCTACTTCTGCCATTATGTGTCTGTTTCTTATTCATAATTTGTGCTGCTAACCTGTGACTGCCATTATTCTCTGCTGTCTGTCCCCCAAACTCCCTCCTGTTGCTCCATTGTCTGACCCCGTTAACAAAGGTTTACAAGTAGAATGGAGGCTCAGTCTTTTTCGTCCACCTTCAGTGTTACATCTCTTTTACAAGTTTCTGATGAAGTCTCTGATCAACAAAACAGCGCTCCATTAGCTGTATTCACTGCAAAGCAATTTAATGTTTCTGTTTAACAGGTAAATTACACAAAACAAGGGAAAGAGGCCCCTGAAAGTGGACTTCCTGATTCACACTAAGGACAATCCCTGAATGCTTTGTGAGTAACTCACAGGGCAAATATAAAGTTCTTTTTCAATGTTTTTCTCTCATTATGCAAAGTTTTTATATGAAGCAGAAATGTTGACAAAATAGCAAGCAGTGATAACATGTAGTGACACCACAAATAAAACAAGAGAAAATTAAATAGTGCTTTTTGCTGAACATCTACATTTATCCCTGCTGATGAAAAAACATGCAAGCAAGAGCAACAAAGTTGTTGAAAATATCTGAAGAAAAAAATGTATCACAGAGAACACACTGTTGACACCAAAAAGCCACTAAAACCCTCTGCTCCTCCTAATCCGCAAGATTTATTATACCTATAACAACAATACATCATTGTAACCATATTTTACAGAGAACTTTACAACTAGGAGGTAGACGTTAGACCTTATGTACAAACTAGACTGTGTTTGAACTTCACAGAGCTGGTGAAACATGTAACTGATCTTTTGTCTAATGTCTATGGAAAGCTGTTTAAGCATAAAATTGATATTGGTGATATCAACCGCTCAACTAGTACTCAAATTCACAGTACATGTAATCCAGTAGACTTTACTAGTGAAATGAAAGCGTCACAAGTACTACTAGTGGATTGAAAAATGTTCACTAGTACTACCAGTAGACTGTTTTTGGTCTACTAGTGCTACAAGTAGACTTACAAAAATGTTTAATAGTACTACTAGTAAGCCTTGTATACTAATAAGGGGGCAAGGAATGCAAATTCAGGCTTCCTTTTGACTTTTGAAATATTACAACCAATCAGGGTTCTGGATTTGGTTATAATCCCTCCCACTTCATTTGCATTAGGTGACTAGAGCTATTTGTGAATCTTTTGGCTTTACTAGTACTAATAGTAGACTAAAAACTGTCTACTAGTACAACTGGTGAGATATTTTGAGTAGTACTAGTAAATGAAGATTTTGTTTGTACTAGTAAAGGTTTTTGGTGCAGAGTAGACCTTAATAGTAACACAAATTTGCCTACTAGTAGAAATTTTTGTGTTACTAGTACTACACATAAAGCAATGAGTTTTTACTAGTATCATTTTTAAAGCTGCACTATGTAAGATTCCAGCTTTCAGCTCTCTATGGGCCTCTATGGTTGTTGAGTGTAACTGCACTATCGTAAAACAGAGCGCCTCATACCAACGTACATTTGTTGACATACTGAGGGAGGAGAAGCGAGCCGACAAACATCCCAAGAGACAAATAAACCATGTGGACTGATAAGGTACAGTCTGATCATGTTTCTTTTCGAATAAATCATCTTGTACTTACAAGTCCAACAGGTCCAAATCGGCATCGGTCGGACATCCCTCCTCGTCTTTCAGCTGTTTTTTTGCTGCTTCGGCAATGATAACAACTCTACATTTAGCTTTCTTCTTCTTCTTTTTTAACGGCGGGTGGCATCCAACGTCAGACATACAGAGCAGCTAATGATTCACACTGAAAAAATAAAAACAGTTCATATTGGGTTGGATCTCAAGTCATTTAGTAAGGTTAAGGATGTTTAAAGCATTTGGGATAAATGGCTTTTTTAAAACAGTTTTAGTTGCCAGAGGGACTCTATCGCGGCTCCCTGAGCTCAGAGGCTCAAACTGGTCAGAAAGAGCATGAGAGCTACGATACTCCCCCTTTCTTCTTTATTCTTTCAGTAAACAGTTAAGACAGGGATTGTGATCAATCCACTATTTTGCCTGCCATTGAAACAACCTCATCAATGAACCTTAATAATTGTCATCTTTAGCTGACACAAACTCTAAATAGTTTCTGTATTTCCTGCCAAAAAAACGTGCATCTCTCTCCTCCCCCCATTTTTCGACTTTGTGGTGCAGCCTCAAGCTAAAAATAGTAACACAGTGACTTGAATAAGTAACTTAATGTAATTACTGGTTTAGAAATAGTAATGTGTTAGATTACTCGCTACTGAAGAAGTGGTCATATAAGATAAGGCATTACTAAGTAACACCTTCCCAGCATCACTGGTCACCATTAATTAATCTAAAACATGAGCTCCATGGAGAACAAAGGTCTCTAGACCCCTTCTATGTATGAGGCTACTCGTGTAATATCTTAAAGCATGACAATAGAAAATACATCAAAATATTTTGGTCATCTAACATATTCCAATTTAGCAATGTCACAAAAACACATAAACAACATGCTGTTAAAGAATAAATGTAATGCAGAAATGACTACTCTGGTCTACATATTTGTAAGTGTATTCAAATAGAGTTTAGGAATTGGGAAAAGACAGAGTCATGCTTTTGCAGAAAGCAAATTAAAACTCATAAATGAACCAAGTACAAATACATTTAAAGGTTCTTAAAAAAAACATAACCATATTCAAAATATCTCTTAATATATCATGCAAATGCAATACCAAAGTCATTTATTAGATATGTTAAAATGTGTTAACTATATTGAAACTGCAATTATAATACACTGAACATTAAAATTCTATTTTTTGCCCTTATTTTTACAAGATTGATCTGTTTTCTAATTAAAAGAGAAGCACTTTACCATTAAAAATTCAAAACTACTTCTTTCCTCTTTCTAAATGTAACTATGTTGAATATGTACATTTTATGGTCCAATGTGGATTGTAGGCTCTCTAATTGTATTGAATCGATATCCCATTGTGGCAAGCTTTGTAATACTGGCACTGTATTGTATTGTGCCGAAACTGGAGATACATCCCTACTATTTGCACTGTTTAGCTTGTTAAGTAGGCTTGAACAATTTCAGTCTGTTAATTGTTTTTCCAATTTGTTCACATCAATTAACATATGAAGTTAAATAAAACACTCTAACACTGTACCATACTCATTGCATTGTTTCATGGGGGGATTTGTAAAGCTCTGAATAACAGAGTAAGATGCATGTTGTCAATTTAAGAATTCTGTGGTTCTTCCATCATATTATAACACCACCTGCAGGAGATCCAAGTACATCACAATGCTTGGTGGGCTAACAAGCCTCTAAATGATATGTTACAACAAAACACACTGATGGAAACCAAAGATCACTGTTTTTGTTTTTAACAACAAAATAACCTGATCAGTGCATCAAAATTAGCTCAGGGTTTAATCCATCCATCCATGATCTGTACTGCTTACCCTATACCGAGTCTCTGGAGCTGAACCTTATCCTCGCTTTCAATGGGTGAGAGGCAGGGTACACCCTGGATTAGTCACCAGTCAATCACAGGGCTGTGTTAAAGTCAGTCTTGATTCTATATTTTTTAACTTTAAAAATCTTGAGGGAAAAGCAGCTTCAAACTATATCATTGAGAAAACAAAAAACAAAAACAAAAAAACTACCGTACATAAATACTTTGGCCTGAGAGCACAAACAGGACTTACAGACATGGATGCATGGAGAACTATCAGAGTAGAGAACTTCACAACAACGAAAACATCTGCCATTTGAGTTGACTGTATTGCTTAAGAGCACATCAACAGTGCTCTGGAACTTAACTTACAGCTCTCTAGGGACAGTTCAAACTCCACTCTTGAGAAGAGCTTGAACTATAGCAACTCTACAATGCCCAAACCAGGTCCCCACAGACCGAACTACTGCCACTTCCGATGATGATAGTAAGTTTTAAATACTTTAAGGAAACTCTCTGCTTTGGTCTGTACCCTCTCCCTGAGGAAATCTGGCTCACAGCTGCTTAATGTTCCACCAAGATCACCAGGACTCCCTTTACTGAGAGAAACAGCAGACCGCTGCAGTGAAAAAAAAGAAAATAATCTCAACTTGTGAAAGTGAGAAGACTATAAATCTGGCACACGTTCAAAATTGTGACAAAGTTTCAGAGATTATTCAAGTCAGTAAGATCTCAAAGTTTAATCTGTTGACCGTACAACAGGGCTGTGACCTTGCTGTAAACATGCGTTTGAATATAAAATAAACAACCCAACAGCACATTGCAGTGGACCAGCCAATTCAACAGGTCCCCATTGTCCATTGTTCTCTTGACCTCAACAGAAAGTACGCCTTGAGAAAATGGAGGACAGGCAAAGACCCTCTGTTGAAGCACTTAGGGATCCACACTGCAAATTACATTGCAAAATAGAAAAAACAAGACTGGGCTGTGTGCAAAGCAGCTAGCCTACTCCCCGTCTGTGGGCCCATTTGTCTGCCTTCCACCCATCATGGTCACTTTGTCAAATGTTCAGCCCCATGTGACCGCGTCCTCCTCAGAAGGCTCCCATCACAGGCACATTAAAAAGACCATGCTGGACAACATCGCAAGATTCATATGCAAGGCCCACTGGTACAGCTGGTGGAGGGTGGGGGGTTTCAAATACCTTTGGTTTTTAGTGAGTCTGCCTGAAAAACAATCATGTTCTATTTTTGGGGAAAGTGCCAGCCCTTCTACTTTAGAGTGAAATTAAAAAAAGAAAAGAAAAGAAACAAACAAACAAACAGGAGTCTGCTGTGGTGATGTTTTGGTATCAAGTCAATTTTTTACCCAAGTGTTCATTTTTTTTTTTCTAGGAAGACATCTAGCATTACTTATTGGATACAAGAAGGACTATTTGAGCCTTCTTGTGGCACTCTTGAGAAGGTTATCAGTGTTAAGGAAGAAAGAAAGACTCATGAATCTGCTGACTTTCTAACCTGAGGAGGGATTTATGTTTCCCTGGTATCAATTCCATAGTTAGATGAGCAAGGTGCCTTCTTCAGCCCAAATTACAAAACCTGTGCAATATGTCAGTGCCTGCAGAGGGTGTATCTCTGCTTCAGTTAAATACAACTAAAAGAGACAAAGACGTGTCTTTTATTTTAGTCAATTCAGTGGCTAAACCTTATTAGAGACTCCACATTAAATTGTGTGTATTTTATGTTGAATTTCAACCACTTCATCAAAACAATAATGATGTAAATACTGTGCTTTCCTTACAAATCTTCTGAAGACCAAAAGATGTGAATGATTTTAAAAAATGATGGAACCTATACTAGCTGTATATCTGTTGAGTTCCTAACCTACACCAGATAATTACATTTTCAAAGTCACAAGAAATCCTTCAAAGTGAAAAAGAGACATGACATGTAATGTTACAATTAGACCCCACAAAGGGATGCCATCTAGACTCTTCATGTTTAAATTATAACCTCTGATCAAACATGACAACAAATAAAGATTGTTTCAAGTTAGTATAGCAAAATATTGCCTTCTACTCTGCATATTAGTGCACTGTGACTGTGTATGCCCTAGGGATGGGAATTGAATCAACCCCCTCAAGAAATCAATATTAGTAGTCTTTTTGCTCATTAATTCTCTTATCAATTCCTTCCATTCACAGGGATCAGAAGTGGATGAAATTGTGGCTCAATTTTCGACAAAAAGGTGTGGACTGTACCACTGTAAGTGAGAGCCCTTGAAAGCAGTGCACCTCAAATTTCTGCCTGAACTATCACAACATAATCCAACTCTGCTGGTAGCTAATGTTAAGCGTAAATATTAACTGGCCTTGCCATTTTTAACTGTTGTAAAAATACATGATGCAAGCGCAGTGGGGTAACTCACACTCTGTAACCATGTTGTTTCACTCACTGGAAATTTTTCTGTCAGTTGTTTTCTTTCCTCTTGTGGAGTAGCAGCTTTCCTTTAATTCATCTTTGGTTGTTGTTTGGACCGAGAGTCCTCTAGTGGCTGAACTTACACAGTGCATTTAGTGCCTTTCAATATTCAGTACAGCACCTCCCCATAAATACACTGCTTTAAACACCACAGAGATAGAATGATGAGAGGAATATAACAGGGAGGGGAAAAGGGTGCTAAATGAAAATTAATTAGTCATCCGAGTTATCAGTGTGGCTGCACTGATAAGAAAAACAGAGGATCTGAATTGGTAATTTATGTCAGTACTTGAACAATGCTGCTGGGTCAGCGTTCCCATTTCCATTCCATCAATAGGGTGCCACACATATTTCACCAGGTGATTTGTTCATTAAGATGAGAATGGGCTGCAGCTTTCAGGAGGTAAGCATCCACTTCAAAACACCTGCAGACGCATATCAAGATGAACAGCTGAGATAAACATAAAACTTCCGGAGCTGTTTTAGCTGCATCAGGGGGGAGACAACACTTGAGAAAAGCAGTTTGGTGCAATAATTTGTAAGCGTGGTTACCTGCAGACTGCTAAACAGAGCCGAGGCTTTGAAGCTGCTTCACTGCACTGATGGGAATAGACACATTTATTAAGTTCCTTTTGGAATATTTCTGATTTATAACCTGCTCGGTATTGTCACATGTTTATCTCTTTAAAAAGCTAACCCTCCTCTGTGCTCAGTGGGGACACTGTCAGTGGATATTTTTGTTGCTCCTCTACACTTTTGCTCTAAATGACTATGGATTTCTGGTCACTTCATCTACCTCCATTAACATACCAAGATAATTCTTAATGGGACTGGAATTACTTCCAATAACTTCTAGCGTTGTAGGTCACTCTATTCTCAAGGTATAGCAAATTAAAAATTCAATATATTGTCCCTCCTCCAATTGTTCCCTATGTGGACTGGAATTACCTCAACAACAGTGACATGGAGACTGTTTGGTTTTCACAGCAAATACCTGCATCTGTTCAATCTTCCACTTCATCTTTAATAAAGTGCAATAAACAATAATGGTCTCAATGTACAAGGCAGAGGACATTGTTAGTTTATTTATTTATAACTACAAGTTATAAATCTGTACTTTGTGGATTTTTTAATCAAAATTTCCAGATGAAAATCATTGCAGTGTTGTTATTAGGCCTCATTTCATACAGGTCAAAGGTCAGCAAGAGACAAAATAAATACCTCAGTTCTCAAGAATCAAGAGAAAATGTTAGTAATAAAAATAATAATAGCTTCTTTTATATAGCACCTTTTGAAACAAATGTTTACGAAGTGCTTTGACAGCTAAGGGCAGAATAATAATAAAATGAACATCAACATTAACAATCAAGTCAGGAAAAAAATTACCAGGAAATTCAAATGAAAGGGCAAAACGAAATTTAAACAGTGAATCAACAAGAATGAAGAATAAAGCAGACAAATGGAATGAAGGTGAATACAGGCATATCCTCTGAGACAGTCAGAAAATTCTGTTTAAGTTGTCACGTCCTCCGGTTAAGTTCCCTTTTTGTTTCCTCCTCATGAATCTTGTCTTGTCATTCCTGTTTTATTGTGAAATCACTCACCCCTGAGTGATTTCACAATAAAACAGGAGATTTCTAATGAAGCAAAGAAAGATGACAAATGTGTAAAAAAAAAGGAAAAACAGCTGAGATTAAAGAAAACTAAAATATGGTAAAAAAAAAAAAGTAAGTACGAAATAAAGTGAATAAAATGTGAAATAAGGTAAAAGCAAGTTTGTAGAAGTGTGTTATAAGAAGTGATTTGAGAGTTTTAACTGATTCTGCATGCCTTAAAGCAGTGTTGTCCTTTGTAACATCTGACATGAAGACTATTTCCAAGAGTGACAAATATGACAATAAGCAGCAAAAGAATAATTCATCCTGGAGGGATAAGTGTAAATATGTAAATGTTTTTGGCTGTAGATTTCTTTGCATATTGTTACTTTTATTCATAGTAGCATAGGCTTTACAGCACCATATTCAGATTTTAAAATGGTTTGGGCACTGTGTGTGATTTATACAAAGTTCGTAAAGAATTAGTTTAGTTTTTTTTTTTTAAATTCATTTCAAGGTCAAGCAACCTTTAACACATTAATCTGATATCATGACAGCATAAACATTATGGTAGTCCAGGTTGTCCTAAAAAAAAAATGATGCCTTTAACCAATCAGGTTTGAGCATACATGCTAATAACTGAAGATATTCCGTGATTAGCCTGTATGCTCATTACCCCCCCAACCCCTGGCTACAACACACACAAAGACAAATTTCCTGTAGAACTTTTTTACGATTTACCACCCCCGAGGCCGCATGTCTTCTCATATGAATCTTGCAATCTTGTCTGCAATGGTCCATGATGGCCCCCCTGACAGAGTGGCAGGAGAGGTTGCCAAGGAGGAAGCAGAAGCACTGGGCTGAGAACTTCACGAGACACAGCTGGACAGTGGTGGGCAAAAGTCTGACAAATGGGGTCTGCAGATTTGTTGTAGTGGGCCAACTGCTTAGCACATTATTGACACACAGAGAAGCCCAAAGTGCCTCCACACAACGCTTCTCACTTGTTTTGATGTTGTTATTGCCATCTCAGGGTGGTTTTGCTGGTCCCCCATTTCCTTTGTCTTCTTCTTCTTTTGGTATCTGTCAGAAAACACGCAGCTGTTGTTGAGGCCAAGAGAGCACTGGCCAAAGGGGCTGTGCTAGGATCTCCCTCTGTTGGATCAAGTGGTCACTACTCCAGGTGCCCTAATGTGGTGTTGAGCTGTTTACTTAGTATGTTTTGAATGTTTATTTACAGTTCAAGGACAGGTTTTTACCCCCATGCTCAAACAGATATATGACTATCAGTTAAAACATGACAGCCACAATGGAATTGTACTCTAGTTAAATTATAAATGTATTCACGTCTGTAGTCCATGGTCACATGACCCTGTCACATACTTCTGAGTAATTTAATATTCCAGTCCAGAGTAACATACTTCAGTTTAGTAATTTATTGTCTATTTTTCCTGTTATATATTAGAATTTTAAACTTTTTAGAAAATTAATTGATTCCATTTCTTTTTCCTCAACCAGATTTACCTGCTGAGTCGAGTCAACACAGATTTAACATTTTGGGATACTCAGATCTTGAGTATGAGAAGGTACATGCCCTGTATTGGTCTGCCAGACCAAATTTGGACAGATTATGGCTGTGTGGTCAATGGCGGCTTTGGTCTGCACAGTCCACTCCAGTTTACTGCACATGAGCCAACTTTGGCTCTGAAACAGGACCAGACATTAACCAGCCACGGGAAATCATTCAATGTTATCTGGCACCCTTGATCTAAGCACCTCCAGGGCCCAGTTTTTGTTTTTTTTTTCCTTGTAGTCTTGCTGGTTGAGCTGTCTCCAGAAAGGACACTTGGAGGATAAAACAAAACTAATCTAATTAAAGTGACACTTCCAGGTTATTTTTAAAATTTCTTTTGACACTTTTTATGAAATGTCCAATATGGTGATGTAGATGAATCAACCCTTGATTTTATTTTTTGTTTTTCAAAAGAAAACATACCAATTCAGAATGGAAGATGTTATGCCACTAAATGAGAGGTACATATCAAATGTCACAGTTATTGTGATCACCTCTATTACTGGACAGAAAAAAAACAGCACAGAGGGTAGAGTAGACAATACTGTGATTAAATGAAAAAAAAGTATATAAAATTCCCAAGATGTCAGATGAAATAAGCCACAAAACAGCATGGAGTGATTATATACAGTTTTTGATTGGTTAACAACAACCTCTTTTTCCATTTGCAAGCCTTTTGTTTTGGCACTACTTCTCTCTGTCATTTACTTGAGATAGACGGTAAAAACATCTTCGATTGAGATTCAGTGGGACTTTTAACAATCCCCTGTATCTACAGCTGGCATTAGAGGTCACATGCATAGCACTGTAACATATTACAATGAAATGCATGAAGAAGTGTATGCAGATAAACTGTCAGTGATGTGGAAAAGTAGAGAGCAGCTCCAGAAAGGATAAATTCTCCTGCTTGCACAAGCTGGACTAAATTCCCCGGATTTGGTCTTGCTTGAATGTTGTCTATCATGTTGTTGAGTCTTGAGATGATCTGCTGTAGAGATGTTGATTTATGTTAACCTGTTGCTAGTTACATGGTATGCTGTGCCTGTGCACAAGAAGTGACTCTATGGAATCCAAAACATTATGATTAAGTGGTACTTTGTATTCGGCCTGGTAGCCTGGTTGCTGCAATTTATATAGGACCATACGTCCTCTTTTGCACAGACATGTTCTCCTTTTTGGTCAGAAAATTATAAAATTCCCTAAATAGTCTGGGTTCTGCTCAGCTTGTTCAACATACAAAGCTGCCAACAATGAGAGAAAAAGACATGCATGATTTAAATAACCTTAAAGGAACACTCCAACATTTTTTTTTTTCACGTCTTACCTCACTCCAGAGCCCATGACAAGCAGGTAGACACCATTCTTTTGACTGTGCGTCCAGTAACAAGGAAGAGACGGACAAAGCCAACTGCTAGTTAGCTTAGCTCAAATGCTGGGAGTATATGGTTAATGCTTTATCCTGCCTCTGCCTGCAGTCATCAGATAACTCTAGACGGTCCTGTGTGCTTGTTGCATTTTTTTGATTCACTGTGCGATGTTACCTTGCCTTTTTTGGACTAATATTAGCACTTTATGCAGTTTTTGAAAAAAATACTTATGAAACTAAGCCTTTTTGCCATATTTTCTATAGTTCATCTTTTTTTGTCATTGATTGTCTTTTTCATCAGGGTTCGTGTTTTATAGATTTCAAAAATAGTAATTTTGCAAATATTAGAGGAGATATGTCGAGGAGATCGACCAGGGAGAGGGGAGTCCTGAGTAGATTTCTGGAGGGGGGCTTACAGAAGGAGGAGGGGTCAGGAGTGTCCCCCAGCACATCTACAGTCTACAGTTTATAGTTTAGTTATATAGTTTACAGTTTTATACAGTTTGAATATTTTTTTCCCAGCTTTATTATAATCATGCTTTACAACATCTAGTGTAATCTTCTTATCGGATTTGTCTCAAATTGCTTTATTATTGCTTTATGTATTACTTTTCCTGTGTTATATATATTATGTATCATTGTTATCATTACTATGATTATCATCATTATAATTTGCTATCTTATGCTGTTTGACATTTTTTTCTAGAAACACAAGGGTGTCTTTTTGATAAATCATATCTAATTATGGGATATTTTTTTATGTCTTTAGAGATTCCTCTGAAGAATGGCCATGCCCATGGAGTAGCACCGGTGGCTGTGGCGTAAGAGATGCTGATACTGCTGGTGATGCCCGCTCTCAGACAGAAAATGACGAAGCACAATGCACTTTTACAGATGAACTGCAGGTCTTGACCAGGGGAAAGCACTGTGTACTGTCTGCAAAGCTGGCACCTGTGTGTCAGTTGCAATTGAAGGTGCTGGAGACTTGGAAAACCAAATTGCCACTGATAAGCACAGGGCTTCTGTGCGAGGTGAAAGCTCCTCCAAACTGACGAACTTCTTTGTACAGCTTGGCAAATCAGAAGATGCAACACGTGCTGCTGAGGGTCTTCTCTTTGGGTTTCAGAATATAGTCACCCTAATTAATGTTACTACTGCTACTGTGTACACCTCTACAGGGGGGTGATGAGTTAACTCATCACCCTGTTTGTGTTGGTTGCTGTGCTGATTGTGTCCTCATTTCAAACAAACCACTCCAGGGGTTGACTGGAAAGCAAGCCGAGACCACTTATATCATGCAAGCTATGCATGGATTTTTGTATTGAAACAGGGAATGATTGTTTAGTCCATATAAAGGCAAAAATAAGCATGGAACGCCCACTTATAACAGCTCTCCCAAATGATCAAGAGGTGAAAATGACCTTAGGCTTTGCCGTGAACCAAATCTATACTAACAAAGGGGCTTGCTAACAGTTAAGAAAGTTACTGTCAAAATATTTTGTAGAATTACTCTGTTTTTTTGTGGCTATTAATTTACCAAATGTTCTTTTGATTAAAGAGCTTTCAATCCTATTTGCAGCACTGTTTAGCCTAGCATGTGTGCTGATAAATTCTATACAGGAGCAAAGGTGATGATTGTAACAGTGGCTACTATAAATACTGATGAAATGTAACTTGTACAAAGTCCCAAACTATCCCTGAAATTCACAAAGTAAACTGCAAGGAGGGCAATGACATTCTCAATATGGACCAAAATATAGGTTTTAGATTAAAAGTTAACTAAAAATCACTAGTCCATCTATTACAGGACAATCAGATAATGTAGTAGGTGGGCACTACAGAACGTTAGCCACATTGTAAAACAAACTTGATGAACCATGTTGGAAGAGGAGCTAAAATGTCCTGACTATAGAGGAGATTATAGTGTTGTTATTTGTGTGCACTTTGAGATTTGTTTGCAAATGCAAAGTGCGTTATAAATAAAATCTATTATTATTATTATGATTATTTGTTTTCCATTTAATAGAGAAATGTGGTCCAGATCTGATAAAAATTGCTGTAGCTGTTAGCATCTATGCTAATCTCTGTACGTGCAGTCACTTCCTGCTGTTGTCTCGCTCATAGCTCCCACCACTTTCTGCTCTAGAGGACGCTGGTTGGGCCGTCCCACTTTGAGCCACTTGCAGTCGTTGTAGATTGGAGCTTGGAAAGACAGAGCTGTCTGATTACAGACACTGAATAGCGCCATTCCAGCAAGGTTATGAAAATTCAGTCCACAAGGTAAGGTAGTTTTATTTAATTCTGATTCATGGTGAAACACCACATGAATAATATGAATATGAACATCTCTTTATTCTTCCCAGTGGGATGCTTTTTGCAGTGATTTCAATCACAGATGTGTTTTCCTCTAGTACCCCACAGCCCTCCCCCTGTCTCCTCTCCCAAACCAGACAACCTGGCTGGCCAGGAAGTGTGACAGCTGGACTGCAGTCAAAGAGTTGGAGAATGAAGATCATAGAAACAAATGGTGCAGCTGTATGAGGGTTACTTCTACCTGTCGCAGTGTTGTCGCACGATTGTGTGATTTATCATGAATAGTTTTACATTTGATCTAGTCCCTGAACCTGGTATCGGTTCATTTGAAGGATTGGGATGTATATTTTATGGTTAGGACTTTTCAGTATAACGTACATCACCTTTTTGCACATTAACAGCTGGAATCCCAGTCTGTGCTGGCAGATGATACCTCCTTTGTCATGGCACATTTGGGATTTCAGAGAATCAAGGGAGGACAGATATAATTTGAAGATTTACATAAAATTATTTCAGACTTGAGCAACTTTTCTTTTCAACATTTAAATTCATTTGCCAACAAGAGTCTTAATCATCTTTCTGTCAATGCTCAACTTCTAAACTTAAGTTTTAAAAAGTTAATGATGAAATGCTTTATTTCACAAAGATGTTGAAAATAGCAAAGTATAGCACCACTTCTTCATCCATCAATCTATTTCTTCATCCATCCAACCATTCTTTTACCCACATTCAACTACGTCATGATCAACTCAATTATCCATAGATCTTTGCCTCTACCTATGTATCTACCCATCTGTACCGCCATCCGTCTATTAACCATCCAACTCATGTATAGAGCCATTCATCTATGCACCCATGCATCAATCCCTTCATCCATCACTCCATAGGTGTTGCTTCTGTGCATGCTTCAGGGTCTTAGTATTCTTAAAGGCAAATTGCCTGCAAATTTAAGAATGGCTTGCAAACAAATGACTCATCCACAACTGCAAATCGGTTCTCATCATTCACTTAAAAGAGCTGTTCAAAAAACTCAACTCATTCACGAACGTCACATCTCTAGTGCAAACCACCGTGGAAGTAGGTCAATAAAAAAAAGCCCCTGTTTACGAGTAGAAGACAATGTGACCATAGTTGAAGATAACATAACATAATATGATAAAAAAAACGAGTCACAACAATCACACAGGACCATTTAGAGTTGCTGAAGAGTTTATCTGATGACTGTAGGTAGAGGCAGGCTAGCTATAACCATTAACTCACTGTGTTTAAGCTAAGCTAACTAGGGGTGGGTGAGCTTTGACCATGTCTTTCTTGTTACTGGACGCAGAGTGGAAAGAATGGTGTCTACCTGCTTGTCATGGGCTGGGGAGTGAGGCAAGACACGAAAAAGAAAAAAGCATTGGCATATTGCTTTAAGGTACACCATAAAGCATTAAAATTGATCACATTTATCTCTTTAGCAAGACTCAGTCAGCAGTTTGGTCAGCACTTATTGCAGAACTCACACCAACATAGAATGATAAAAACAGTTTTTAGACAGTCACGTCTGTAATTGGGTAGTTAAATGTCAGGTCAGGCACAGACAGTCTAATTTTTCTAGTCAAAGTGTAATGATGGTACATGAATGAGCAAAGATGCAGAATACAGATCATTTAACCTTTAGATGTTTGATACTCAAAAAAATGTCCAGGTCATCATCATGCATCCATTGCACACTCTATCTTCTCTCCCATCCGATCACACATTTCACTATGCACACATCCAACCATCATCTATTCATACTTAAATCCATCTGTCCACCCTTTCCCCCAAAAAAGTGGAAATCAATCAATCTATCTATCTATCTATCTATCTATCTATCTATCTATCTATCTATCTATTTGTTTCTCTTGTCTCTCTTTTCATCCTAAAGCATGTCAGGGGTCTCTGCTATTGGTGCCTTGTACTGTGAACTTTGAGATTTGTTTTCAAATGTAAAGTGCGTTATAAATAAAATCTATTATTCTTATTATTATTATTCTCCATACTATGGCCAGTGGGCCCAATGTGACCTGGGACTCATTTTCAAACAGCCGTCAAACTCCTAAAAGCTTAATTAATCATGGCCAACATTAGTTCATTAGACCATTACCTGACTGATAAATAAAAACAAAGAGGCATGGCAGCAAATCACACAATCACAGTCAATCAATTTTGATTGATTTGATTAAATAAAAGCATTTGAGACTGCTGACCATTATCTGCTCCTTTATAGGCTGAGTCGGATGTTCGAAAGAAAGAGTGTTGTCATTGAGGGGTCAGGACGCAGAGGGTCACGTGGTTCATGTAGCAGCCGAATAGTTCCAAACAAAGCTTGGCGGGCAATTTAAATGAACTGCTTAGCTGCGGTTTCTGTAAATTACTGAGCAATATTTTCCGTTTTTTACATTCATACATTGACTTAGGTAAATTCAAACGTGGTACATATTCTATGCGCATGTGTAGGAACATTATTATTGCGAAAATGCTTTTAAAATTGCAGTAAACTAGCTTTACTTTACGTTCTTGACTAGCAAACATTGCTTGATACTGTAACGTCATTAAATTTCCTTGTTTATAACATCAGCGTTGATGATTTGGAAAATTACTGACTTATTTTGTAGTAACATTTCAGACAAAGAAGGAAGAAGCCTGTGTAATCCCCCTGAGTAGGAAAACATGTTCAGATGTTTCAAGAACATTGCCCATGATGTAACTTAGCTGTCGGGATTTGACTGATTCTGTTATTTTGTATTATGTTCCCCTTTTAGACCTCCTGGTGTTCCCTGTTTTACTGTCTTGCCCCTGTTTTTGATCCTAGTTAAGTTACCTGTTTTGGTGTCCTGTTTCCCTTGTCTCTCTTGTTTCCTGTTTTATTTTGGAAACCCTGTGTTCCTCGTGGTGTTTTCCTGCCCTCCCTTCTGTGTCTCTCTAATGATGATTACCACCACCTGTGTGATTGTTTCACCTGTGTTTGGTGTTCCCCTGGTGTATTTAGTCTCTGCTTTCTTTGTTGTCTTTGTTGGGTCATTCGTCTTCCTCCTCACCATGTCTCCTGTGCTCCCTCATGTTTCTCCAGAGCTTTAAGGTAGTTTCTGTTTTCAGCCTGGTTTTTTGTTGTAACTTTGTTTTGGATTTTTTGGAGCTTCTGTTATGGACTGAGTTTTGATTTTTTGGACTTTGATCCCTGATTAGCTTAAAATAAAGCTTTTCCCTTTTCAATCTGCAATTGGGTCCAGCTCTTTGTTTTTGTTAGTTTCCTTTGGGTTTAATTTCCTGACATAAGCTTCATTAAATTTAAACAGGTAGGAAGGTAGGAACTTGTCTTGTGAAGTATGAAATATCTTATACAATTTATCATATTTATCTACTGTATATATGTGTGTATATATATATGTGTGTGTGTGTGTGTGTGTGTGTGTGTGTGTGTGGAGAGAGAGATACATATATACGTATATATATATTTATATAGATATAGATATGTGCGTGTGTGTATTGGGAGGATAGGAGGAAAACCAACCCACAGTGTGTTATTTTTTACTGGTTGACTACTTATCCATACTTTCTTATATTAAACGAAAACTAAGCAATAAAACAATGGCTTACATGATTTCTTTAAAATATTTATTCAATCCTCTTGTTTTCAGATTAGCTACACAGGCCTAATGCAGAAGAGTTTTCATCAAGGATGTGAGATACAACAAGAAGTTGTCCAGTGACCACATTAAAATTAATATTTTGTTTAAAATTGATGAGCTTTCATGCTTTAAATTACATTGTTAATTTGATTTGAATGTGCTTGTAAAATGGCCATCATTAAAATGTCAATTGTAGCTTCCTACCTGTCAACTGACCTTCGATGAATGCGAGAAACACACATTCCCCATAGAAATCCTATTGCCTCGGTTGCATTGTTTGGAACTATTGAGGGCTCCCATGATCCGCCATTGCTGTCAAATAATTGGTCCATTGGCGTCTATGGAGTTGACGCAACTCTCTCTTTCAATGACTCTGGGCTGAGTGAGACTGGCTTTGTATCTGCATCCTGTGAGTGGTTTAAGGACTACCTATCACAGTGGCAGCAGTACAGTCAGGGCTCGACAGTGCGAGGAGGTACTCGCATTTGCTACTAAAAATATTACAGTGGGAGTTGTGATTTGCATTTGGTAGCACCCGTGCGACTATGAAAAATGACCTGTTCAAAACATGTTTTATGTTGTGTTGCATATGTTGGAAGTTGTGGCCGGTGGTGTTCTTGAACGCAGCCTCAGCTGAAAACATCTCCAGCTTTGAAATGTTTGTTTTATTGACCTATCTGCGCCGCTAGCTAGCCTTCGGTACACCCGACATGCCTGCACCGCCCCACGCGCGGTACAGACGAACACAAGCAGGCGTACTGAAGGCCCCTCCAAGCAGATCCGCATCAAGTCTTCGGTTGTCGAGACTGCAAGGCTGCTTCTTGTGGAATTCTTGATCCGGTTTTGGGCTGAAAAACCTCTCTCACACTGGGCAGCCAAGATCGGCAGCACCAGCATTGCTATAATCCTTAGCATGTTGACATAATTAATGTTGGCTACGTATAGATGCCCAAAAGTACGGTCTGAATAACTCAGAAATGCACCTATAGTCTATATAAAAAAAATCCACTATAAACCAATGTACATCAAACCATTTATTAGTATAGTTGTGTATTTGTTTTGATAAATTAAAGGTGAGTTGAAATTTATTTAAAATATGTTATTTATTTACTACTCATTTAAGTGATATCTTATGCCACAGTGCAATGAAATGCCCATTTTTAAATTGCATTTCATTGCACTGTGGCATACTATATCACTTAAAGAAGATGAGTAAAAACAGAGCTTTCAATATTACAAAATCACAATTTAAGCATTGTATAGTTGTGTATTTGTTTTGATAAATTAAAGGTGAGTTGAAAATGATTTAAAATACATTACCTTCTCCCTTAGAACATACTGCAGTGGACCGCTGGCTGAGTCTGACCTCCAAGCGGGCCAGACGACCAGATTATAAAAGCTGCTGAGGTGATATCCTTTGTGTCTAAAGACACTGAGCAGACTTTGATTTTGCAGTTACGAGTTGGGTTGTAACTAACTGGTTCATTTCATTTGAAATTAAAGGACATTGACCCTGCCCTTCCCCTCAAAATTCGAGCACCTTCTGTAAAAACTACCTGAATGTTGTATATTATAACACAGTTGAAATAAGCTTAAGTCTGTTGGAGAAAAGTATTGGGTTAGGATTATTGGTTAATAACAGACAATTGTTACAGTATTATTCTCTCTGCACTCTTTGTCTTTGGAGAATTTTACTTGCTGTTTTGATAATACTCACTGTGCACATGGATTCACTTTAAAAAGCTAGTGTACTAGTGTATGTTTTTTATTCAAATAAATTGAATAATTCTGCTTACAAATGCCTCCTCATTGACCGCATACCACTGTATTAAAGAAAAACACACTATTTGGTAACTTTTCATCGTGCTACTAAAAATATTTGTGTGCTACTAGATTTTTCAACTTGGTAGCACCCGTGCTACTTGGGAAAATGTTAAGCGTCAAGCCCTGAGTACAGTAAACCCCAGTGATATTGCGGTTCAGTTTTTTTTTGTTTTTTTAGACCTATTAATTTTGATAGTGCGTACATTTTCGCCATTTTACAGCATTCTGCAGCATTGTTCATGAGTTTAAATCTCGCACATCACAATATAATGCCCGTACGAACTAATTCAGCCAATCAAAGTGTCAATATTTTTCTTCTTTCTCGGCCGCTGATTGGCTGTTGTGTATTACATGGCTTTGTATCTCGCAGGGAGGAGAGATGCTTTCTTTGTTCTCTCTCAGTTTCACGTCTCTCTCTACAGTGATCTGTGTTATGCATAACTTTAGTGTTTTGTGCATTGATTTTGTGTTTGATTTTTATTGATATATAAAAGGATATGATAGGATATTATAAAAGCATGCCTAGGGTATATTTAAATAGGTTATTTCTTTTTTGCGGATTTTCACTTATTGCAGGTGGGTCTGGAAGCTAACCCCCATAATTGAGGGGGGACCACTGTATTTGATTTTAGGCAATCACTGCTCTGCACTTTTGCCTTTGTCAAAGGATATACCGCAAGGTTCAAACTGGGTCTTGTTGAGCCGTCTTCTCTCTGCTGCATGAAGCATCGTTCTCATTCTGACCAGGGGGTCGACTATGTGGTAGCAAGGGCCAACCAGGCCAGCTGAATCTGATTGGCCATCGCAACGTTTTTAGCTTTGATACACTGAAGGTTGCGTCTCTTTCTGTATGTGGCCCTTGACAAAAAAAAGTTTAGACATCTTTGACTCATACAAGCTGATGAAGTACATTTTTTTCCATTGATTCATAAAATGATGCAATAATAATATGGTAAAGGCAGAAAAAAAAGACTGTGAGCAAAAGAAATAGATCTAGTTCTTTGTTTTTTAAAAATCTAATGAAATGCATATCTTAGAAATTATTTATGAAAGAGAAATGCATTCTGTAGAACTACCAGAGCTCAAGGACACAGGATCTAGTTGAACTGCATTTTAAAGGATACTTTATTTGGAGCATTTATAACTTATTTGTGAGGGATCCATCCAACCATACACCCTTTACCTATACTGCTTTCCCATTAGAGGTCATGGGAGGCTTGAGTCAGACTGATGGGCAGGAGATGGAACAAGTTGCGAGTAAATCACATAACTGTGAATAAAAGGTATTAGCGACCAACCACATTACACTCACACCTACCAACACTTTAAACATACTTCTTAATCTCACAAGCATGTCCAAGTGCTGTGGGATTCCATGAATTGAACTGTAATTGTTCTGTTGAAAAAAAGAGAGATAAGCCCAAGTTACCTTTATTGGTGATTTTTTTCATCATCCAAATCTTTTAAAATCTTCCTCTTTTGTGTTAGCCCTGAAACGTGTGTATAAGCAGAAGGACCAAATTGAATCAGCAGTGGTTGAGGTATAATAGGAATGTAACATGAGCTCCTCAGATTCATTTTAAAAAAGTAATATCCTGCTGTGGGAGCAGATTTGGCCTTTTTCATTATTTCATTTAAAAGCACAACAACAACATGATGTTCTGATATTTTTTGGAATCAAGTATGTGATTGAAACCACAGTCAATCAGACTGCTTTTGTTGTTTTCTTTCTAAAGGTCACTTAATAAAATATTTTCATGTATTTTCAAAAGGCTTTGCCTGTTCAGTTTTCCTCATGGTTTCTGTTCAGTCTTACTCTGTTTTTTCTCTCATCTCTCTGATGTGGATATTGTCTCTCATCTATGAATAAAGGTTATTTTTTTCCTCATTTAAAAAGTATTATGCAGTAACTAAAACACTGCCAGTTTATTATTTTTTGTCAACTTTTCCTGTTTAAGAAAAATACACTTGTTCACAGATGGGTTTATTTGTTACAGTTGAAAAGCATTCAGGTTTGTCATAACCTCCATGGAGTTAAATTAATGAGACATGCAGACCAAAAGAGACAGAAACACATATACAAACAAAAGATCAGAGCAGCAACAATAACAACAGATGTGTGGCTATCAGCAAGAAGTAAAAAGGGCTAGTACCAGTAGATGAATCAATGTTATGTAATAGGTTTTGTAGTTTAAGGGGTCAGTATTTCAATTGACTGTATGTTTCATTTGTTTTATATTATTTTATTTGCTTTACTTGAATAATTTTTTTCTCTGACAACCAAAAATATGCATTAACTTTAGTTACATCACCAAAAAAAAAATCCTTAGCATTTATGGCAGAAAAATAGACACAACAAAAACAAAGAACAGCAAAAACAGACAACACATGTATCCAAATGTGCTAAAGCAGACAAGAATCAGCAAAGGATGTCTTTTTAAGGCACACTCCGTGTCCATCTCACAGTTAGAATAAAATGCTGCCAAAAAAAAGCTTAATCTTGTCCTTTTTGGACTTCACATTTGGCTCACAGTTTCACACCTGCCGGCATTTGGATGTGGAAAAACAAGATTTAGGGAAAGTCTGTCCATTACCAGCGACCTGTCCCCACACAAAAGATTGAAAAATGTATAAATAGATGTGAAATATGAACATAACTCAAATATGTCCTATCTTAGAAGTATATTTTGAAAAAAGTAAGAAAAGTAAGTCACAAAATTTGCAAAACCTGATAAACCTGTGAAGGAAAGAAAAGTATGTAAAACCATGGCATCCACAAAGGTGGAAAACACTTAATTTTTCCCAGGATTTTTCTGGGTGAGCTGCATTTTTAAAATCAAATGGCAGCACTTTCACCCAGACTTAACTCTAAAATTTCCATGCCAGCCCCCTAGATGCAGCTTCAGGAAATGTTCCTAAAAACAGTAATTCAAGCAGATGCAGCAAATATTGCTTTCAAAGAGTAGTGACTCATGTGTTACATACCTCATTAAAACATGGTATACTGTATATAAGAATGGTTAGAAAAAAAAAAAATCCCCTTAGCGGGCTCCAGAAAAGTAAGACATCTATATAATGTATTTAAGTTTATAATAAACATTTTATTCCACTTTTTTCCCTATTTTCCATTTTGTTTTTTAAAGCCATTTAAAGATCGTAACATCATCATAACAGCTTTAACACCTGCTTTCTTTTCTTATCACACTATCACACTCTTGTTTAGTGAGGGAAATAAACCTTTGCGGCGCATGGCTGGAGCGGCAGTGCGCTCTGCTTCACTCGAAATACGCTGCAGGACTATCGTTAAGCCCCTGTATGTACTGCGTTGGCCACTGCTCTGCCCTGGCTCATTAGCATGTTAAGGTGACCGCCCTCAAAACCAGTCATTCTTAACAGAGGAGATATGTGAGCGTGGAGAGAATGCAGCTGCTTTATTCACAGGCTTTTTGGACTAAAGCATGTTACTAACGTTTCATGAAGACATCAAGGATCCATGTTAAACTGCAGGAAAGGAGCAAAATATGGGATCTTTAGTAAAATTTTCCACATATTGCATCTTGTGAAGTGTTTTAAAGTCATGTCAAACTAAAGCACAGAGTCATCACAGGACAGGATCCTCCTAAAGTCTGTGTTTTTCATATAGTATTCACCCACCACAACTTATTACACTCTAAACCTATTCCCCACAAGTCTGTGGCAGGTAACATAGGAGTCTATGGGAGCAGAGACAGATGCCTTTGAATGTCCCTGTGTGTAAAGTTCATCAGACCAGAGGAAGATGTTTTCATCTCTGTAAGTGAGGCTTTCTTAGAGTTTCAGCTCTTACTGCTGAGTCACTGATGAGCTATGAGCCTCCACATCCCGCTCATAACTCCAGACTGCTGTGACAAGTTTAGTGAAGTTGCTGCTGCTATAACATCCCTGTTTCCTTTCAGCTGTTTCAACTTAAAAAAACTTTGTACAAGTTAAGTCATGACCACTTTCACTGTGAAGAGTTTTTAGGAAACAAAATATGTTTGTCATCTGGTTTTACTTTGCTTTAACAGAGTGACATCCAGCATTATATGACAGGAGGAGTTACAGTCAGCTCCGAAGGAACACGTTACTCTTTCATGTTGGAGAAAATTTGACTATTAACTGTGATTTATGAAACTGACACAAGCAGAATATTGACCCAACTTATCAACAAGTAAATGAAGTGTAAAACTATTAAGATGGAACAAATATGACATGAAACAGGTGATCAGACTCTCCCAAACCTACAACTGTACATTTTTTATGAGCACAGTCATGTAACATGACTCCCTTTCATGATGTAATATGATGCAGTGTAGGGAAATAGAAAGTTCTGGCAGACTCACCAAAACCAGGCACTTTCTCATCAAATCTGAACCTTTCTCTTTTGGAAAAACTTTGAAAATAAATGTTTACCTTACATAGTGGTTTAAAGCACATCCCTTGTCTGTGTGTTCCTCAGATAAGAACAACAAGCTTTACACCTGACTCCTTTTAAGACAAATACACAATTGTGTACTGAGGGGAGCATCTGTATATTTGCTTCAGCTGTATTTGGTGGAAAATAAGAAAGACATCTCTACTGCACTCCTTGTACCAGATGTAAGGTTGCAATGGCTTGGGGCAATTCAGATGCTTCTCTGTGTAGCAGGACTGTTCTTGCTGTATATTAGAATCAGGAAAGTACAATAAAACTTCAACGCCACTGTATTTCACGGAGGGTATGATTACAACCACATTTCCATTTTCACCCAACAGTAAGTAGGATATTTATTACATGGTAATATCATGGTAGCCCCTGGGAGAAAGTCTGAAAATTTTGCAGGATTTTAAATATTGAGACCACAACCACTTTATTCACATTTTACACAAATTAATTAAAATGGTTTTGAGCTATTTTAGTTTCTGTCTGACTCACTGTAAAAACAACAATGTCTCAGAGAGAAGTTCTGATTGTAAAAACTTCAACACATTAAAGAAACCTGAGGCTTCTGTCTGAGTCAAACCAAACTAGGCTGAAAAGGGACAAATACAGGGTGTTAAATGACTTATCATATTTATGCTGCACTCAGTATGCAGGCATATATTTGTTACATTTCCTGTGACACATTTACGGGGATGATATATGCCAGTAAATTATGTATATGTATTGTTAACCTTGTTATGCTCTCTGATGATGAGCCACAGACTGAAAATGAAACTGTGCTGATCTGTGATGACTGCAGGCCATGTCTCCTATTTCCTGCTCTGTGTAGGAGATGGGAATGGACATGCAAATCAGTAGGTTAGCCAACAGGTTACAAATATGAATCTAACTGTAAGTTTGGAGTATTGAGCATTAACGTGGGCTGATGTAGCACAGGTAGCGTATCAGTGTCTCATAACATACAGAAACGTTTGCATGAAAACACAGATGTAAAAGGCAGAATGAATGCCACAGAGATCCACATGTCTAGAACCACAGCATGTGGGTTTAATGCCCCTGTAACTATGCAGATGCGGGTGCATGATGGACGCCACATGTCTCCTGTGCTGATTTATTTTGTTGGTTGTCATACAGAATTATTGCAGACGCGAGCTGCAGTAAACACAACCTTCTGTTGACACCCTTTTGTGGGTCTCTTTGTGTAATCTTAGCTTCTATTGCTGTATTATCTGACATTAACGACTGATTAGTGGTCTTGATACGGTGATAAACAACCTTTGTCAATGACGCATCAGCGAGTACACCCTCTGTTTTTGCTGGAGCTCTAACTAAAACCTGTATTAGCACAGCTAACTGAAAGTCACCAGTTAGCACAATCACTTTTTAGACCATAACACCAAGACAGAAACAGTGCATGGAAGAAAATATTTGAGAAAGGAAGTGCTGCTGGTGCTGCTGCTAATGACTGACAACTAGTCATCAGTTACCAAAACAATACTCATAATTGGTGTTTATTACCACTCGGAGGTTACGTTTTTGCAGGCATTTGTTAGTTTCTTCACAAGATAACTCAAAAAGTTATGAATAGAGTTTGATTAAATATTTAGGAAAAGGTCAGAAATGAACCCTGGACCAGTCCATTGTATTTGGGGGATGATCCAGTTAAGGATCTAGTAATTTCTTGAAGATTTGCTATCATTAGGAGATAGGGCTGTTTTTCAAATTTTGCTAATAACTCATTAAGTTCTCAACATATTTCGATGACATTTTCAAAGAATGCTGCTGAGAGCTGCAAGACAGAAGTCAATAGATTTTGGTGGTGATCCGAATCTGGGTGTGAATCCACGGATGTTTTTAAAGGATGTGTTAACGCTGTAAGACAGGGCAGTTTCCCACACTTTGTATAATAACTCCCTGGGCAATGTCAGAAATGCCCATGCTAAGGTTTGTGCACTTGGAGCACTTCTAATTTTGTTAGTTTTACTCTCAGAATCAACATAATTGTCGCCATGTTTAAAATTTACCTCTGCAGCCTAAACTGGTGTCCTCAAACTTGACCACAAGGACAAAATGCAGGTATATCTCTGGCTCACCAATACAAATCCAAATAAATAGAAAACAACAGCTCTGTTTTTATTCATCACCAGCCTCTGGTGATACCATATTTTTGGTCCCAGATCTATTGTCTTATTAATTTCCACCATTTATCTTTAATGAGTCAGTGTGTATGTGCATGAATGGCTGTGTGTGGTTGACACTTGGGTTGACACTTGGCTCTTAGAGGAGGATCAGAGGGACGAGGCATATGTCTTTGTGCAGGTGAGATCAACTGGGAGGCTCACCATCTGTGTCAACTGCAACCCTTTTGACAAACAGTTTCACACTCGCTCTCTCACAGCATTAGTCAACAATGGGTCAACCAGTCACGGTAAACAAACAATATATTCATGAAGGAACAGTATTATGCACTGAAACAACGAGTATGAAAATAGAACAATATGTTATAATAATGTCATTATTTTCATCAGGGTCCTTCATCCAAGGTATATGCTTATGCCCTAAAATGCAGAATCATTCATTAGATCAATAAGTTCCTTTTTTTATGGTAAGTATAACCTAAACCCTTTCATCATGGCACAAATATAATACCACTGGGGACAAAGATTTATAATAACACAGTATTACATGGATCATACCACAGTAAGTGTTCAATCACTTATAACCGCAGCCATCCGGACTGGCTAAGGAAGTCTTTAATAGAAAGAGCTTTACTGACCTCCATAAAGCAGAAAAATCATCAATGTTGGGCACAAACCTCTGATCTCCATGTCTTCTTAAACTAAACTAAATAAAAAAAGAAAAAGTCTACTACCAAATGATTAAATATTTTTACTTTCGGTTTGTTTAGAACACATAAAACCCTCTGCCCAACATAAAAGGTGACACACACAAATTAATTCCCAAATCCAGCATCTGAGCAACAAGGTTAATGGAGTGCACAATATCCCTTTTTCAGATCTCTGGCAAATGTCAAATGGATTTTAGCTTGTAAAGTGCTTTTCTAGTCTCTCTGACTACTCCTACTTTGAGTACTACATCACAGGCCACATCTACACATTCAGACCCATTCACTTTCACTGATGGGTTTTGAGTTTCTATGTTAGTTATCCATCAGTATTTGCTAACACATCCATGGCCTTTCATACCCATCTACACACCGCTGACACAGGAGTGGGAGAAATTTGGGATTTAGTGTCTTGCCCAAGGACACTTGCCATGTGACAGGCGGAGCTGGGCTCAAACCTGCAACCTTCCAATTACCGTCAGAGATCTCTATCAGACTGTGCCACTAATGTCCCAGGTCAAATAGTGCTCCTTTATTAACCTTTCAAGAAGTTTTTATTCCACCTTGAATTATACTGCTAAGACGCCTTAGCTTGGTCGGTTTGCTTTTTGTGTACTGAACTCTGCTTAGTCTGACTGTCTCCTTTGTGTACTGAAATCTGTCTGGACTGACTGCCTCTTTTGTGTACCAAACTCTGCCTGATAACCAATAAACCCTTTTTACCTGATGTGAGCTGGTGTCAGTGTCGAGCATTTGTGTCCTATGTTCTTGAACCTTGTTTTAGGACACCAGATGCATCCAGTGTCGTCTTCTATTGAATTTTTGACAAAAACATCCAATCAGGAGCAATTAAAGGTAAACAATAGACTTTTTTTTTAAATTTAGTTTATTTAATGATGGTTATGTCAATTTAAAAAAGACTAAAAGTGGAAGTGTAAATAATGAGATGTGGACCTCAGTATTATCTGAGAAAGAAGCTACTTCTAAGAGTGGCACAAATAACTTTATTGAGCAAAATGTCTGTTGAAACAATTAAAGATATGGAAATGCATTTTGTTACAAGTTTGCAATTTTTTTTTTCTTTTAGCTAAAGAAGCCATTATAAGATGTGAAAGGTTTGCATTTTATCTTTTAAAAATTCAGTGAAATTCTAACCCTGTTTTGTTTTTTATCATTATTAATGTTACAGTTATCAGGCGTGGTTGGAGACTTAATCTGTTTCTACTATCTGGTTCCACTATCAAATGACAGAATGAGTATTTGAGCCTGATTGAGTTTGATTTTTTGAAAACGTGACAGCCCTGATGTCCAACGTGATGTTAATGGTCAGACAGTCTTAAGTGCTGCCTCAACATGGTCTCTACATCTGTAAAATCGTTGACTTTAAGTTTGGTGGAGATGACATGTACAGTATGGCAGTGTCCACTGACATGCATCAACCACAGTGCGGTGGCTCCTTTGATCGAACAGCTGACGTCACATGGCTTCGTTCAAGTATTCTGAGACTAAAAACGTAACGTTTTTTACTTCAAGGAGGCATTACAACATACAAATAATTCACAGTCACAGTTACAATGGTAAGATATGGACTTGATAAGGGATCTTTATTTTTATGACTAGAGGGAGTCAAGTTTCATTATATTGTTTTTTAAAATGATTCTGTTGAACCACAATTCGAAAGCAATGCCTGATTTTCATTAGTTAATTTAAAGTAATTTTTTTATTTATTATGACTTTTGTCAGTTTCAAGTTATTTCAGTGACCATTGTG
The DNA here is from genome assembly GCA_037902135.1 of Cetoscarus ocellatus. Taxonomy (NCBI): domain Eukaryota; kingdom Metazoa; phylum Chordata; class Actinopteri; order Labriformes; family Labridae; genus Cetoscarus; species Cetoscarus ocellatus. Next base: position 674,870 of record JBAMNC010001050.1, read on the forward strand.
GGTTTTTCTTTCTTTAACAGAAGGGTACCAATAATTTTGTCCATGTGTACAATTTGTAGGGGTTTTCTCAAAGCCCTAGGAGGAGAAGCAAATTGAAATTTTGTCCGGAAGATGAAGAAAGTGGACAGACAAGAAACGCGCAGAAGAACAATATCAATGCCCGAGCCCCTAACTAGGGGATGTGATATTTAGTTCATGTAACGCCCAGCCGTATTGAAGCCCGTGTCCCAGTCACTTACATCAGAATACATGTTACACCCTGAAGGTTTAAGATCAGTTTTTTCACAAACTATTAAATTAACTTTGGAATAACTGGATGAGACTGAGATCCAATTCAAGCAAATCGTGAAGAGAGAAGATAAACACAGTCATGACTCTCCTTTAATTGTGTGCCTTATATTTAGTCATTGAGAAAATTAGCACAGTTTTTGTTGTTCTGCTCAGATTTGTCAATAAGCAATGACAAACTTTGAAAATGTATTCTAATATTGTATGTAAAATTAATTTCTCCTCTGCAAACAGCCGATCACAAAGCCTAAAATCATTGTCAAGACAAATAGTGAGCAGAGAAACTCTGCCCTCCACTGGGAAGTTTCAGGGTTTTCAGAGGACATTAATAACAAGAAGTGTTATAGATGTGCTGCAGAGGACCCAAAAGGCCATTCCTGGAATGATCTGTTTCCTTTGTGTCAAGAGCAAATATTAAAGTGTGGAGATTAATCTGTGCTGTCTGGAGGTCTAAGGTTTAGGCCACTTGTGTGTATATGCACAATTCCATAAAGCACAAAAACAGTTATTGACCAGATAAATGTCAGTTATGTTTGGTATTTCTTTGAAGACATTTTTTCAAGGTGACACACCTTTGTTCCACCTTTAAACCCGCTCCCCTGTGGGCTTAATGAAATGTCTGAGTCATGCTTTGGCACAAATGTAATACTGATCTATAAACAGAGAAACAGTCATTAGATGTACCCTGTATTCTTGACACATACAAGTATATAAAGGGCTAAGGCTTAATGCATATGGATTATAATGCCTAAATGCAGGGGAGGACTTAATGTGCGCCTGCACCTGTGCTGATACCAAAATCACAACATTAAAATGTATCCCATCCCCACTGATGTGAGTTATGTGGATTCACCCCTTTTACCAAAATCATGTTCCTGTATGGGGACCAGAGATGTAGAAAAGCTGAGGCTGAGTGTGAACCTGGCACACCACCTGTTTTGTTAATGTACTAAAGGGTTGTTTAAGTTTGCTAAAGGAAAGTAGTGTTTTGTGTCTTGTTTTGGCAGCTTTCAGGCCATATGTTCACAGCAATAATTTGCTTGAAATTAAGTATTTTTCTTTTCTTCAAGGGCTAAGTTCAGACAACACTTTTTTGAGTGTAAATGCTGTTCATTTGTATCCACAAGAGGACAGACAGGTTAATATACATGTCAGGGCTTTGGTTAGTGGGGATGCACAATATTATACTTGCAATATCTGTCATAGCACATATTGAAAAGCTGAATACTGGTACCAGCCAATATTTACAGCTGATATAACAGCCATACATGTACCAGCTGTGAAATTGGCAAAATACACAGATGTAGCATTAAATGGTGCTTTTAAGGACTTCAGTAATGATCCACACAAGAAAAAAAATGATTATCCCATTTCCACAGAGTGCACTGTTTGGCTGTTTTCAGCATTGTTATTTAGATTTGGGCTACATGAATAAATAGATATATAAATGAATGAATGAATACATACATACATACAGAAATACAGGGCTAAAAAGAAGGTTTAATTAGGTGCTCACATGTCTGTGATTTGAGACATTAGGTAGCACCTTGTTGGCTGTGCTTTGCTGTCTACACTCACTGGCATTTCTCAGTATGATACCTCAACATCCATCCATCCATCATCCATCATCTACACCACCTGTCCCTGTCAGGATCCCAGGGGGCTGGGGTCTATCCCAGCTGACATTAGGTGAGAGACACGATATACCCTGAACCAGTTGCCTTCCAATCACAGGGTCATATAGCGAGACAGACAACCATTCTGACTCACACTCATACTGAAGGACAATTAGAGTCACCAATTAGTCCAACAAGCATGATTTGGTCTGTGGGAAAATCCATTCAGGCACAGGGAGACCATGCAAACTCCCAACAGAAAGACTCAGGTTGATGAAGAGGGTTGAAACAGCAATCTTCTTCCTGTGAACCACGTGCATTAACCTGCTGCTTCAACGTGCTGCCTGACACCTCAAGCTGTCTGACCCAAAGTCATGAAAATCAAACATGCTTAAATCTTATCACTTGAGATCAGTGAGGCTGAGATCTGTTTGGGAGCAGCAAAATACTTAATCATTACATAAAGCAGATTCATCAACCACATTTGTCTAGGGGCCAGTTTTTTATATTTTCTGACAAACATTATGGAAGCAGAATTTTAATTTAATTGAAACATTAAGACATTGTGTTCAAAGTGAAATATTTTATGTTACATTGTTAAAATATAGGGATGCAAATATTATCGGACCAAAATCATGATCAGCAGATATTTGCCTAAAAAGTTGACTATCTGTATTGGCAGATGTGAAACTTTTTGTATTTACAGCCGACATTTTGACTTTAAACAATTGGCCATATATATCACATATTCTCTCTAAAAACACTTAGGTTATTTCTTCCACCCAATTCCTGGGTAATATATATATATATATAAATTTATATATATATATATATATATATATATATATATATATATATATATGTATATATATATAAATATATAATACATATTGCATTATATTTCTGGGTTATTTTTCAGAGCCATACCCATTTCTTGGGTTCTAGGGATTTTATTTTAACCCAATTTGTGTTTTTTTGACTCGGTTATAATTTATGAGTTATTTTTCTGAGAGCAACCCATTAATTGGGTCATAAAGTTGGGTTAGATTGATTGATGGAATACTTAATCCACAGTTTACACCAAAAGCACAGGGGAAGAGTTCCATACAAAAGGATGCTAGTATAAATGATAAACCCAAGCACTATGGCATGTTTCCATTGGAGTCCTGTGTATTAAATTGATTTATATCAATTATTTGAATTTATTTTAAAGCATGAACTAATATCACACCCTATCTAATGTACATTACAATAATAACACCACTTTTAGGATACGTGAATGAATGTCTTGTGACTCTCTCACCATATTAGAGCTAGAGCTTCTACACACTAAAAACAGCTATTTCATCTACTCAACCGTGGCGTTAAGAAATGTTTTATCCATTGTGGGTTATTTATATTGGATTTGGTTATTTTTGTGCAACTCATATGCTGAGTAAAAATCCATCAACCCAACATAGCTGGTTGGCTCTGCACCTGGGTTGTTTGTGTTTCAAACATCATCACGTTGACAGACGTGCTCCACCATGAATCCACACACCGCACCATTTAACAACAGTTTCCAGTCAGTTTCTATGCATTGAGCACCCACATATATGACCACCAGAGGGGTATTTCACAAAACCTAGATAGGGGATTAAGCCAGAATTTGCGTAGGATGGTCATATTTTAAAATTGCTCTTTATAACAAGCTAGCTTTTGCAGCTTTAGCTACAGCTATTGTCACATCTGCCTACACACAGCCAGCTTTGATTGATGTGACCCAGCATTTGGGTAGGATATATAACAAATATATGTAGTATAACAAACTGATAGCCACCGGTGGCGAGTTGGATAGTGCGCTTGGTCAGTGATTGAGGGGCTGCAGATTCGATCCTAGCTCTGGGTGACATATAAGGATATGTCCTCAGCTTAACCTCAAGTTGCGTTGAATAATCAAATGTATTTTTTCTTGCTTTTCATCTGTTTCTAACTCAAATGGACATTTACCCTGCAAGGAACAGGTTGTTCTAGTTAAGTAGGGACTAGTAGTAGAGACTTTGTGCTCTCAACATCAAATATGGGTATCCACATTGGTATCGACAATAATGAATTTGGACATATTGGCATATCAGATACTGGCAAAATCCAATATCATGCATCCCTATTAAAAGATATATATTTTTCTAAAATACATATCTTTTTGGTCTTTAAAAATGAGATCAGTCCCTTTCACCCATACTGCTGCCTGCCACATAGGGCAATCAAGACAGTTCGGCCACCTCTCTCTGGGGCTGACATGTTTTTCATCGTGGGCTATTCATGGGTTTGACTCCAGTATTCTTGTTACTATTACTAATTTTTGTTTAATATACGCTAATATTGATAAAAGGGTGGATTTCTGTAAATAAGATGAAATATTAAGTCATGTCTGATAAAACTGGTTTCATTTCAGTTGTTTTGAGGGATGTGTTAATAGTTGTAGGGTTTTAAAAACAAAAAGGTACCCTTAAAACCACTTAATTTGTTGCAACAGGTCTTGTCCTGTTCCCTTTTTTGTTGAGAGGGGTAAGCCAGGCCTAAAATCTTGCTTAAAATACACATTTTAAGCAAGGTGTATATGCAGCATAAGTTAGAAAACTTTAGATTATTGCACACTGAGTTTTATGTTCAGAATTTTATCCTGCCAAAAAAGAAACACAATCTCATGTTGTGTCAGTCATGTTTCCACCCTGACTCCAATGCTGTTGTTGGTCATTATTTTGTTTTGTTTTGTTGTTGTATGTTTTGTTGCATTTCTTTTGCCTTCATCAAGTTCTTGTTAGGGGGTTGTTTGAATATTCAGAGAATGGCTCCATCTCTCTCTCTCTGTCTCTCTCCCTCTTGCACTAAGACTTCCATTATAATAAAATGTTGTTCTCAACCTGTTGATTTCAACCATAGAACATAGGAAAAGAGGTCCTAATGCTCACAATCAAATAAAAAGGGAAAGCCTGAACAGAAAAGATGTGCTCTATCTCTCAAGCTGCTTCATGACGCACAACTTGTACAAATAATTTTGATGCATTAATGGCACTATCAGGAGTGGATGGACTCCGGCTCCTAACCCTAACCCTTACCTTTTTTTTTTTTTTCATTTTCAAGGAGTGAAAGAACCACAAAATTATCTTCAATGCATGATGACTCAATTTTAGTTGGTAATACGAATTTTTGCAACAACCAGAGGCAAAAACACATCAAACTCTGCATGCATTAACAGGTCTGAAAATGTATCTCAAATAAATGGACTGAGGCCTGCAGAGGGCTTTAGCCTTTTTTTTTTTTTTTTTTTTTTTTTTTTTAAATTCAACGAACAAGATACCAACAAAAAGAGAGCTTCATAACAACCAGGTTATGTCCCTTTGGCCACATCCTGCCCTTATATACAGACTATACAGCACAGCACAGCTCCCTTGTAGTCTCTGTGAACTTAACCCAAAGTACCAATAAATCAGAAAGAAAAATGTGGCAATAATGTTCAATCTGTGTTTCTCCCAGTGGAGCACTAACTTTCTGCTTGGTGGGAGATTTTGTTGTGACTGAGGTCACTTCCTTCTTGGGGAGAATATCCATTTGATTATATATCTACTGAGTCCACTGAGGCTGTGTTTGAGATGTGTTTCTTGGAAATTTATTATTCGTTCATTTTTTGGCGCTGTTTTGTTTGTACCAATCCTTGGGATGGCCTCCGTGGAAAGGCAGTTTTGTGCACATCCTCTCTTTTTTCCCTTCTCTGTCCTTCATAGCTTTAATTTTTCTGCACCTGACCTTGTATATTTTACCATGAAAAAGGCTCAAGTTCTGCTGGAGGAGTTTATGTGACCTTGTCAGAGATGAGAGGTTTTATACCTGCTCTGAACAGTCACACTTAAGCTTAAGTAAAAAAAAAAAAAGTGCCATCATGGAGAGGTGGGAGACATGACGTGATATTGTTTGGATGAAACAGGGCACATTTTCAGACAGTGCTCCCTGGAAGGGTTTCAGAATGTTGCACTGGGTTGTTCACATGAAAAGTGACAGAAATTGAAATGCTGTGTAACAACTGAGAAACAGGAGCACAGAGCGCTCAGGCAGGAGGACTTCCTATTCCTACAATTTTTATTTCCAATTTCATCACGTTATGCCCTGCACCATACTATTTTTAGTATTATTGTTATTATTAGCGTTATTACTTTTATTATCATAACCTCTGCCAAGGTTTAATTTTGCCTGGCGTTTGCTAGTTTCTTTGATTATTTGTTTATACGTTTGGATGTTAGTTTGTGAACAGGATAACTACAAGTTATGAATGGATTTTGATGACATTTTCAGGGAATGTTGGAAATGAAACAAGAAAGAAGTGATGCAGTGTTGGTGGTGATATGAATCTGGATGCAGATCCAGGAATTTTTCTAAAGATTTGTTCATGATACAAGATTTGGCGGTTTTCCACATTTTCGCTAGTAACTCAAAAAGTTTGCAATAGATTTTGACAACATTTTCAGGAAATGTTGGCCATGGCACAAAAAAAGATATGATAGCATTTTTGTGTTGATCCAAACAATGATGCTGATTTCTTTTCAAGAATTTCCTAACAGTGCAAGATAGGGCAGTATACTATATTTTTGACAATAACTTACCCGACAATGCTAGAAATGCCTTGGTAGAGGTTTGTATGCTGAGCCCTTCTTCTTCTTCTTCTTCTTCTTCTTCTTCTTCTTCTTCTTCTTCTTCTTATCATTATTATTATTATTATTATTATTATTATTATTATTATTACCTCTGCCAAGGAGGTTATGTTTTTGCCGGCGTTGGTTAGTTTGTCTGTTTCTTTGTTTGTCTGTTTGTGTTCAAGACAACTTGAAAAGTTATGGGCGGATTTGGATGAAATTTTCAGGAAATGTGTGGAATAGGATAAGGAAGAAATGATTAGATTTTGGGACTGATCTGGATCACCATCCAGATCCTGGAATTTTTTTAAAGGATTCTTTAACTTCGCCAGTAGACCTTCACCTGCTTGGTGGAGGTCTGCTCTCTCTGAGTGCTTTTCTAATCATAATAATGATAATAATAATAATAATAATAATAATAATAATAATAATAATAATAATAATAATAATAATAACAATAACAATAATAATATATTATTATTATTATTGTTATTATTACTTTTATTGCAAGACAGTCCTGTTACACTATCAAGCCCCAGGTCATTTACAGTAGCCATTTCCAGAACTTCATATTACATATCAAACAAAACAAAACTAATTTGGTGGACTACAACAACTGAAGACCATCCCAGGTGCCACTCCTGTCAGCTAAGAAAAGGAATCTGAGGCTACAGTGGATAGAGTGGATAATTCTGAAAACATCAGCCTTGTGTTTCTGCATGGACTACAAATACTGACATTTCTCATGATGAATGAGCTTGTTCCATTTCTTCTTCTCTGGTTTGGTATATGTCTGCAGCAGTATTACAGTGCCACTTACAGGCCTGGCATATTAAAGACACTGAAACATGCTGTGCTAACAGAGAATGTTTTTGTCGCTGTGTGGACAGGGCCTTGATTTCTGCTGTAACTCTCAGATGGTAGAATCATGGATCCATCCTTCCTTGTATCAACAGCTCAGGCTGTCAGTGGTGGTGACACAGTGGTGTAGGGGACATTTTCTTACACACTTTGGGCCTTTGGTACCAATTTAGCATCATCTAAACACCACAGCCTTCCTGAGTGTTGTTACTAACGGTGTGTGACAACAATATACCATATCTTCTGATGACACAGTACTTAAAGCAGGATAACCTGTAATGTTAGAGAATGAAATACACCATAAAACTGCTTCAGTGAACTTGACAATAATAAATAGGTTCACCTAGTGGCCCACACTGTGGCCAGTCCAGTAGATCACCTTTGGGTTGTAGTAGAATGAAAATTAGCGTCTTGGGCAAACAGCCAAAATACTGTGATATTTTATTATTCAAAGAGATGTGCTGCTACTAGGCAGCCATTTGGCTCCTTGTCCGTCAGTTACATTCATTGCTATTTCTGCTCCTGAGATTGAAAATAAAGTTTATAAATGTTGCAGGGACCATGTACTACTTACAATAACATTCAAATGAAGCTGTATTTTGTATGCATACAATTATATGGGTTCTTAATTATATAAAAAGGAAAGACTTTATAGTGAAAGAATAGTGATTGCCTTCTCACAGTGATACTCTAAATGGTCATCCCTTCATCCCTGGCAAATGAGTTGAGGTCTGTATTTTATTTGAATGATAGGTCATGTTTTTCAAAATAGGTTACCCTGTGATATTCAGGAGATTAGGAGTGAATTATTGATCAAATACAAAGAACAGTGGTCTGTTGATATATGTTGTAAAGCAAAATTACTAATTTATCCTCTTATAAATAATGATTATGGTACAGAATCACATGTTCAGTACAATTTGGCTAAAAGACAAAGATCCCTCTTAAGCTCTGGAACATAACCATTATCTGTAGAGATCGGTAATGTTACTCAAGAAGAAGATAGAGTTTGTTTGTTGTGTAAGTTTGGTGAAATTGAGAATGAAATTCATTTTCTTTTTTATTGTCCTGTCTATGATGATTATAAGGGTTGAAGTTTTCAGTAAAGTGTCTTTTGTCAATGACAATTTCTTTTGCTCTAATGATTATGGAAAGCATGAGTTGTGCTTTAGGGGAGGAACTTCTTTAGAGCAGGTTTTATATGCAAAGCCTGATGGGAGAAAAGGCAGAAACAGTTTTTCAGACTGAATTGTAAAGAGAAGATGCCACTTTATTTTAGTCTGTTATGAACTGTTAAGCCACTGCAACTTTATCTTTGGTATCTTATAAACTATGATGGTTGGGCACTTTGTGCGTGTCTAACACAAAAATTAAGATCAATCAATCAATATTTAACTCATCAGTTATTTAAAAAAATGCTTTTCAGTGTTTCACATTTATGATTATAAACTATAATGGTTTTTTAAATGGCTTACAGGTATTTGCTCAATATAACACAGAAATATGTTTTGAACTCATTATAAACACTGCCCTTAAAAGTTGTTTCTGTAGTGAAGCAATAATGTAAGTAATAAGTAGTTGTAATAACTACGATTATACGTCTTAAATGTGTATTAAGAAGTTTTGATACTTTATGTTCCAATTTATCTTGATTGTAATCAAATGATGGTGGTTTTATGATAAATGGAACTTATTTTTCCATATTATTTACAATAAGGACTAAAATACATACTTTTATATCACTTGTTATGTACAGGGCCAATGTGACATGGAAGACTTTGCCTGGGCCTATTGCCAGAGGAAATACTAAACACAATTCAGAATTTTACCGGGGAGACATCTCCTGGCTGAACATCTCTCTGTATCTGCTGATGGCTAACTGATGCTGCTATCTTCATCAGCGTCATGAAATTATATATGTTTTCTAATATATCAATGGCATAAGAATGATGATCTGACAGTTTATGAGCTGGTTTACTTTTATTTTCAATGAATAATATTCTCTTAAACTGGATCCTGTGTTGTTTGTTCCATTGTCTTGGATGTTTTTGTTTTAGTGAGTTTCCATACAGTGCAATGTCGATTTTGTTCATTCTACTGTTGTTTTGAAGGATTTTGTAACTGTAGATTTGCTGATGGTACATGTGATTGTTGTGTGTAAGAGATTAATATGAATATTTATTGTATGGAAACACATGTTGGGATGGACTCCAGGGAGAATAGCTGTTAACTTTGTGACAGCTAATAGAGATCCATTTATGGAAGAAAGGAGAAATTGGTTGCTGTTAAGACACATGTCATTGTGCCGTAGGTGACAAATCAAATTATACAAAATGGTGTCACTTTGGAAGTGAGCAGCAAAAACCTAATGGTTTGTCTTCATTCTGATGGTTTTCATTAAATTTTACTCTGGGTTTACAAAACATCAACCTTTAACAGGAGCTGTTTATTGTTGTAGATTCAGCAGATCTCATGTCCCTGATGCTTAACTCATCCTTCAGTGTGTCAAGTACAGTAAAACATGCCTGTGTAAATGTGCATTTCATCACCTCATTGCGGAGCACCACAGAGTGTAACAAATGCTGTAAAGATAGCATTTGAGCAATGAAATCCGTGATGCCATGATACCCCTATCTCATGGAAAAAAGGATCTCCCATCCATCTCCTCAATCATCCTCCTGTTTAACTGTGAGCAAGACAGAATACCACTGTGCTGTAAATGTGCTGGGTAATTGGTGCACCATTTTGTCACTGTATGAATTATTCATTTCTGGTTGTTGCTTCTCCAAGTTGTAGTTACCTCGTCAAAAATGGTCCAAGGAGAGATTTATCACTTTGCCTGCTGTCAGATGAGAATATATTAAAGTGAGGTTTGTGGATCGCTTCTGTGATAAATGCCATATTTATAATGCCCGGGGAGAGATGATGGCAGCTGATAATTTGCCTTCTTGAAATCTGCCCATATGCTGACTTTGACTTTGAATCGCTCAGAGATAGATGGATTAAAAAAAAGAACAGGGAAAAGTCCACCAGTGCAGCATGGCTGATTGTAAATGAATAATGGAGGTAAAATTCCACACAGACAGGAGGATATATGTTGTTTAGGATCAAAACAGAGAAGGCAAGATCCATTTAGTGACTGGACAAAAAATCTAAAGAAATGGAGCAGACATTTATTAAGTCATTTGTCCCTCCATTTGTCACTGCTGTCTTACAGACAGCATCTTCTTCTTTAACTTCAGGGCATGTGAGTTGAATTTGTGGTGACTAATGAGCTGTAATAAAGTTCAAGTTAAGTGAGGACCTGTTTTGTTGGAATAAACTGAAATTAAAGCACAATGAAGTGAAGAGAGCCTCTGATTGGAGACAAAGATATGATTTCACAGAATCTCTCTTCAGTGTGTGGATTTCATAACCTTTAAACAGAAGGAAATCTGTGTAATTCCTTGAGATATGTCAGACTGAACGCCACTGACCTGTTTACTTCGGAGCAGTTGCCCTTTTGCGTCCACTCATGGGTAATCACAGAGTTCCAACTTTAAGACACATCTTTGCACTTCCCTTTATTTACTGACATTTGACCTATCTTACAGACAGACTGAGCCTTTTCTGACCTATTCATGGTCAATTGAAAACAAGGTCTCCTGATTCAAAACTTTACTTAAATTTCCAATGACCCTGTGTGTTCATATAACAATTTTTCATGTTCACATTCCTACAATAGTAATATGTTTTTCATTACGTGTTTCTCTGCAGATGATGGTCTATACCTGCTGTGTCATATTGCTCTGCTCTGTCATTATCAGCATTTTCTTTGTCTCACATTAGCAGCTTTACCAAGAGCATAAAGTCATCCTACCACAGTCATGTCTCAGAGGGCCCTCAACTTAGCTTAGAAAGTTTGTAACACGTACAGTTTTCTCTACCAATGAGTAACAAACGACTGCCTCCAGAGTAGCCATTAGCCACAGCCTACGAGTTCTGGTCAAAGTTACAGAATACACACGCAAACGCTGCGCTAACAACTGACTGCTGATGCTTGAAAAACAATATATTCAGAAAGAAACATGATAATACTGTACCTTATCAGTCCACGTGGCTTTTTTGTCTCTCAGGACGTCCTGTCAACTCCTTCTCCTCCCTCTGTATGTCAACAAATGCACGTTGGTGTGAGACACTCTGTTTTACGACAGTGCAGTTACACTCAACGTCCATAGAGGCCCCTACAGAGCAGAAATCCAGAATCTTACATAGTGGGGCTTTAAATACTGACGTGGACACAATAACACTCTTTTGTAGAAGACAGTGTCTTCCTTATGCCCCCAAAGACCTACGGGTACAACAGTCAACAATTCATTTCCTTTGGTTCAAGCCAATTGGATTTGGATGGCAAGCCAATGGGTAGAGTGCAGAGCATAGACTACAGAACTGATGCAGAGTCATTGACAACATGGCACCAAGCAGCTCTGAACTAACCAACTAATAGTAGTAGTTACTTTAGTGTGCTCAGCAAAATGAAAGTGAGAAGATATTTTGATCAATATGCCTCCACCAAAAGGACACTAAAAGGGCTTTTCCACCGCGGTACCTGCTAGACTGAGTAGCTCAACTTCACTTGTTTTTTTCTATTCGAGATTGTACCAAGTACCTTATCAGATCTACACGAGTATCTTGTGTATCTACACGAGTCGGAGTAGTGAACTTAAATACCCTGTAGCCGGTGCCATGATACTGCTAGACTTCCCAAACTGTCCTCTGCTTTAGATTGTATGTTTTTGTAATTCTTGCAACCATTTTTGGAACAAAATTAATCTTATATCTGTGACAAGAAGGTGCAAAAGGGGCCAGCAGCTCTATCCTCTTTGTTTCCTCCTTTGTTGTTGTGAGGATCCCAATGTAGTATTGAACAGCCATGCTATGACAGTCCTGCTTACTCTTAAGAGGTACTGATAGTTTTTACCAGGGGTCTGCAATTAAGTTTGGCCTCAGGAGAAATTTTTCCAAAGTTGCTATATGGCGGGCCAGAACATAATCACAAGTTAATATGTAGAAATGATTATAAAAAAAACCCTGCTACTCTTGTTTCCCTAAAATAAATAGTTTTAGTTGATTTTTGCCGCTACAAGAGTTAAATAAAGTATATTGAGAGAGATAGAGAGTGAGCTCTGGGGTGATCATGAATCATACGTCTTTACACTGTTTGTATGATGATATCTGATTAACTTTGTTTATAAACACTGCACAAACATCTTTGATGAGATTCGTCAGGCAGAAATAACAGTTTCAGGATGCAGAAAGTCATATGTTTTTTATCGTTCTGTTGGAATATTGAGGAAAATTCATACTGAAAGGGGCTTTTAACAGCTCTCCATAAAAACAGACTCTTCACAGCTGATGTTCATACAATCCTGTTCCTCAGCTTTTTATAATTAACAGATCACTGATGATTCACTGATGTCGATTTCATCCATGCACATTTGCACACTACCATGTGTTTCTACAAGATAGAGTCAATCAATGAACAGCCTGCTCCTGTCTGATCTGCTCTCAGATAAACCAAGAAACATCAGAACAGATGATAAAACAAAGTTTCATCTCTTTTTTCACCTGTTCCACGCTATGACTCGTTACATGTGTTACAGCTCTGTGCTGTTTACCTTCTGCAGTAATCTCTCATTGGCGGGAAAGAGCAGCTGCCTTTAGGTTCATAAGAAATCAAATATACCCGGTATTACTTTAATAAGGGCTCACTAAATGTAAGCTGCTCTAGCATCAGGTCCTGTGCTATGGGAACAATCTTCTCCATCACTGAGCAGCACATTTTTGGTTTATTCATTTCTGTTACCCTCATCACATCTGCCTTAAAACTTTCTCACCACAGAAGCACTTTGGTTAATCAGATGAGTGCTGATCGGACTTGTAAACTAAAAAAATCATCCTTAATCTGCAGAGAAAAAAGTCCCTGTCTTGCTGGTGTGAAGGCATTGAGTGGCTACAGCAGGAGGAGATGTCAGCTGACACTGTGAGGTGTTCACGTTCGTCTGTTACTGATCATGAAAGTTTTGTTTGTTTAGAAAAATAAGTGAATACATATATAAATGGCATTTCCCAGATCAAGGCCAGGGCCAGAAATTATGACTGGCAGGCCAGGTTTGGCCCGGGGGCCGCCATTTGCCAACTCTGTTCTATACTGTAGTGGAAAACGGAGCAGGTAGTATCCAAACCATACAGAGCCAAGCCGAGATGAGCTGACACCCCAAAAAGAAAAGCACCATGAGGCTGTGCTGTGTGCCAAAGTAGTTCGGAAACAAAGAGGCTTGCTAGATGAAAAGTTTGTGGCTGTAAAGGAATTGAATACATAGTGCAATCACTCTACACTGTTTTTGTGGCTGGTTTTCACCTAAAAATTCTTCACATTACAATGTTGTTGACCCCAACTGGAGCAGTTTGTGATTTACATGATGTGCATGACAATCTATAACCAGATGCTGCCGATTTCACAAACTGAATGGCAGGAAACTTGGTAAGTGGGCTTGAATCGAGCTGGACCAGTTCACACAGTCGCAACATTCTAAAACTGTCTTGTTGCATCCCAAATCCTTCACATGAGCAGGGCTTAAACAAACTGAAGGGCAGTTAAAAGCCAAAAGGGAATTTGGTGTGAAACTCAATCACAGAAGGGGCCACAATTTAAGATACTTTCTAAATCAACATTTGTTGAACATTCTGAGTGATGATGTTTTACTCAGAAATATGAATTTAAACAGCATTTTTATTTCTGCTGAAGCTTCAAAGTCAATGGAAAAGCACTGAACAGTATGTTCATCTGCTGGCCATTAATTAGAGTGATATAAAGCAATATGGAGCAGGGATTGGTGTCCTGCATAACTGTTTCAGTGCATTATAGGGTTTTTAGTATGAGTGGTGGGATTGCTATTTAACAGAGGGCCATCAATAATAGATTTGTGAAATTATCTTGTGAGCCATATGTATTTGTATAATGAGCCAGATTTGGCTTGTGGGCCTTGAGTTTGATATGTCTTCCTTAAAGCTTTGTTAGAACACTCCACTACACAACAGGGGATAATCATGGCTTAATATGTAGATTAGATTTACTCCATTTCACCATTCAGCTGGGTTCAGGACAATGACTCATAATGCAATCAGTCTATACAATGGTTCTATTTGTTAAATTATAACTATTGTGATTGTCTGAGTGGGAAGTATAAAACAACTTGCAAATCTGTTCCTCTTGGGATATGATCTGAAGAGATGATTCCCTCTTCAAAATCAAAGTTTCCAGTCCCGGATCTGAATGGATTTATATTGGTTTACATTAAAAGTATGATAAATGTCAATTACTGAGCTTATAGGAGTTTGGTGGACTTAATGATATAGAACAAGGAAAAATGTGTTCTTTTCCTTGTGTTGAGTATCCTAACTGCTGCTGGATGAAGCTTCATTTGAATAAAGTTTAAGCGAAAGAAATACATCTAGTGTCATCCTTACATCATAAAAGCATGCTAGTTCAAAGACATTCATTCCCTTTCAACCTGATATCAGGTGAAAAATATGTGATGCCAAGAATATCACTTCATGTCAACCTCTGCTCTCACATTAGTGCTCTCTTTGCAGATACGCATCGTTACCTTGCTCCTCTATTTTAAGTTTCCTCTGCCCAAGGCTGTAGCATTATTCCTTGAATTGCATTTCTCCGCCAAACCTCTGCTCTGAGTCCCCGAACACACACAAGAAACACAAATAGCTTCACACACATATGAAACTTAACTTCTCCCATTCGTCATGAGTCCTTTTTATTGGTCGGTTGATCTGAGGAGTGGACATGATCCCACAGGCGGCTTGTAATGAATTAAAATCCCTTTACGGTGACAATCATGACATGCTTGTTTATTTGCAGGCTTACTCTTTTGGGATGATTTACAATGGCAAGAGAGCTCCAAATGACTACTCTCATAAATCATATTACAGAGTAATGAAAACTCATTATGAAAGCTGGTCACACCTCAGGCCGATAACAGTGAGGTTTAAGTTACACGAAAGAGGGATACCTTTTACTCAGAGCCACAGCAAGATCTGAATGTGTGAGAGACCATTCTCCGTGTGCAGGAGTGTGTGTTTCCATCAGTCTGTGTCTCCTGTGTATCTCATGTATCCTCACCTCAGTTATCCTCATAGCAAACAGCTACATTTTTTAACCCACAGTCGGTCTGAGGAGCTGAATGAAAAAGAGCAGCTTTTCTTTTTGCTGATGTGGAGCAGGCCTCGTTGGCTCGCCTCCTACAACATTAATTAGCACCATAGCTCATGATGGATGACCTCAGCTTTAGCAGCCTCGCTCCCATTCATCACAAAACGTAGGAGGATGGGACTCCAAATCTTTTATTTCACTCCTTTCTTTTTTTTCCACCCACAACACAAGCAAAGTCACTTTGCACCCTCACCCTCCGTGAAAACACAACGCGAGATCAACTCCAGTCGATAAAAGAAAAATAGGAATGTGCCTGATATGTGGCTAACCCTGAGACACTTGATGCATTAGTAGTGATAAATCTTTCTTCTTCTATGTTATGGATGGATGATATGGATCATGTTCAGCTAATACATCTCCAGACAGCTGTTTGACTGTTGGAGAACTGTCTAATGTTCAACAGTGATAAATTATGAAAGTAAATCAAAATGAGTAAAAACTTTTGATCTGTAGACCTTTAATAAATCATCCATATTAAGTTTCTGTAAAGACATGAAAACAGACATTTTCAGTTTATCATATAACAAATGACTGTGTTGTTAACCACAATACCAAGTATAAGGGTTGAAAAAGTCTGTGTATAAAGTTCTATTTCAAAAACATGACAAACTAGAAAACACTCAAGGGCAAACCTCCGCCAAGGTAGCTCACATATTGCTGTGACATCTATAAGCAGTAGTTCCTTGATAAAGTTACCACCATAATATGATTCCTTGACCCTGAAAACCTACACGTAGAACTCGGGATTAAGCTGATATCATTATTAGTTAGACAGTTATTGAGCAAAAATGATAATTGGCTAATGGCGGTTATCTGGATAACCATCAAAATCTAATCATTTTTTAAGATGGGCCATTACCAACACCTCCTGAAGATTTCAGCAAAGTCCATCCAGTAGTCTTTGCATAATCTTGCTAACAAACAAACAAACTAGAAAAACACTCTGAGAGCACAGACCTCCGACAAGCAGTTCAGTCGTGCCAATTTACCAGGCTATTGTTAGCCGTTGTGTTAGCAGTTAGCATTGCAAGGGAAGATGGAAAATGCAGTGACATAGGCTTGAAAAGCGTTGCTGTTGTTTTTTTGTGACGTCAATCTGGATTGGATTAGCACCAAAATGTAAGGGTTTCTTCCTTGGACCAAACCACACCTCTGGTTAAATTTTCATGTAAATCCATCCAGTAGTTTTTGCGTAATCTTGCTAGCCAAACAAACAGACAGGCCCTGGCGAAAACATAACCTCTTTGGTGGAAGTAACAAACAGACATACGCAGCCAAAAACATGATCTCCTGGATGGTAATAAAGCAGTGATCTCTACTTTTGGATGATATATGTCAGTTTAATGTACTGAAACTGCACTGCCACAGTTTGAAGAGGCCATTTTTTTGCCTTAATATTGCCTTAAAACTTGCTTCCAGTGCAGTTTCGTCCAAGTTACATACTTCAGCTTTAAATTGGATTTTTTTGAGGATTTTTGGAGTGTGTTTATGCTCACTAATGTTCAAAAAACTTTGTACTTTTCATGTAAAAGAGTAACCCTGATGGTGTTGTATTCTCTGTCGGAGATGCTCCATCATGTTGGAGCTCCTGCCTCTTAAAGGCTACCTTTCCCATGTGGGCTAAGTCCACTCTAATTGATTTACAGGTCTACTCCGTGGTAACTGGTACGTTCAGTGCTGCTTTGGACCATGTTGTAAACAACTCTACATTCATTATAACATTTATGCTCTTGCTACTGTCAGGCAATAGGCTCACACTGACAACAAAACATTGAGAAGACATTTTGAGCAGCTGCTGGTGCCATAAGTTGGGGGAGAGGGAGAAGTCATGATGCTGCAGACTTTTTTTCTAGTTCATAGAAATGCTCTATCACATTGAGGAGACACACTAAAGGGCCCATAGAACAAAACAACAAAAGCATGGGCCTCATAAGAAAGAGGGGTTCATCTTATGATCTGCAGCAGGCATTAGCAAAGTGGGAGTTGGGACCCCTGGGAGGTTGTGAGACAAAGAATTGTGCATTGCAAGATGCCTTCAATTAAACAAAGAAAATGTTTAAAGATTTCAGTAAGTTTGTTTAACCTGATCCATTCCTCATCTATACTGTTCATCCCTTTCAGGGTAGTGAGCAGCTAGGGTCTATCCACACCACCAGGCAAGAGGCAGGGCACACCCTAAACTTGTTGCCAGTCACGCTCATTTAAGCTCACACTCATAACTACAGGCAATTTAGAGTTACCAATCAACCTAACAAGCATGTTTTAGGCCTCTAGGAGGAATCCGGAGTGCCCCAGAAAAACCCATGCAGCCATGGGGAGACTGTGCAAACTCCACACAGTAACAACATGGTCGATACAAGGGGTCATACCAGCAATCTTCTCAGTGAGATACGCACAATAGCCTGCTGAGCCACCATTCTGCCCACATTTTACCCATGAATGTGGAAATGTAGTCTATTAAATAGGTTGCCATGAAAATTGTTCTTGTCTTTTATTTAACTCAACTCACCGTACAATCACACTGGCAATTCAGACCCCTGACAGTTGAAAATAATACTTGAAGCTCCCATTATTTTACTTCTTTTCAACCAGTTTACACTTGTCACAGAAGTTCCAGGATAAAATCAAACACTTGGCTCAGGGGGGTCTTGGGAGGTGGCATAGCCCCTGCTGACATTATTTGGAGAAAACTTTAAACAGACTGTATGCAGCATTTTTTTTTTTTTTTTTTTTGAGTGAAGCAAGCTACATGAGGAAAGGGTGGAGTTTTCACATGCTGGCCTTAGACAGACAAATTGTATTTTACATAACATGTTAACTCTTCAGTCACTGTAAAAACATAAAAGTATACATTTAAAGTATGTTATATAACTGAAAATACTCATTAGGAATTAGAATTGATCAAAATTTTATTGATATCAATGTCATTAACGGTTTTGCTTGTTGATCAGATTGATTAACCGGTCTCTTTTGGACTCCTGCTGATTTTCTGTGTGAACTTATTTAGGTTTTGCAACAATGTCAAAGACAAGACTCCCCCGATATTTGATACTGTGCTGCATGCTGTAGATAAATGCTTCTGCAAGTTGCTGGTGTTTCCATTCACTGATAGTTGTGTGGAAGGCATCTTTTTGCGGAAAATTAAGACACAATTTTGACCATTTTATCGCCCTTTGACCTCTTTGTTATTTCTGCTGACTGTCTCTGATGAGAGCATGACGTCCTTGGTTTGCAAAGAATGCAGAACAAAGTGTAGGGAACTGATGAGCAAAATGACTAATTATACATTGGAGGAGTTCTTATTGATTCTTAACTGCAATGCTTGTTGATTCACATATTTATTCATTATACATGGAACCAAATCTTAGTGTTGAAATGTTTTGCATAAAATCACATTTGAAATCAAGACGGATAAAGCAGTTATATGTCATCTTGTACACTTCCAGTGTGTTCTTTAAATGAATGAAAGAGGGAAGGATCTATCATTCACGCAGCAGCTACTCACAGTGTTTGTTGGTTCCATGCTGTTGTAGAGGAAGAACACGCTGAATCCTTTTACCTCTGCCAAGAAGGTCATGTTTTTGCCACTGTTTCTTTGTTTGTTTGTTTGTTTGTATGTTTGTGAACAGATTTTGATTAAAAGTTCCAGGGGATATTAGTCATGGCACAAGGAAGAAATGATTTGGTTTTGGTGATTGGAATCCAGATGTCAACCAAATAAATTTTCAAGGATTTCCTAACAGTTGGAGCAGTTTTCCCACATTTTTGACAACAACTTTCTCACCAATGTTGAAATTGCCTTGGTGGGGTTGTGTGTTCTTGGATCATTTCTAGTTTGCTTATAAAACTCACAGACAGCTCAGTAGATGAGTAAAAAAATAATCTGGACTGTGTTAAATCAACCATTACACTTTTTTACTGCTCCCCTTTGCTCTGAACAGTTTTTCTCTGCAGTTATGCTCATGTCACTAACAAAAGTTCCACTTCTCCCTTTGAACTAAAAGCAGGCTATTTTGGAAAGGATGTACAGAAATCTGTACCTAAGCCAGCACAAATCACAAAAACAAAGTGTAACAGAGACCAATTTTGTAAGAAAATCTCATATCTTATTAGTTAACCTATACTGATTTTCTTATTCAGAGAAATGAACTAAAAGTGAACTCCTAAAAGTTACATTTCTGTAACATCAACAGAAGATCATTTGATATCACTGAGTCAACTTAAAGAGGCACTTTTGAACATGAATGAACGGCAGTATCAAATACCATATTTGACAGAATTAAAGAACTGAAGCAGTCTCCTCCCTTTGAGTCAGTGTATTTAAAATCAAAATAATGATGCAACGGAGCACCAATTTAGATTAAAAAATTAAAAAGTAAGTATCATGATATATATTTCTCTATAGTCTCTATACAATGAAACAAACAAAGGCAAAATAATAAAAAATGTAAATTTGAGATTACATGCAATAAATATCAAGTTACAGTTGCAGATTAATCCAAATTAAAAGTTGAATCTTCTGAAAGCTCTATTGATTATACTATCAAAGGTCTAATGCAAAGACCTTATAATCAGGGGCAAGAAGAAACAGGCTT
The DNA here is from genome assembly GCA_037902135.1 of Cetoscarus ocellatus. Classification (NCBI taxonomy): domain Eukaryota; kingdom Metazoa; phylum Chordata; class Actinopteri; order Labriformes; family Labridae; genus Cetoscarus; species Cetoscarus ocellatus. The sequence continues at coordinate 695,166 of JBAMNC010001050.1, forward strand.
GAATACATAAAATCTAGATGTAGTCTTTAATGGATTGATACTCTAAGATTCACAGTCTCTGTGAAACCTTAGTCTGAGACCAAAAAACTCTGAGAGTTGCTGACAAATTGTCCTCAGATTTTTAAGAGACCATGGTGTTAGAGTGTGGTCTTTTGAAAACTTATTAGAAGTACTGGGAAAAAAAACCTATCTGTATATGTTTGGCAAAGGATGATCCATGACTCATCTGAAGTATGTGAATTGAGTTTAACACACTGCTAGATTGTATTTGCAGACAATAGGAGCAGCACGTTTCACTCATGCCAGCTTCACAAAAGAGTCGAACCAAATAAATGTAAACCAAGGTCAATCAAAACACAAAGTGTTTTATTTATTTATTTTCAAATGGGAGGGAGCCTGCATGAGGACAACATATTTTTCACAACCTTGTAACCAGTGGCAAGGCTTGTCAAAGTGTCAGTGATAAAAATGTACACAAATACTGAAAGAAAAAAACAAGCTTATTTATCTGAATCATCACATGTGATGAACATAAAGCCTGTATGGTAATCCTCAGCCCACAGTATTCACACTTCAGCAGGTACAGACTGAGAAGTTTCAGACCCACGTGTGGGTAACCATGCCGCATGAACGTTCAACAGCAATCCCACTGTGTCATTTTTAAATGGTACATTTTTTTTAACACCATCTGCAGTTTCTCTGAAAATAAGTCCTAATGATGAATTCATGCATTGCTTGGACTCGGCAGCACAGACAGCACGCTGAGAGAAATGTCAGCTACTTCAGTGCCTGACAGAAATTCTGGCACTCAGTTACAGCACAGCTCTGCAGGGAGTTTGTTTTTATATGTTTCTATTGATGAGGACAACTTGCTTAAAGACTAGCTAATAAGTAACCATGCCTCACACTGGTGGTATATGAAAGGCTGTAAGTCTTACTAATGTTCATGATTATGCTATTAAAGACATCCAGAATGTAATTCTTCCTCTGAGCAGCATTTCTTGACATGTCAAAGCTGAACAAGAAGAGACGCTGTGGTGCTCTGAATGGCCTGAGCAGACTGAGATGAAGATAATGCACTTCATTCTTCAACCCACAGCAGAAGAAAATGGTTATGTCTTCGTAGTGTCAGAAAGCACATAGACCTCTGGGTGACATTTATAAATGCAAGAACACAAAATGACTTCTGTGAAAGAACAAGACCAAACCGTTTTCAACACTTTTCTGTTTTTTAGAGTGGAGCAAGCAACATTAGGAAAGAGTGGAGTTTTCTCATGCTGGCTTTAGAAACATTTTTTGGTAAAAAGTCATTGAAAATGGTATTTCACATAATACGTTAACTCTACTGTCAGTATTAAAATATAAAAGTCTACATTTATAGGATGATATACAACTGAAGACAGGCATTAATAGGGATTAGAAGATTTTATTGATACCAATGCCATCAACAGTTCTGCATACCAATCAGATTCATTAATGATTAACTTATGGATGTCTGCAGATTTTCTGTGTGAACTTGTAGGTTTTTAGTGGCAGTAATGTCAAAAACAGGGCTCCCCTGATATTCGATACTGTGCTGCATACTATAGGTAAATGCTTCTGCAGGTTGTTGGTGTTTCCACTCCCCCATAGCTGAGCAGAAGACATCTTTTTATGGAAAATTAAGAAAGAATTTTGACAATTTCTTCACCCTGACTACCATGATTTTTGACCTCTCTGTTACCATTTCTGCTGACTGTGTCTGATGAGAGCCTGACGTCTTTCATTCGTCATATCTTTTTCAGATTATCATCAATTTCCTGCATTTTTTTCTCTCATCCATATACGGAGAGATTTTCGTTTTTTGGAGCTGTGCCTGTAACGCCTTGTCCCACTCTCCCTCACACTGAGACCTCATTTTAACACAGTGCTGTGCCTTTTCTGTAGATTTCAACCACTGAGAAAAACTCATATGTTGTCAGCATGAGGCCTCGCATACTGCACTTAAAAGATGCATCCTGATGCAGTTTCTCTCTTTCTTTCTTTTTCTCTCTCTATTGTTGGGCACTGGGAATTTGGCAGGTTGTGACGCACAAATGACTCTGTCAGAGGGGGCTTGATGGTGTCATGGTAGTTTTTCTAAATCTCCAAAGACTGCCATGAACAGGACAAAGAAAATTCATCAGATTTAGAGTGCAAGGTCCATGATGATGTTGTCTGTATGTTTTCTTTTTCTTTTTTTCTATGTAGTCACTCTTTATAATGTCTTATAAATCTGTTATAAGCATATTTATGATATTATATACATTATACTCTACTTGTCATAATGTATAATTAAAGTTATAAGTACTTGTGGTGATTTATGATGCTTTATCATAGAAATCATACATTTGTATAATCAGAGTGTTTACAATGAGTTATAAAGATACTTCTACTGTAAGATATAGTGTTTATAAGAAATTATGAACATTCATACTGGGACTATGGGACTATGGATGGTGTTTGGGACTACAGACAAAAATGAGCATTGTGCTTAATCCAGCATATTTATGTTAATCTTGTATGGGTTCTGTGACATTGTTTTTTTTATTAATATGCAGTGTCCTGTCCAAATACACAAAAAATATTATTTGATCATAAATTACTTGAGGTGGTCATAGTAAAGTAATAAAACTGTTTTATAATATGGTTATGAATCACAGTAGTAATCATTGCATGCCATAAGCAAAGTGCAAGAAAAGCAACAAAATCCTGTAAGTGTTGTCCATTGCTTACATTTAATTTAAACTTTTTATAGACCTTCAATGGCTTAAATTGAGGACAATATATTTTCTGTTAACACTAATGCTTATAGAGTGATCTGCTTTAATGTTTGTAGAAATTAAAACACACTTAAAAAAGATTCTTGTTATCTTTTAAGGTGTCAATGAAAAAAAAATCTAGGTTCTTCTTGTCTTTTAAACACCAACAGCAATCAAAGTGATATGATTGTGAAGTGATTTGCATTGTTTTTGTTGTTGTATAAAGCTTTATGGATTTTTCTAATTTCTTATGGCTATGCACAGTATAACGTATCATACTGTACTTTTATAAGTCATTATATACTGTAGCATTATAATGACTTATGATTACTATTGTAAAGCATGATAAATTACTGTAACACAAGTGCCTATAACTTTGATTATACAGCATCAAGAAATACATTATAATAGCGTGTAAACATGCTTATAATGTGTTCAGAATGCACCTTTAGAAGGGCTTCATAGAAGGTGTTACAGATCATTATTTTTTGCTGTTTGCTGTCTTCAGCATCAGCCCTTCTTTCTCCAACGTCATCATGGAGGCCGTTACATGAGGTTCAATCAATCAATCAGCCAATCTTTATCTGTATTGTACCAAATCATAAGAAATGTTATCAGTTGGTTTCTATCATGTAGTCTGTCAAATTTATCAGAGAAGATGATTTTATAGTTTCGAGGTCACCTAATCTGACTATGTGACCTTGTAGTCTGACCTTGGCATTGTGCACCAAACCATGATGTGACAGGACGAATACCAAAACCAAATATCCTTCTTGTAATCAAAGTGTCTAAGCATGAATCTATTCCAAATTTTTATAATTTTGATGTGAGATTGTTGTGTTTTCTTCATTTTTACAATAAAATGACACTTGAAGTTGACCTGTGGGCTGCATTAAGTGAGCCAACGCCTGCCGGTTTTTACTTACTTTAACGTGTCTGGTTACAATTGTTGTGGATGGCCACTGTTTGTAAACAAATAAATATTTAGTAAAACTTGAAAAAAAAAAAAAAAGAATCTGTAACATTAAAATATTTGTACATTTACTGGGACATCAATCTGTTCTTCAGTTTGTCAGTCTGAACCGAATCCTGTGAGAGTACAGTAAAATGAACTGGGTCATCATACGCCTGCTTGATTCTCATCATATCTCAGGTTACTGTTCATCTGTGTAAGACTGTCTCAGATGATGTCGCATTACAAAGTCTCTGTCATCTCCACACAGAGCTTCAGCTTCTGTTAGAATCTTACTTTCAATTGTGGGTGTCATGACCACTTTTAAGGATCCAATATTTATGAATATCTCACATTTAAGGCTCTCTTAAAGTTAATGAGGCAGACTCCTCAGAGTACTCTGTGCTTAGTGCAAAGTGAGCAGTCTATTTTTTAACAACCTATGGGTGTAAGAGAGGGACTTTGAAAGTAGAGATGAATTTATCAAATCATGTACAGGATCCCACTCCTTCTGGGTTTAGTGCCTCCCGAGCAGGGACCATATACTTAAGAAAGGCACTAACAAGATTAGATAAGGTACAGTTTAATAACCAAAATCTGATGAATTGCAGGGCAATCTGCTTTTAGTGGCTGTAGCATTAGCTAATCAAGATAATGCACAGTTAATCCTCCCTAAGCTATCATCAGTCAAATCAAAGCCAGAGGTTAGCATAGCCACATTGGAGGTTTTACTATTAGTCAAAGAATGTTAATAGCTTTGGGCCTGTTTCCCCAAGGGACTTCAATTTATAATCTTTATAGGGATACGCCAACATTTATTTTTGTTTTGTTTTTGTGGCTTGCCTCACTCCTGAGTCCATGGCAAGCAGATAGACACCATACTTTTGACTGTGCATGCAGTAACAAGGAAGAGACAGGCGGAGCTCGACCACTGCTAATTAGCTTAGCCCAAACACTGGAAGTCAGTGGGTAGCATTAGCGTGCCTCTGCCTACAGCCACCAGAGAAACTCCTCAGCAACTTTAAGTGTATCCCATCAAAACAACTATATTACTGCTCCTGACTGTGACTGTGTTACAACTTACATTAAATCACCAACATTAGATATGGTTGATTGTTATGACTCCTGGTCGGGCTGTCTTTAGCATAAAACCTGCAAAAACTGATGGAAGAGCAGAGAGAGCTTTGGTTTTGTTTTGTTATGTTTTGTTTTGTTTTTAAGCTTTTTTGCCAAAAAGATGTCTGCCCTTGTCAGCTAATGAATCTCATATAACCTCCCGATCAAAATCTTAAGACCAGTTGAAAAATTGCAAGAATTTGCTTTTTGCACTATTGGATCTTAAGAAGGTTCCAAATGCAAAAAGAAGAAATGAGAGCAATGGACAAAAAAACTTTGAGCAGGCAATTTATTGAAAATAACATTATAACAGAAATAGGCTGCTCTCATCTAATAAAGAATTTAAGACCATAGCTCAATAAAACCCTGTAAACCCCCTCAAAACAGAAATAAACGTGACAAAAAGGACTCAGTAATGAGTCGCTCCACCGTTCTTGATGATCACTTAAAAACTCTTTTGGCATGCTTGATACGAAAGTTCCCAGGAAGCTAGTGGGAACGTTGTTCCAAGTGGTGAAGATGGCTTCACGAAGGGCATCCACTGCCTGGAACTGATATCCATTTTTGTAAACTTCCTTTGTCATCCATCCCCAATTGGATTAAATTAGGGGAACATGCAAGATGGTCCAAAAGAGTGACGTCATTCTCCTGGAGGAAGTACTTTGTCAAGCGGGGATTGTGAAATGCAGCTTTGTCCTGTTGAAAAACCCAGTCATTGCCACACAGACAAGGGCCCTCAGTCATTACCACACATATGAGGGCCCTCAGTCATTACCACAGAAACGAGGGCCCTCAGTCATTACCACACAGAAGAGGGCCCTAAGTCATGAGGGATGCCCCCTGCATCACTTCCTCATAGCAAGCCGCCATTTGAGGCCCCTGCACAGCCTGAAGCTCCAGTGTTCCATTGAAGGAAAAGTACCCCAGATCATGATGGGGCCCCTCCACTGTGCCGTGTAGAAAACATCTCAGGTGGGATCTCCTTGTCATGCCAGTAACGTTGGAAGCCATCTGGACAGTCAAGGTTACACATCACTCTCATAAACTATTTTTCTTTGTGACACATACATATTTAGTTTCAACATTTGATTCCAGTTTGATCTAATTTGGTTTGTTTTGGTCTACTTTGGAATAATACAGACCTATTGATTTGGTTATCCAATACGGTCTAATTTGTCTTGACAAAGAAGTGTTTGGTTTGATTATCTGATTTATTTCAATTTGGCTTAATACATTCTGCACAAAGATACATTTTAAAACAATTTCATGATGTTATCATTCTTTTTGTGACAACCACCTAAGCCATGTAGTGACACAGTTGAGTGCGTATTGACAGAATAAAGCAATTTTTAAGTTAATTGTTACATCAAACAAATGCCATACATGTAATGATGTTTATTTTTTTCTTTTATTTGTTTAAATTGGCCTTCCAATTGAACATAAATGTGATCTGAGACACTGACTTAGAGGTTGAAGACAGCTTAAAAAATTTAATTCAATCAAAAGCACTATTTGATATACAGAACATTTTTTGTGGAATTGAAATATTCAGAGGGTTTGACAGTAGCAGTGCTGTAAATCCAACCAACAGCTCTGCCTGACAGAGGAACTGAAAAGCTGTTTCACTCTGAGTGCTGGGCCTGCTTGCCAGGGCTCAATGACAACTGACCATCAGGAAAATGAAGTTGGGTCTTTTAATCACAGCGTTTGGATGACACCTCTAATGATTATCGGTTTCTTCTGCCAGTCTAAGAGATTGAAGGGACTCTGGAGATGCTGGAGGGTGTGTCCTCACAGTATTTGCATTTGGAATTACAGATGCCTCCTCAGTGCCAAAGTGTTGGGAGGGATGTATTCCCATTCAGAATCCAGTCTGAAGATTGTGGACTTTTGGAATTAATGTGTTCATGTGATGTTTTCTAGCAGACTTTGTCCCTGATGATCTCAAACAGCCCTGACATGGAGGATTTCCTGCTGCACATTAATGCTGTGGACATTATTTGTCATTTTCTCTTGTGGTTGTTGGAGGAAAAACAAACTCAATACTTTTTGCAGCATCAGAGAGAAAAATGAGTTCATTGTAGTTTAGCACCCAACAAAGAAACAAATCATTAGTACTGAATGACAAACAAAAAAAAAAAAGCACCTGGATGTTTCAGACAATTAAAAGACACTGAAGGTAAAGTAGTGCTTCAACAAGGAGGGCTGAAGTGACTTTGGTGGTTGTGTGGCAGTAGTAGAAAGGACAATTCTTTAATAATGGAGGTGCAAAAAAAGGCTTTTTTTTGTTCCCCACCAGCATTTCTCAACAAAGCTCCAGCATATTTGCTAAAGGTTTGAAAACTTTCAGCCAAAGACGGGGAAATTAATCAAATGTTAATTTCATTCACATCTGCTGTCTCCTGCAATTATGAAACTGAGTAACCGAGATTCAAAAAAGACTGCCACTTCATTACTTTATGTGGTTGTTCCTTTCACTTTCATTTACATTAATTGCTTGTTTATTAATACTGCCTTGTTAAGACCATCAAAGTCCATGATTGCATGTGGTATATGTGGTACAATCAATTGCTTATTGTGTTTATAATTGTGATCTTAATATCTATCAAATTATCTGAGATCATTATTATTGCCATAAACACACAGCCCTACCTGTCATTAGCCTGTGAATGTATGAACAACCAGAAAAGCACTCCGAGAGCGCAGACCTCCCCCAAGCAGCTCAGTTACGGCAGTGGCTTTCCCACTCAGATTGGACAGCCGAGTCTCCGCTCATGTCTGTCCATGTGGAGAATGCTGTGTTCCATTTATATCGGAACTGGGAGGAGGGGAGTGGGAATGACGTGGTCTCCAGGTTATCAGCATTCTAGTTACAAAGTCCAAAAAGCATACCAATCTACCAGGCTATTGTTAGCTGTTGTGTTAACAGAACTCCTCCGCTGGCATTGCAAGGGAAGCTGGGAAATGTAGTGACATAGGCTTGAAAAATGTTGATGTCAGTTTGCAAAGAAACTACAATTGCCATAATGACCCAAATGAATGGGATTTGCCATTATAAACATCAATGTTTTTTTTTTTTTTGTGAGGTGAATCTGGATCGGATCAGCACCAAAATGTAATGGTTTCTTCCTTGGACCAAACCACAACTGTGGTAAAATTTTCATGTGAATACATCCACTAGTTTTTGCGTAATCTTGCTAACAGGCAAACAGACAAACAGACAGATCCTGGCGAAAACATAACCTCTATGAAGGTAATAAATACATCAAAAGAAAGGACAAACTCTACATTTTCAAACAAAGAAACCCATAATATATGTAACCACCTTCTCTGAGAGAACCGAGGCTACAAAGTAACCATCTGGTACATCACCTAAAGAAGAAGAGCCACAAACTTGACCACAAAGAGAGAAGATTCTCTCTCAGTGATGCATATCCCATAAAGTTTGGTCCTGTCTATTTAACTTCATATCACTCTGCATTTTGAAAGCCATACAGTCAGATTTAAATTTAATCCAAATATTGTAAAGTTGGCTATTCTAAGGAAAATTAACACCTTTAACAAAATTTAGGACATTGTAAAAACTGGAATAGTACAAATCTATGAATGTGCCTTTTTTTTACCCCCTGCTTAAATCTTATCATTCCTACACAATTGCTGATCAAATAAATCACTCATAAGAAACCAGTGGTGTGACCCTCAAGTTTAATATGTTTATAGTTTTGATTTTGAGTATTCCTTACATAAAATATAAAGACAAACACATATCTATAGAGGTATCACCACAGATGGACCTCAGGAAATCCAGCTACACCACAAAAGAAGCATAATGTCTACACTACTCTGGTGGTTGAAAACAAGTTTTAGTGACATTCATAGTCACACCCTCCTGTCTGGGTCTGTTTTATCTCAGTCCTGTCCCTGCTTTGCTCTGGTTTTGAAGAGTTCAGCGGTGCATTGTGAGAGTGTGTTCTCTGCAGCTGGGTGGTTTTCACTGAGTTATCAATAAATCTGAAAACGTTAGCTGTTCATGTCAAAAGCCTGTATTGATCTTATACCTAAATGGAAAAAAATGCATCTTTTAAAAACGCAAATGTCCTCACATCAAACAAACTAGAGATCACAACTTTACAAAAAAGTGGTTTAGATAAACAGGCTTCTTCATTTAGGTCTGATTTTTGTGTTTCATCAGGAACTTTTCTGTTTGTTTATAGACACAGCAAAGCAGTACTGCTAAAGGTCTGCACACTGGATGCTGCTCTATAGTCAGTTCTGTGTGAACTCCTAATGTGACATTTTGGGTCTTAGTTCTTCATCAGACAAGATTTTAGTGAGGATATGGCTTCAGAGCTTTTAAACTTTTAACATATTTTGAAGCACAAAGACACACGCAATCATTACATAGCTATTAACACAGCATTCTAAAGCCCCGTTTCCACCAAGTGGTCCGATATGGATTGGCACGGTTTGGCTCAGGCCGGATCGGTAAAGCCTGATCCTGGTTGCGTTTCCACAGCCAGCCGTACTCTACTTGGTAGGTGGCGTCTAAGCCGGATGCCGATAGCATGATGTCATAGCAGTGGGACACAGTGTACCTGGCTATTAAATGCAACGAAGAAGAAAACGCAACACAGTAAACAAAGAGCAATGATTCTCTTCACCGAGAATACTGAGGAAGGTCTGCACCTCCACAGTAGACCATGGGACGCTTGATCTTGATGCCATTTTCCAAACAAAAAAGCCTTGAGAGTTATCTTCACGAAGACGAGTGGCGATTTAAACATGGCGGGGCTGTGTTGTTCTTTATTACCGCTGTCGCACAGGAAGTGACGTCTCCTTCGACCAATCAATGGACTGCAGTGTTTCTAGCTCCACCTTCTGGGGTCAGATCAGTATGCTTGGCACCCCAACAGAAGGGTCCCAAAAAGTAGGACGGTACGGTTCACTTATAAGGGGTCCTGTCCCGGTTTTAGGCTATGGAAACGCCAAAAAAAGCGAGACGAACCGAACTGAACCCTCTGGTGGAAACAGGGCTTAACTGTGCCCTTGGGTCCTAAAGAGTAACCCTATTTGCTGTTCCCAGGTCAAGGCTGGCTTCGAAAGGCAACTTTGCTGTTGGAGCCCCCAAGCTTTGGAATTCCTTTACCTGAGAACATTAGGCCGGCACACTCACAACCTGTTTTTGAAGCTTTACTCGAAACATATTTTTACAGGAGGACATTTTCTTAATGACTGACTGGTAAATATTGGGATGTACTGTCTGACTCTTTGATTTTCTTTTACACAAAAATTTGTACCAACCATATTTTATACAGTTTCTTGACTGATCATGTTTTATCCTGTGTATTTTATGAAGCGTTTAATCGACCTAATTTTGTTATATGCATCTTTACTTTTTGTACAGCATCTTTTAACCTTGTTTAAATATGTGCTACAAAAATAAAATTAGTATTAATTTATTATTATTTATCTATTTATTTATCTATTGTGACAAGCTGGATCCACCAAATTCCATGTCTGTCATCGGGCAGATCTCTCATGCAAAGCTTTTAGCTGGAACATTTTTACCGGTCAAAAAATGATATACTATTTATCTTTCAGAAGAGGAGCTGGTAGCTCAGGTTGGGGTTTAGTTGTGCAGAATGAGAGAAGTTATTGTAAGCCCACAGAGGTCTTTTTGTTAAATCCCCATCCAAATGCTTTTTAAAGGTCCCACCCTCTTCATATACTGTCCTACCTCCCAAACACTGTCTTGAGGACACAGTAGATAGTTGGAGCAGTATGTCTGGCAAGTCAGGTTTTCATGTGTTCCTTTGTCTGTCCATGATATACAACATGTATAAAAGGCATCTAAATCCTAAACTGTCAAGTACTTCAAACTCAATTCATCATTACTTCCTTTCTACTGAGCAATTTTAACAACCTCTTCTGATAGTAGAGCTTTTCTGTACCTTTTCACCAATAAAAACTGATAATTATCAGTATGTGTGTTTTTTTTATACATGGACCCCCTGCTGCAGTAGCAGGTCTCATGAGGTGTTTGTTCAAACCAAAAATAAGCTGGTTAATGATTCATGATTTTAGTACAAACACCTTCTGATTTATGTCACATCTAAATCATCAGTAATTACAAACCCAAAGCACTGCAGAGCTTAGATTCATGTAACTTGGTGTGCTGTAGAGATAATTAGAATTTCCTGTGAATGGGCCAGCAGAAGTCATGAATGATTAGTTCATTCAATAGCAATTGTTAAAGAGTTAAACATTCAGTTTCTCAAATTATACCAAAAATAAATTAGACTCCTTTAGTGTGCTTTGGCCTACAGAAGAGCCAACACCTCTGAAGTGTTTGGCTCTTATCTGTAAAGAGCTTAAATCACAAATACACACAGTTATTCATGAGTGAGTGCTCCATTGCTTCATGGTTTTGTTTGAATCCTACACGAGCACTTAAAGCATGCACACATAAATATTTTAATTTAATAAGTAAGAGTGTGCTTTGGATTGTTGCATTGTCATCATTTTATTAATATATTTTAATTTTGTAATAGAACTAAGATCATGTCTAACCCACAGAGCAAGTGCAAAGACTGAAATGTTGGTAAACTGCACAGTCTGGATGCAGACCCAATGGTGCCCTGTATATGACAAATACTCATCAGTTGGGCACATCATTGGGAAACCATTCATCACTGTAAATAGCATCAATATATGCCAACATAACAACAACATATAAAAACAGAGCTGTATTGTCTCTGCCAGAGCCGGCCCTGCCTAATGAGGCGCCCTAGGTCACTACATTTCCCAGCTTCCCTTGCAATGCCAGGGGAGGAGTTCTCCACATGGACAGACATGAGCGGAGACTCATCCGTCATATCGGAGCGCTTTTCTTTTTTTTTTGTACAACTATGGAGCACAGAGCTGATAAGGCCAGTGTAAGGACCATGCAAGTTCTCTGCATGTTTGTAAAAGCACATTTGGTTGAAATGGTCCTAAAGGGTAATTGCCATCAGTGCTTCTGTTCAAATGAAACTTCACTGTCAAAAACCCTTCATGAAACAATGAGCAGAAATCACATACTGACATTAAAAGCTTTGCAAAAAAATAGTCTGCTGCAGAGCAGGACATGAAAATCTAGGCTATGGTTTCTAGCAGGGACAGTACCAGTGCTCAGGGACCACAGATGTAAATTATCTTTATAGTGAACTCTGGTTCAACAGTTGTGTTGTGCGTGGTCCCTGTCAAAATAACCAATAAAACAAAGTAAACATATTTCGTGAGGACATCATAGAAGTAACTCGCTGGAAGGCTTCTTTTTTAGTGTCTTGTGAACAACAGGACAGACTTGATGTCAGATACAAAAAGTCTGTAACTTGATTATACTGTATTCTCCAAAATGACTTGTAACCAGGTTAAAAAAATACAATTTTTTTCAAGATTTTGGCCCATTTCCCTCTTTTAAGGAGTGGGGAGGACCTAACTGAAGGGCTTAAGGGAGATGCTAGTGTACAAATTCTGTAGGCAGAAGCTCTCGGCAAGATCTGGGAACTTTGGACAAACTTTTCTGGCTTTGTCAACCACTGTGCATCTGATACTGTCTCCAGCACTTCTCATACATCCATGACAAAGTGAAGTTCACGGAAATATTGACAGGGCTTTAGGGCCAAAAACAATCACAGTAGTTACAAGCCTAAAAGTGAAGGAACATTTCTGTTTTATAATAAACTCATCAGCAGTCTCCTCTAAAATAAAGCTGTAATGTTTTTCTTAGATAAGCCTTTAGTCTTGTTACAGCCCATCTGTCATCTTTCAGAGCCTAGGGGGTAAAGGGGTAGTCAAAGAATAAGTGGGATGGTCATATTTGTAGCTATTATCATGCTGAGCTCCCTCTCAGGGTGCAAAGTCAGTGTCTGAAAGCCCTCCACAATATAGAATTGATTTCCCTGAGAGAAAGATAATTACTCTCAGTTGCACGGTGGAGGAAATGTGCACTACCCTGTTAGTCCCTCTGGCTGCGGCGTCTTTTTATCAAGCTCACTGTCAAAGCAGCTAGGCATCTTCCACTTAAAGCTGCAAAGGAGATCCAGAAGATGTTAGGAGCAATTACTCACTTCTCTTCAAAATAAAAGCAAAATGTCCTGCTTCTGGTGTGCTGCTGACAATTCTTTGATGAAACAGAGGAGATGGAGAGAGGAGTGTGGGAATTTTCCTCTCTCTTTAATGTCTATGTGTCCAAACATGTTCAGGCATGAGGCTGTTTTTCCTCAGTGTGGTGTATGAATATAAATTGAGCTCCCAGCTGTCACATGTGCTTACATCTGTATTCAATTCTGTCTGTTTACATAGTGCGTAAAAAAAGGTTAAGATACAAACAGATGAGAAGAGCAGCTCGTTTCTGTTGGAGATATAGAGATATCTTGGTCTGCATAAATGAGAACATAAATGTGTCTCAACCTGCATGTGATATCATCAATCGTGTGTGTATTTTTGACTAAATTCAAATGTATTAGGTCATTTCATCAGCTTTCAGTCAAGTCTAAAGTTAAGACTAGAACCACTGACTTGAGGCTGTGCAGTTATGGGTTCAGCAGAAGAACGGGTGGTTTTGTAGTAGAAAAAGACTGCAGTGTGACATTGCAATATAACTGACCAATCCATCCCTTTTCTGACCTGCTTCTCCCTTTTAGAGCCTGGAGCTGAAGCCTAGCTGACATTGGGCAAGTGGCGAGTACACCCTGAAGTGGTCTCCCGCCAATCGCAGGGCTGGTCAAAGAGACAGACAACAAAGAAAAGTTTTCTTTTTGAAAGAATTCTCTAAATTGGTACTAAGCGGTCCAAAATGTCCGTAGAAAAAAATCCCCCAGACAATTATACCATCACCACCTGCCTGAACCATTCTGAAAAGGCTGGATGGATCCATGCATTCATGTTGTTTAAATCCTATTCTAACTCTGCCATCTCAATGTCATAGCAAAAACCGGGACTCATCAGACTTTTTTCAGCTTTTTCCAATCTTCCATTGTCCAGTCTTGGTGAGCTGTGTGGATTTTAGCCTCAGGTTCCTTTTCATAGCTGACAGGAGAAGCCCCCGGCATGGTTCTCAGCTTCTGTAGACCATAAGCTTCAAGATTTGACAGGTTGTTTGTTCAGAAGTCTTCTGCATACCATGGTGTTAGAGTTGTTGTTTGAGTTACTGTTACATTTCTTTCATCACAAACCGCTCTGGCTATCCTCCTCAGGCCTCAGCAAGGCATTTTTGCATGGAGAACAGCCACACTCTGGTTATTTTTCTCTTTCAGATCATTCTCTGTAAACCCAAGAGATGGTTGTTTGGAAATCTCAGTAGATAATCAGTTTGTAAAACAATTAGACCAGCACATCTGGCACCAACATCCATGTCACATCCAAGCCCCGTTTACACGAAAATGAAAACGGCCGAAAATGGAGAGTTTTCATTGCGTTTTCATCTCCTGTTTAAACTAGAATGGTGCCCGGAGTGCCTGAATCCGCAAACTTTTGAAACCAGGGTCCAGAGTGGAAGGTTTTGAAAATGTATCCGTTTTCGTCTCTGTGTAGACGAGATTCAGCATTTCACCCTGAAACGCTGACATCACAGCATGCGCAGTACTCTTTCACGTGAAGGCTGTATCGGCCGTCTACCGAGCAACAAGTGTGCTGCTTACCATGCTCGGTTTGTTATCCAGACAGATTTGTTGTCCAGACAAGAAACTCCTGCATCTCTACAAACCTACATCGCCATCTACTGGTCTGACATGCATGCTACCATGTTTTCAGTCGTTCTCGGGTCTCCATGTGAACGCGGATCATTTTTTAAAAACGTAAAAGAAAAACCTTTCTGTTTGGTGAAAACGTGTAAACACGGCCTAAATGTCACTTAAAACATCTTTCTTCCCCATTTTAATGCTGAGTTTGATCTTCAGCAGGTTGTCTTGACTGTGGCCACATGCCTAAATGTACAGAGTTGCGGCAATGTGATAGGCAAACAGGTGTACCTAATAAAGTGGACGGTTAGTTTGTATGAGTGTATCTACTGCCTATGTTTATTTCCTCAAGTAAAAAACAAATGCTAACTGCTCTACACCGTATGAGCTTGATGGCATGCAAATTTAGCCCTGTGTGTTCAGGGGGCCCCTGACAGCGTTCAGAAACAAGGAGCTGAATCAACATTTGTTTTTTTTTCCAAACATACTCAGTAAGTCTCTGAAGTTCAGAGGAAGCACTGTATTTGATTTCTTAATTTCACTGCTGCGCTCTGCCTTTCATTTTCTTTTTAAGTATCTAAACAATAAAGGAGAGAACCAGGCAGACATGGGAGACATTACGTTTTCAGTGTGATGATAATAATATAGTCTTTTGAATGATTTCTGACAAAGCTGTTCTTTTTTTTTGTGCCACATCTTCACAATAAGAGAGATAATAAGCCTCAGATGAGTTATATTGCCTGCAAATTATGTGTTACTGATTCCTGGACACGTGCTTCCTTCATGCATCTATTCAGTACAGGGTAAAGAGAATTAAAGCAACTCTGGTGTGGATTGTCAACACATTCAGCTGCTCCCCAAATTTGTTTGAATAGGCTCTGTTACACTGCCCACTCCACTCATGTTGTGAGTGTATGTCTGCTGTTTGTGAGTTTGTGTACGGAGCGGCTGCACAGACAGATGGAGCCACTGATATGCGGATGAACCCTTATTTTTGAGCATATGAAGTCTGGAGCAATATCGCAGATGTATTGAACAGGGAGCCACTGCTTTATTATTCTCAAGACAAGTATTCAATGGCATCATTGAACTTGCACCACCTGTTTTCAATCCTTTGAAATGTATACTGTGTTTTTTTTGTCCTCGCGCTGTGAGGTGGGAAAGCTTGCTGAATGTTGAGAGCAGTGTTTTCCATTTTCTATCTTTATTCATGAGTGCGCGACAAAGGCACTGGCCACTTGGCAGACCTTATTTAGAGAGCACAATCAGAGCAATGTTTATGTTCATTACACAAGAGTAGAAACTGCAGGGCTGGACTTTAGATATTTAAAGACAGAGCAACAGAGAATATTGGTATTTAACTCTTCACTACCCTCATATTAATGCCTTTATATATCAACTATTCATGAGCAAATAAGAAAAAAAAAGGATCAAGTTACCCAAACATCATTATATTATCTTTCTCTTAAATGTGTATCATATGCAAATTACTCATATCCATGTTTTTTTATTCAAACATATGTGCCCATGCTTGTCTACACTCTTCAGACATTATAAATGTCCTTTCTTTTTCCTTGTTGCTTGTTCCACCTCTAAAAAGACACGCATAAAAACTGTCAATTTCAAATGTTAACCAAGATTATGTCAAGGCATGTCTGAGCAGCCATAGTCAACATTAGCCATTAGCCTTTCTGTACAGCATTCCATATGCACTGTGCACTCTGCAGCCTGTTCTCCCTGTTCACTGTACTGTATAGCTAGAAATACAGGGCAAGCAGATTGACCCAACACAGGAAAGACAGCACTCAGAGTTTTCAGGTCATTTCAGAGTACATTGGAAATATTGTTGATGCAGGGCATATACATGTTTCTTTTCCTAGTCTTTCATAAACTTTTAAGCAACTCATGAAGTAAGGGCTGTGCTTCCTGCGAGGAAGGAAATGTGCCATCCATCATAGCAAAGCCACAGCGCAGATGTGATGTTCTGCAGGCAGACTATGTGGAAATCTGGTGTCATACTGCATTCACTTTTTGAATGGAACTGACAGACATTTCTCCTCGAGATTTAATGCCATATACACTAAAACAGCCTTTTCTATCAAGGGCTGAAACAAAGGGTTTTCAAGGCCTGCCGTATCCACATCTGGTTAAATTTTAACATAAGAAACTTGAGAGTGCATATCATGCTTTTCAAGTATTATATGGCCCTCAGTGTGTTTTACATGTCTCTTACACATTATAGAGTGCGTCTGTGCACAAGAAAAATAGTCTGAGGTACCTGGACTTCTGCCTCTCACACTCTTTACACCATCAGTAGCTGCCTGTAATGACTTGTTATCCCAACACCCCTGATTAGACCTACCATAGTTACATCATATCATTGGTTTGACTGCAGTTTAAGTCCAATAGCTCTGAGTAGCAGGCCCAGTTTAGAGCACAGTCCATAGAATGAATGCAGAGTTGTTTATGTCGTGCTGAGCAGCGCTAACTGACCTATAATCACAAACTAGACTGGTAAACCCAATCAGAGCAGACTGGGCCCATGTGGGGAAGGGAGTCCTAAACGGGCAGCGCTCCAATGGCCACGGATACATGATGTTTTTTAGTTCAGAATTAAGTATTCAGAATTAAATAATTTGTAATTAAAGTATTCTCCTTCATGTTTACATGGAAATACAAATTCCGAATTGGGGTGTACATGGAAAACACCTTTATTCACCTTTATTCAATTCTGCTTAAGGTCTGGGGGTCGGGAATGGTTCTGATTGGACAGGGGGTGGACGATACGTATTTATGTCTACCGGAAAAAAACAAAATCCAGTTCAGCGTCTCCAGAGTCTCTGTCAGGGAGACCTTGTCCAACTTGGACGCTACAACGCTAAAAAGGTCCGCATTTTTAGGCTTACATCCATCCACTCTTTTCATTATTTCCACATTTTCTAAGGTTTTAATTAAATAAATTGTCACAGCTTTAGTCCAACACTTGCTTCAGGCGGCCATCCTGTTCCCCTCAGCACAGAACATGTGCGTAATCGCGACAGGACAAGGGAACGAGCATGGGCAGAATGACCGGAATTAATTTAAAGTGGAATGAACGTATACATGATCGAGGAATTACTCAGTTCTTATTTAAAATCAGAATAAACCAGCCACCTACTTCACAATTAAGTTTAATTCGGAGTGGTCATTTTCATTTGGAATTAAATGTTTACAGGGTCATTTTTAATCTTTTTAAATAGGATTTAAGTTTTATTCTGAATTAAAGGGTAATTAAAGCTGTCATGTAAACATAGCTATTGAAGTGTCTCAGACAGATTGAGCATACAGCTGGATCAGAGGTGCTCTCTTTATGAAAACTGAAATGTTATTTTTAACATCAGCAATTGTGAGCGTACTCTAGTATTCTTTAAAATTGAATATCTGAACACACGTCAGGGAAAAATATGGACTCTTTACAATTTATTATTGGTACATTTGGGGTAAGGCAAACTTTTTATAAATGCCTAAAGACTGTTAAACTGAAATTATCTTCTCAATTCTATTAGACAAAATATTATATCAAACAAATCTTGTTATATTGTTGTTTTTTTTGTTCTTGCATTCTTTCTCAGCCACTCCAGGAAATCTTAATTTCGCTATTGCAACAATCAATGCAAATTCAGCCAATCCTCACAAATTCTTTGCAGCCTCACAATTTTGTGCAATCACTGCAACTTTGGCAAAACATCGTCACTCCTTCACCCTCACAGCCCCTCAAATCAACATCAGATTTCAGACTGACATCCTTGTTGGCAGGCGTACGCCGCAAATAGCTCACAGTAACAGTCAAAATAAATGCAATATTGATTATTAAAGCATCTTACAGAGACCTACATGGAATTCAGAGCAAAAATCTCTTGATCACAAGACTTTAGAAGCTCAGTTCTACCATAAAACACATAGGTGGGATGGCTGTGTGTGTGTGTATATGTGTGTATGTAAGCACAAGAAACAAGTCAGACACAGTCCATGTGCATGTGTGCAAGCATCCCAACAGGAGAGAGCTGGCTGTCTGCATCTGTGTGTCTTGTTATATTTACTTGTCATGTGTTGAGTGCAGTTCCTCATCATTCAAAATGAACAGCATATGACATGGATTATATCCAATTTACATGCACTTGTTTTGTTCCAGCAGAGCACTGATGTTTTTATTTCTTTTTACTTATCTGCTCAACATATCCACTTTGATCATATGTTTCCACCAAGAATCAGTTTCTTCTTTTTTTTTTTTTTTACCCCATTTTCTAAAAACAGTGACCACTAATGTTTTTTCTCATCATTACATACCACTGACAAGTGAAAGAGAAGGTCTAATCAAGTCATTACAACACATTTACCAATAAGATACAATGTCTCAAAGTATGATCTGGGCTAGGTGCTATTCTGATGAGTAAATAATATGACAGGACTCTCTTACAAATACAAATACAGTCAAAATACTTTGTTTCATTTTCCTTAGATATCAGCCAAATTAGACACAGGTTAACAATGTCTTCTGTATAATCTAATTAAAATTAAAGTAGTCTGAATAAGGTAGCTTTATCAGCTGTCTAATGTTGTAATCTAATTGTCAAAAAACTGCTGCTGTCACACTGGACAGACAGACAGGACATCAGCACCCACAAATTTACAACAGAAATATTTTGGACAACCCCTCGTGTTGCTTCAGTGGAAGAGGAAAAATCAGTATGTATTCATTATGTATTCAGCTGAGACAACCAATTAAAAAGAAGAGAAGAGGACATCACTCAGTCTTGATGAACATAAAGGAGCTGCTGGCTCAGCTGCAGCTTGTAGGACATAAAGGAGCTTCACAGTCTGTCCAAGCAGGTGTGCTGAGCCCGTCCGGCCAGGCTGACATTTTATTCAACTGCTGGATTACCTGGCCTGCACAGTGTTCAAGTAAGACTTGGCTTTTACAGGACATCAGTTTTCAAGACTTGACTTTTATTGCCTGGCTGTAAGCCAATGAGGGCTAACGGCTCAGCACCCGGCCCTGGCAGGGACCCCTTGCTAATTCACTCTCGGAGTGTAGTGTCATCTTCAGTGACCTTTGCTGACTCGACTCTGCTGCTGTATGCATTACAGCCACTCGCTTTAGATAGGGAGTAAATTACATTGTGTGGACTGGAGCAGCCCTTTTTAGAACTGCTCCCACTGCAACAGTCCAGGTCCCATGAGGTGAAGTCTAAATACAAAACACAGTGTCGATAACTGATCATAAATGATGTTTGTGTGTTTTGCTTCAGTCACAGGAAAGTTCGAAGGTTTCTCACAGCCATGGGCACAGTGCCATCTAGTGTAGAAATATCAACACCTCTTCAGAGGAAAAAAACTTAGAGCAAGTGTCAGTCTATGAAGACTCATGCAGGAAATGCACACCGAACAAAGAGGTACATGGTCTTACATGTTCCAACATACTTAGACTAAAGCTAAATTCAGGATGTTTGGGACACAGGGTTAAATGACAAACAAGATAAGGTCTATGTACACATTCTTGATTAAAAAAAAATGGAATTCCTATGAACAAAACAAGGAAAAGTACCATGTAATGCAAATTTCATGCCGGCATCAGTGGGTGATGTGCCATGTTAATGTTATATTTTTGGCATTGCATTGTTTGTGCTGTGCTTAGTTAGATGAGACAGCATAAATTTGATACCTGAGACAGTGCTAATGAGGCTGTTCTGGCAAATCAAAGTATTAACTATATGCAAAAGAAAACTTGTGTTTGCTCTCTCTGATGCAGTACAGTGTTTCTTAATCTCTCTGAGTATGAGAGATTCATAAACAAGCACAACAGTGGTCATTAACAATCTACATTTAGCTTCCATAGCTTTCAACTGAAATGTAATTTTAAGGACAATAGTGCACAAATACACACAATGGAGGCAAATTAGTCCTTGTGAAAATAGGCTCACAGCACTCTTGATCAATGCTACATTCTTATGTCTCTATGTCTTATATATTTGCAAAAGAAAAAAAATAGACCTGTTGATGCAGAGCGTTGGCTTTTCCTTGGTTTATTTTAATAAAACCTTCCCCTTGAAACAGACAATTGCCATCTCGAGTGTTATACAAACACATCATATATTGGACTTTTTATTGTTAGATGACAAGAAAGCTAATAGTGTAATGCAGTAGTGTTAATTAGTCCTAAATGAGGAAGTGGGTTAGCATTTTCACACTTGTGGTTCCCTTGTTTTTCTGTCTGTGGGGTTTTTGAATAGTTTTTATTTGGATAAAAGCCTGGACACATGCATGTTGAACACATGCACAAGACAATTACTATGTTTGTTAGTTTTTCTACAACACTAAGTGCATCTGGAACTGCCCAACTTCTTGCGGCCAAGTTCTTCAGATGTTCGAAACAGGGGTCACATGAAATCGTAAAGAGACAATCTTTACATTAGAAATGAATATATTTGGTCTAGAAGGTTTACGTATTGAACAACCCCTCTGCACAGGGAGGATTTTTAAAAATATATTTCCAGCATTGATTTTTTTTTTAGATTTTCAGTTATGCATTAGGGGCATGATTGGCATAATTACAAACTAATGGCTAGATGGCCCTCGGTCCCGCCCCAACTCAGCCTCTTAGTAGCACCCTTTAGTAACAAAACAGCTGATCTTGCTCTGGCTTGGTCCAATTCTTTCCACAGTCTATGGTAAGGACACAAACACCTCATTAACGCTACCTTTGCATTACCATTCAAAACAAAGCAGGCACTGTATTTGTTGGATCATAAATCTAAACTGAATAATATGATTTTCATCCTGAGGACATTTATTCGGAGGAGAAATTTTCTATTCTGTATTGATATTTTGTAAGAGCTCGTTTCAGTTTTTATTCTCGATGTAATTTCATACTCTATTACACAGATTACAGAACTGCAAATGTTTGACTGCTGAGAGGGAATAAACCTGTCAACTGTTCAGCTCAGTACTAACTCTCTAATTGAGTTATTTTAGATAAACCGCTCACTGGATCCAGATAAATGTTAGCATATCTATTATTTCAACTGGTTGGGTATCAAAGGCAACACAAAACTGTTCTGAACTAAATTTAGACCTCACTGTTATCTAAACCTGCAGGGGGGCTTCAAAATAACGTTTAAATGTGAAGACTGTCTCGTCTTGGGCTCCATTTTTGGACACAGATCAAATAAGGTCTAACTTAGGAGCAACACTGATGCTTTTTGTCTCACATCAGTCAACGGCAGTTTGTCTGTCGCCTCGATATAATAAATTTATCATTAGGCCAAGAGGAATTAGACGGCAACAGTAAAACTAAGACAGGGAAGGTTCTCTCTCTGACCCACTGTTTGGTTCCTCTCTCTTGTTTGTAACAGATGAGAGCTACGGACATGACTGAACCGAGACTGTTTTTCTTATTCTCTTCTCAGTTCTTCCTCCCATAGAGCCCTTTCATCCTGAGTCATATAGCCCCTGTAGAGCCAAGCAGTTTATCACAGAGTCGTGTAAACAGCAGAAAACTGTGCTCCCTGTGTTGAGTAATTCATCTGCGTCAGTGCTGCACATCTGAAATGCGGTTATCATGTTTATGAGGCTACATCTGTCGATGCGCAGTCAGACAACAAGGAGTCTGACTGATCATGTGGATTCCTGGTGTAGGCTATAGGCGGAAAGTTGACATTAATTCAAGATAAAGATGACAGCCATAGGGCAAGATGGGAAGCAATATTCATGCTTTTGTTGTGATATAGAAATAAGGCTCTCTATAATATTTAATGTAATCATTACAGAGCTTCAGGAAATATCTGGAGCTGTCAATATTATGGATCATTTATGAGTCTGAAAACCAGCACGTACATTTTGGCATTGCATACATCACAGGTCATTCTGATATTTTAGACTGGAAACACACTCAACAATTAATAGATCTTCACTGGTTTTAATAACATTGAAGTCTACAAATATGAGGGCAGGTACAAACTTTATATTTGGTGGACCATCTTTTCTTTTTTCTGGCATATTCTCATCTACAAGGCGATTTTAGGTCTACTCCCTCCATACCTTCTGACCTTCATCAGTCAAAGGAGTCCAGGACCTAATAATCTTCGGTCTCAGAATCTCCAATTACAAACTTCCCCAGATGGGAAACAGTCCCTAAGCCAGGTGTATGTTCAGCCTACAACTAGCTCCATAAGAGGGGATGTGTCTGGGTGTATCTGTGTGGCCACAGTTAACACTGGAGCACAGCAATAAAAAGCTAAAGCTACATCAATTTCTTAAGAATGAGAATTCAGACTACTGTGCTGGCATGTGTTTTTCTAGGAAAGTAAAGCAAAGGCATGTAAAGATAGAACAATGCTCAGAGGATGACAGAGACTATGATATTCGCTGCAGTATTTGTAACATCCACTTAGTGCAGAGTCCTGGTCTGCTTGCCCTCATCAGCTTTTGTGGGTATTCAGCCACAGGCAGCCAAGCCAATGCCAGAGAAGTTGGCTTGGGCCTGACAGCTTGTAAATTAATCTTACTTACACAACACATATAAGGGTTACAGTATATCAGCATATAATTGGTTGGGACAGTGTTAAATCAAGTGACTTTATTCTGATTATTTGAGGGGGCACATCAGACCCCAATTTTGCTTAAAGTTGTCGTGCCAGCCTTAGGAACTTTTTAGTTAAACTTCAGCAGTGGGCTACAGTCTGATACCACTAAAGAGTCTTTGGGCTCTCACAGCAATGTAGAATAAGGACACTGCTACCCCTTTGAATGTCATATTTCTCTATGAAAACCTTGCACACAGCTCAATGGGCCATTTAAAGTAATCTTAACTGTTATGATATGAGGTTTTTCATTTTGTTACCTCTGCCATGAAGGTCATGTTTTTGCTGGCGTTTGTCTGTTTGTCCATTTGGC
Source organism: Cetoscarus ocellatus (assembly GCA_037902135.1). Lineage (NCBI taxonomy): Eukaryota > Metazoa > Chordata > Actinopteri > Labriformes > Labridae > Cetoscarus > Cetoscarus ocellatus. The sequence goes on from JBAMNC010001050.1 coordinate 718,667, forward strand.
TGTTAGCAGATTAGATTTTGGTGGTGATGCAAATCTGGATGTTCAACCAGGAGGTTTTTAAATGATTTCTTAACTGTGAGATAGGAAAGGTTTTCCACATTTTCACTAATACCTCAAATAGTCATGAATGGATTTTGATGACATTTCAGGTAATGTTGGTCATGGCGCAGGGAAGAAGTGGTAAGATTTTGGTGATGATCTGGATCCAGGAATCTTTTTTAAGGAATTGTTAACATTGCAAGGTTGGGCAGTTTCCACATTTTTTACAACATGCTCAAAAGTATTGAAAATGCCTTGGCAGAGGTTTGTGCTCTCAGAGTACGTCTAGTTTGTGTTCTTCCAATCTATTATAATTTTACTTTTGTTAATCTTTATTAAGTTCTGTTTTCATGGTAATGTGTCTGTTACTCTCAATATATTGGAAGTTTCTTCCTTTTTGTCATCATAAAATTAGTACAAAGTGCAAAGTAAAAGCTTTTAACGTCAGCATTATTTTCAACATCAGAGGTTGCTGCTTGAGAAATATTCATTTTAATGGGCCTTGACAGGTTAAAACTATGTTTTTTGGGGGTTTTTTTTCTGTTGACTTAGCTGGTGGCAGGTGATGTGTTTGGTGCCAGCTTAGATCTCCATAAAATGTTAATTAAGTAGGAACTAAGTGCACTTGCTTCATAGAATAGATCAAGCCAGAAAGTGATTGAAGTATTTGATAATATCATAATCAGAAAAAAGTAAAATCCTTGTCTTGTGTGTTTCTAACAATTTCAATACAATTTTCTCCTTCATCATGTCCTCAGGTTTATGAGCTTTAACATTTAAACTAACCGCATATTGTTACCAGAGCCTTTTGAACTACTTTAGCATCACTTATGCTTTCAGAAAGCAGACAGAGTCAGTTTATTCCTGTTCAGACAACCATGATGAGCTCCAAGAGTACATCTGCTCTCAGTCAGCAGAAGTGACAGGCTGCAGGGGGTGATACATCAGTATGAAAATCCTATTAAATAACATAAAAACAGCGAGTTGAAACCAGATCAGCAGCCTGCAGGTTGTGTGGCAGGACGGGAGCACTCGTCACTGTCTGAAAATCGAGGCTTCTCTGTGATCTGCACCTTTCCCTGACACAGGACTGAGCTTGATGTGACGGAGCCACAGCGCCCCCTGTTGAGGGAAAAGAATACTACCTGTCAGATCTCTGCACAAGATGTCTCGAGCTTCAGCTGAGGCAGGTAAAACTGTTCAGACTGGTCTGCTGGGCTCAAACAGAGTTCAGGGAGAGACAGTCTAAAGCTTCATACAGCGCAGACATGACAGGAAGCTCACCTGAAGACAAACAAGGCAGAAACACAACTGCAGTTTGGCATTGATGGCCTTACCAAGTTTTCCCGTATCAGTTTCCTTCAAGAGAATATTCAAAACTGCAAAACAATTAAGGTAACCACCCATCAAATAAATCCTTGTCTGGATGCTTTTGTTGGATGAAACACAGGGCTCTACCTGGAATACACAAACTTAATGGCTGCTTTGTGGGCTGTCTTTGTGTCTATTTCTAAGCAGATCATTGAGAAGAGTTCAAATGTGGGTGCAAGGGCAGGATTTAATTTACTCTGGATGGAGTTAAATCCAAGGAAATTCACTCTCAGAAAGGAGCTGGTGTCAGAATCAAGTATAAAAATAATGCCTCACTTAGTCAAATCCATGGTTGTCACTGTATGATCTTTAACTCTGACCTTTTTAGTTATAATATATGTACTCCAACCAAACATCTTTTTTACAGTTAAGAAAAAAGGATCATTTTCTCAGCAGCAGGTGATAACGAGACAGATAAAAGGTGTAAAGCATTTACTGCTGCTGATCCAAACTTCTGGAAAATTAACTGGTAGGAAACATGTCCTCCACCCTCTGGAAACAGTTGTAAAAACAACGTCTAAAAATGTCTGATAGACGTCCACAAACGGCCACATTTAGGCTATAAATGTCATGGTAGACGTCAATAAAAGATGCCATTCTGACATTACAATTAAACATCCAAAATATGATAGAAAAGATGTCACTCCAATGTCAAATCACGCAGTGGGACGGACGTCAACGTTAGACGTTCGGTAGACATCAAAAAGACGTCGCCTGGCGTTACGAAACAATCCCCCTCTTTGGACCAAAATTGGACGTCCAAAAATGGCATAACTATGATGTCACTTCCACATCGCATTGCGCAGTGGATTTGTTCAAGTTTGTTGAATATGTTTGATGTGCATGGACACTCAGGACATTCATCGTCTTAAACATCCCCTCTGCCTTCATAAATATTTTACTTCATTCAAACGTACGTGCACTTGGCATGCAGTGTTCTCCATACACCTCAGTGAATGAACAAAAAGATTTGTTTCAAGTCAGTGCCTTATTCACCTTTTAAGGAAATTAACTTCTGGCACAATAACAAAAACATATGCACTTCAATCAGTAGCTTGTAGAGAACTGAAGATGTCACTTGTTGGCAACTTACAGCAGTTGTGCATGAATACTCAACTTTTAATATATAAGACCCAGTGTGAGTAGATGAGGTAAAGGTCAAATATTTATAGATGTGTCTCTTTTCAAAAAATGTGCTTTTTTATATTCAACCTAAAAAGAAATTTCAATTAATTCTTGATGGACCAGTTTCTGAATTTGCAATTACATTAAAAAAATATATATATATACACATATATATATATGTGTGTGTGTGTATATATATATATATATATATATATATATATATATATATATATATATATATATATATACATAAATATCTTTGACATGGCAGAAACCTGGGAGGTCTTTCTAACCGTTCATTCAGTTTTCTTTATTCTGAGAACATGGACACCTAACAATATGTTTGCTTTATTTTGTCAGATTAACTGATTTTCAAAAAGCTGAATGTTCGATCATGGTTTTCTATCTTGCAAGAGGACCAAGAGTTTAACTGTATTGTTTACATTCCAAGTCATATTAAAAGGCTTACTTTATTAAATCCTTTTCATTGCATTAAAAGGCAGTCTATTGCAAAAGCTGGACTTTTGTTTGACCTTCAGCTTTTACTCCTTAAATGCAGCTGAGAGGACCAAATTTAATGTTTATCTACACATTTTACTTGATTCAGAGGTAACTTATTGAGCAGTTCTTAGCTGCAACAAAAGTAGGAAACTGGACAAACACGCAGCAGGAAGATATTATACAAATTTAAACTTAAAAAAACTTACGTATATCATGATAATAATTAAAATACAACATTTTACTTGCAAAGCACTTTTACAAATACATATAGACCATATAATGTGGTAAAACATAAGATTTAAACAGCAAAGAAGGGAAGCAGGTATACAAAACATGACACAGCATACATACTACATACAGTACGCATATACTGCCTTATACTTTTGCCCTACCCTGTGTGTGACATTTTTGTCCTTGTAAATAAAGAGTGAAATTCTGGTGGAGTACTAATTACGTCAGGTGCTTTATGCAGTCATATAATCAACAGAGAAAGTCTACAGAGCCTGACATTAAGCTAAGAGTTATATTTAACAAAGATCATTAAGACAAACCTGCAAAAACCTTGAAAGGACTGTATGCTAAGATTAGCGAAGGTCAAAACCAAGGGAGAGACGATGAGAAAATATGCATAAAATGTCCTTAAACTGGGTGAAACTCTAACTTCTCGGGTCCACACAGATTCAGAAGTTATATGGAGTCTGCTCCAACAATGTGCATCTTCTCACGTGCATCATAACCAGCCACACTCAGGCACATACACTGCACACATGAATGCCAGCACAGATGCAAGGTTATGCAGATGGGCTGGTGGCAACACAATAGCAATGCTCCTTCTCATTCTCAGTCAGTGGTAAATTCTCCTGTAGGCTATATTTTATTGTCAGCTCCTATTTATGCTGAGGCCAAGGGACAAATACGCCCTTTGCAGTCAAAACAAAAGACCTTTTTTGAGCTGCCTGGTACATTCAAAATAAAAATGAAACATACAAAAAGCCTTCAATAGAAAAGTGCAGCAGTCATATGAATGAGTGTTTAAGCAATTCTTGTTATATTGTCTGAAAGCCTGGAATTAGATGAGATTAGAAAAATAAGATTAAGAGATTTGAACAGTTTTTTACAACAGAAAAAATCTTGAATCTGTTGTAGAGGTCAGGTTTTTAAACTTCACAGTTTGTTGGGACATTTAAAAAAAAATGTTAGACTCCTATTCGACACAGCCTTGGCCCTTTCTTCGGCTGCATGATGACTCAAAAATGGGCTAAATAAATGAATAACAAATAACTGACAATCTCAATACACATTCTCCACTTGTATTTCCCTATACATTTAATATGAGCTGTATTCACATGCTCCTTTTGTTTTTTCAAAGTTCAGCTCACAATATAAGCTAAATACACATTTAATTTGTTGATCTGACCATAACAACCTTCCGAACACTTCGTTCATATTTCTGTATTTCCTTATAACAGACCACTGTCATTCACCTTTATAACAACCACACAAGGTGTTTGCAATGGGGCACATGAAGACGAGAAGAAAGAAAGCAAACAATTTACAGATTGAAGTAATAGCCATAGTTGACATGAAATATTAAAAATGTGATAAAAAAATATGGTGGCTAAGGTGACAATGATGTTTAGTTTGTACGATAAAAAGAGGCACAATACGGTTTGTGGAGATTAGACCTGATGCGGTAAAAGGAGTCTCTAATTCCATTCACTTGTGAAAAAAAAAAAAAAAGAAATTATTAAAAAAATGAATTATTTTTACCATTGTAAATCTTTATTTGTATAGCACTTTTCAAACAAAATCTTGTAGCATCAAGTGCTTTACATAAGGAATAAAGTAAAATGAAAATAAATAAATAAAAAGCAGAAAATTGATTACAATGTAAATACAAGACCACCCACCCTCGCAATCCACATACAGCACACACACTCACACAAACACATAAACACAGGAAGAGGAGAGTGGAACAGAAAACAGAATTAGAGGACTGAGGAAATGCCATCTTGAATTAAAATGAGGAAACACGGGAGATAAGACTAAATTGACAATAAAAATATCATTATAAAAAATTAGATAAAAATACTATAAGGAAAATAAATAAGTAATAATTATAACTATTTAGAAGAAGAGGGAGACAATAAGCAGAAGAAAAAATGGAAACATAAAGTCTTCTTGTTAACAAAACCACTGCTTTGCTAACTCCTCTGTCGGCCTATAAACTACATCATCTCTGCACCCCTCTCATAAGGAGAGATCTGTAGAATGCTAACGTCCAGTATGTGGTTATGCTGAATTTTCTTAATAAATTATTGATTAGTTCGTCTGAATGTTGGATTGGTTGTGTGTTTTTTTAATGTAGTAATCCAGTAAAGACTTAATAGAGTTCAGTGGTTGGAAATAATTAATTACACATGTATTTGCTTATGTTCATGTGCATCTGAGTGTAAACATGTACTGATGAGGAATTTCACATCATGTTTTCATAAGCAGCCAAGGCTGTGCCACTGAACTGTTCAAAACACACAGAAATGTGTAAACACTCTCACTGGTGTGTTGTCTGCATTATTGACTAAGTTGCCTTTCAACATAACAAGGTTAAGAGCAAAGGCAGCTCTTGCTTTTCTTCTTTTCTTTAGCTACAGAGAGTGAGAGAGAGAGGCCACCCTCCCTCCTCCTCTGGGACTCCCCCCCATAATCAAATCAAGCATTTCCAATAGCAATTAATATTAGAGCATGCAAATTACCCAGGAGAGCAAAATGACATTCCCTCGATGGATGTGCAGGCTCCGCCTTTATCTCTACTCCCTTTGCCCTACCCCCCACCCCCAATCCTTGTCCTTGGGGTACAGTGAGAGTGGAGGGCTGTCTTGTTAGCTGTGGCTTGTCTGTGTAACTCTGCTTTTACCATAAATAAAGGCTGGATGTTCTCTGCTCTTGTCCATTGATGCCTGCCATAACTAAAATGGCTTAATATATCTTAGACCCGCCATATAGTACCAACTTCACTCTTCTGGAATATGTGCTTCTATTCGATTTGGGATCCAAGTTTCTAAGAAAGCTGAGGTAACACTAACATGCTTTAAGGCAGGATCTATATGGTTAGCCTATTAAAAAGCTACTGTTAGATAACTAACATGGCAAGCATGTTCTTTGGTCTGTGGAAGGAAGCCGGGGGGCCAAGACAGAACCCACACATGCACAGGGAGAACATGCAAACTCCACACAGAGGGACACACACAATAACCTACAGCACCATTTTACTACCCCTTTTTTGTATTTTTTATCAATGCAGGCCAGAACTTGCAGTCAAATGATCTTTCAAAACTGTAACATGCCTTCCCACCACTGCTGACCACTTTAGTCTGCTTAACGGCTCTCACATAGGTGCTGTAATGCTCTCAAATGCCCATGCAAACAATGAACTGTGAAAGAAAGCTCTGAAATGAACAGAAAGCATCTATTGTGTCTCAAGGAAGGTTTGGCAGTATTTTGTTCTGAAAATTGAGATTAAGTTTTATGTTAGCTGTTTTGGGTTGTAGTCACATATAACAATTTGTGAGCAACCTCATTAAGCTCAGATATGTGGATGTTAAACTGTGGGGAGGACTGGAGGGTATACTGGGTGCTAGCACTGCTAAAACTGGTATTACCTACACTCATCTCTGCAAGCAAACTTGCATCATAAACTTGCTGGAGCTGGATCAGCTGATAAAAATCGCTTAATTGTTCTGTTCTGTTCTTTGAGTTCTCTCTGAATTTTACATTAGTTGGTTTGATGCTCTTTTAAACCATGTTTAGCTGGGTATAAAATGATCCAGCTGGAAATCGCCCAATGAAGACACTACCTATGACCAAAGAATCAGAGAATACTGTCACATCTTGATGTGAGTGAAATGTCAGACATGACAGTTATCCCCTCTTTTTTGTTGTCTGTTGTTGTCTGTAAGTCTGTAGAAGTTTCAAACTTGTCACTAGTTCTTGTGCCTTCACACCAGCGACAGTCAAGGGGAGGGGCATTATGAGTTTTACAGGTTGAACACATATGTGAAAACACCCACTCCTGCAAAAATGTCTCAAAATTAGCAAGGGGAATTTTCTTCAAATGTTCGCCAAATGCCCTCTTGAATTGAAGGACGATGTGACTAAATGTTCCTGTCAGCTGTGATAGGCTACAGCCCCTTTTTGTATCATGTTAGTAGTAAATCCTACCTGTCCTCTCTGGGGACACGGCCTGGGGGCTTGTGCTTGGCTGTGGTTGCTTGGCCCCTCTCTCAATGTGGGTCTGCTGATGCTGATGAGGGGCTACATGAGAGATTAATAGTGAGTTCTGGCTGTAACACTGACCCTCTATTTACACTGAATGTATTAAAATCATTTTTAAATGCTTAATAATGACGCACTCTTCATTACCGAAATGAGACATCATTTACACAGTATATGTCGTGTTGTTTTGTGTATCAGATGTCTTAATGTTTCAATATTAGCTTACCTGTGTCATCAAACCAGGTTGAGAGCTTGTTTTAACATATTAAATTAGTAGAATTTTGCCTCATTACCATCTACAGCTGCCCCTTTTTTAAAGCTAACTTTCTCCTCGCTCTCTTTATTATGATGCCAAACAAACCGGGAATACAAAATTTGTTTCCAGTGGGACACAGGTATCCCGCCGAAACTTGATGCCTGCATTCCTACAGTGAAGCAACGCTACAAAGATATATAACATAGATGTCACCTTCAAGCCTCTAATGTGGGCCATTTTGGAGAGCATGAGTGACTCATTTTCAACAGCAAGTACCCCTCCCAAATATGGCATCCGTGTTGATACACTGCATCCGTAGCAGTTTCTACATACACGTATCTATGATCTCTATTCATCTACAGTGGGTACAGCTAGGGGTACCTTTTTATGATACTGTGCTCCGGCCCTCGCAGCCCTACAACCAGCCTGGCCCACCGGGAACCGTCCCAGTTCTCCAGATTAGCCACTCTAGGCGTGGCAGCCTCTGCAAATGTGATGACAGCAAGAAGGCCCTGCAAGCCTGTAAAGAATGGCTGCAGAGTAGCATAGATTTTTTACTTCTTTAGTGCTGTTTTATTCAGAACTTTATTTATTTATTTCTTTTATCTATTTATTTATTTATATATTTCGAACATATTAACAACAAAAATACATACAAAACAAAAAAGACAAAGAGAAAATAGTAAGAAAGCAAATAACTAATTTATAATATTCATCATAAGTTACAGCGTACATGCTCGAAAAGGAGTAGGAAGAAGTAAAACTTGTCTGGTCCTACCTCTTAATCTCTGTTACATGTTTGACTTAAGTTCCACCTATGTACTCCAATAGACTTATCATAAAAGATTTGTTTTTCTTTTTAATATTAAGGCACTTAGTTTAATACATTCATAAGACTTGTTGTTCCCCCTCGAGATTCTGTATTTCTCCAATATGACTGATTTAAATCTTTTTTTAAACTGGATTTAGTTTCTGCTCTGTTTCAGATCATCATCCAGACTGTTCCATATTTTGACACCTCGTAATGATAAGATTACTTATTAAATAAAAAACAGCACTGACTGGTAGACAGAATGGTCATCAAAACACCTTCCAAAAATGTTTTAGAAGGTCCTACCCTCTTTTAACACTTTCTATAGGCTGCTGCCCAGATGAGTGAACTATATCCTGTAGGTACATGGAACTGTCAATCTGTTATGTACGTCAGGTTAATGTCTGACCAGAAGATGAACTGATTAGACTTTAGAGGTCATAGGTCCAAGGTTCCTTAGCATTATGCTTTTGGGAATTGTCCAATTTGTCCACTGTTACTCAAGATAGACTAAGACAACTTGCGAGGGACGATCCCTTTTTTTGTGATGCGATATCTCAGGAAGTCTTCGAAGGATTTCAGTCAGACCTAGCACAAATGTCCTTGGACAGTAACCTTACACACCAGATGGACTATTCAATATACAGTATTATACAAGTCCATCTGGGAGGCAGCCCAAAGAAAGTCGTTTGGGTAATAGACAAACCTTTGAAAGCATATCCAGCAGGTGATTGGAAGGTCATTTTGTCAATCACATTCATCCAGTTGGACAATATAGTGGGTGGGCACCACTGCCAGGGTGTAAAAGACAAAATTTAAGCCACTTTGTAAAATAAAACTTCAGGAAAAACGTTGGAATTGGAGCAAAATTATTCTCTCTATTTAGAAGTTTAACTGAAAACAAATAATAATTGCTATTTGTTTTTCAATTATTAAAGTATTGCTGTCAAGATCTGATAAAACTGTCACTGAAGCTGTTAGCATCTATGCTTATCTCTGTATCGTAGATTGGAGGTTGACAAGATGGATCTGTTTGATTACAGGCATTAAATCAGGTAGATCTTGCAAGGTTAGTTGGACCGGAAAATGAACTAATACATTTAGGAGGTACAAATTCGAAGGAAAAAGGTCATGTTTATTATTTGCCAGACATTTTAAAGTATCAAAGTACCACAAGAAACATCTCGGCCCAGGCAAAATTACAGCCATCACTGTCCTTCCACTGTTTGGTTCCTGCATACTTTGCCAAGGAATAAAACCATCCCATTTTTATCGTCCCCTCAGAGAATGTCATTTGAGGTCTCGAAAAGTTCCCATCAGTCACTGCTTTGTTATTATAAGGGGGTGTAGCCGCACACAAAGGCAGAGTCAACTCAGATGGCTTTCCATTATGTATTAGAATGTCTCAATACATTAAAGAAGTAGATTAAGGGGAGATAGCTCAAAATGAGAATTCAGGGTTTCATCAAAAGGCGGTTGATAGCATAAATCAACATTTTCATTTAGGTCTTCGAATTGATGCATGTATTAGGGATTAATTCAGTGAGTCAGACAATCTGATGACCTTTTGTTTTAGGTCCCAGATATTTAATCAGTGTGTCCAGAGAACAAGCAGAGTCCCAAAGTAGGTTTGATGGGTGGTACATTACAGAGTTATATTGTTATATAACTTTTCTTTCCCATAAAAAGTAAAAGACTCATCTATGCAGACATCACAATAGCAGTAACTTTTTTTATCATGTAGTTTTATGTAAGGTAAATTGGAAGTTCACAGATGAACAAATCTAAAGGCTTAGCTCAACTACATCTCTTGTAACAGAGTAACTGAGCCCCCAGATTAGATAGAGATGACAACTCAATTTGAGACAAAAACAGTGAGAAAGCATTGATGTATTGTTTTAAAGAAAGTTCAGCTCAGTGCAGGAAGAGTGGCTCTTATGACTGAGCTTATCCAAATGATTGATTAAAAATCATGAATCACTATCAACACAAGCAAGGCTTGATAAATAAGTAAACCAAAATCACTTTTTGCTGTATGATTGACAGCTGCTGAGTAACTGACAAAATCGTGTTTTAATGAGTGTTACACTGTGTTATATAATATAAACACAGATAAACTGCGGGATTGCCTGTCAGCCTATGATGGCAATTTATATGTGCCTCAAAGTATAGCAATATTTTGCATTCAGCTAAATTTCAGGCTGAAGCCTTTATCGTTTGCTTTTCTGTTGTATAATTTTTAAGATTTTTAAAGTTTACTTTAAATTACTTTTTCTTAATTTCTGACTTTTGCATGTGTGGAGCACACTGTACTCTCACTAGCTGATTCTAAGGCCATACCACATTTTATTATATTATTATTTCTGGTTAAAAAATAGTTGACAATCATATCAGCACTCAACGAGCAGTTTCAAGACCTTTTATGGTGGCCCTGAACCCTCAAACCTCAACAGCAAATAACTAAACACAAAAGCAAATTAAAAAACACGACAGCAAATAACTAAACACAACAGCAAATAACTGAACAAAACAGCAAAAAAAAAAAAAAAACACAACAGCAAACAACTAAACACAACAGCAAATAAAAAGAAACACTACAGCAAATAACTAAACACAACAGCGAATTAAAAAACACTACAGCAAATAACTAAATGCAACAGCAAAAAATAAAAAACACTACAGCAATCAACTAAACATAAAAGCAAATTAAAGAAGCACTACGGCAAATAATCAAACACAACAGCAGACAACTAAACATAACAGCAAATAAAAAGAAACACTACAGCAAATAACTAAACACAACAGTGAATTAAAAAACACTACAGCAAATAACTAAGCGACGACTCATGTCACCCACAAGTAACTTTCTCTTTTGGTAGCTTAATGGCATTGTGTTTAGTTATTTGCCATTGTGTTTAGTTAGTTGCTGTAATGTTTTTTAATTTGCTGTTGTGTTAAGTTATTTGCTGTTGTGTTTGATTATTTGCTGTAATATTTTTTAATTCTCCGTTGTGTTAAGTTATTTGCTGTAGTGATTTTTATTTTGCTGTTGTGTTTAGTTATTTGCTGTAGTGATTTTTATTTTGCTGTTGTGTTTAGTTAATTGCTGTTGTGGTTTGCACTTCAGGGCCACCGTACCTTTTAGTTACTAAGGTTGATAAAACAAAAAGTAACTAAATTTAAATAAAGGAGAAAAACCAAACAAATGAAGAAGTCACACAAAAACAAAACATAACAACCAAAAAAAAAAAAAATAGCTTAAATTGTTCTGGGCAAGGGCGTGATGGGCCTTGGCCCCTGGACCCATGATTGGCCACATCAGGTGCTAGTCACATCTACCCAGTCACACCTATTCACTCTCACAGTCACTCACTGATGGTTGGAGTTTCTATGTCAGTTGTCAGTATTAACTAACACATTCACTACCTTTTATGCCCATTTACACATCACTGACACAGCAGTGGGAGCAACTTGGTGTTAAGTGTCTTGCCCAAGGACAATCTGCCATGTGACAGCCAGAGCTGGGCACCAATCTGCAACCTTTCAATGCGACACCGATGCCCCATGACACTGTTGACAGATCAAATCAGATAGGGTTCAAACTGTTTTAGATATACCAGACTCTATGTCCAGAGCCTTTGAAGAATGTGAAAGATATACCAAAAGCTGTTCAATATTTAATCATTTGTTGCTTTAATCAACTGATTTTGAGAGCTGATGGGTTACAAATCCCCATGACTGTTGGACCAGGCTGTAATTTTGTCCTGAAAAAAGTGGAGTCTGGATTTGCCTAAAACAAGTCTCTGAGTAATCCTGCCTCTACTTATCTCAAAACCTCAGCCGCTATGTCATTCTGCTATTGAAGTATTCTGATGAAGACATTTACACCAATCAAGGTATCAGTGTAGGACCAACCATAGAAAAGAAAACCATAGAAACATAGATTCTTTCACACAGTCAAATACTTACCCACCTCAGCAGAAGTAACAGGCTGGCAGAGTGCTGTGAGCTGACATGTTAACACACACGTCACAAACACAGCTATCCTCACACATCACACACTCACATTACTCTGAGCTACAGCAACACAACGTTCTCACTCTGCCCTTTGCTTCCAAAGTTTTTCCTTGAGCAATTAGGTCTCCTCCTGCAGTAGCCTCATCTCCATCATTAAACTCAGCTTTTAATTGAACATGACGTCACGGGCCATTGAGTCTGCCATTATCTGAGGTGGCCTGTGAGCAATGAGGGGATTAAAACAGACTCTGTGTTCATTATGAGCTGCAGGTAAAGAGCACATCCAACATCCTGGTAAATGCTTTTCTCATCCTAGTCTAATAGTAAAGCTTTATAACTTTAAAGGGAAAGTTTGACAATACTGCTAGTTTTCTGACACCAAAATTGTGTAACTATTGAAGGCTTTATGAGGGACTTTGGGGTGAAGAGACTTAAACCAAAGCCATGATAAGCTAGAGGACTTTACAAAAGCTTTGTGAAGACTTTCTTAAGACTGTAGTCTGATTCTCTTTTACATCCATAGACAATTTGTCAACAACGCTCAGACTTATATGAAACATACGGAGTTAGATATCTAATTCCACTACTTGGGAACAACAGAGAAGAGTCTGCTAGAGCTAGGTGGCTGCTATGCTACAGCTAAGTGGCCAATATACTGTACAGACCACTGCTCTGAATGATGCTGTGGTTACTGTTCAGCCTATGTACTAGCAAAATATTTTAACAAAAGATTAATGGTAAATAATGGTGTGCAAAGTGAATGCCTGCATGCATACATGTATATGTACAAGAGGAGATGACTGGGGAAGCAGAGCACTCTCACATGCCACAGCTGGTATTTCTCATGCATAAAAATGTATTTTGTAATGCCCACCGAGTTACATCACTGTGTATGCATTGGAATGTGTAGCAATACGCTCTGGGCATCATAGAGCTCAACAGGAGCTTTTGACGCGACCCAGTCAATAGGATCAATAACTCATCAGCCAATCAAAAAATAACATACAGCTACATATCAGCCAATCAAAAAATAGCACTGCTGTATCCGGGTAAGATACGGTTGATCTGACCAAAGAGAATTCATACTGCATGCACATGATGGGACTCCATTATCACATGAGTACAGTAAGTTATCTCATCATTTGATTTTGTAGCCTACTGATTAATGAAATTACTTATTATACAAAATAGAAACAATGAGGGCTTATTCTTATTATTCCTCCACACCTACCATTAAACAGTAAAGCAAAGTCTAATCACATTGACATACAAACTATGGTTACCAGGTATCCCATTAAAACAAAATCATCAGTGTTCAGTTAGAAATGTTTGGCTTAAATTAAAATCAAAATTACACATTTTTAGTTTGAAAGAGCATGGTCAAATGTTGGAGGTAAATAATTGTTGCGGGGTTCTTCCTGGAAAAATACATGGTGTAGTCAGAAGGTACGTTTTCACTTTTTTTTTTTTCACCAATCTCCCAACAGTGTCAAAAAATATATACAGGTGCCAGCGAGAAAAAAAAGAAAGAAAACAACAATTTACAAAAGCTATGTACAAAAAAAAAAACAGCAATGACTGCACTGGGTTCTTCAACAACCTCCAAAGTCAGCAAAAACAAAAAACAGCAACACAGACCACATCAAAAAGACTCACAATCAATGGTTCTCTGTGCTCATGTACCTGCCTTGTACTCCCAAGTCTCCAGACATGGCCAAAATGGCTGCCATTTTAAATCATAAGCCCCTCCTAGTGGGCGTTGACAAAAAGAATAGTCAAACACAAAATAAGCATTTCTTTCACATAAAAACATTCAAAAACGGCTTTAAACCCATTCATTGAATACGAAATAATCCCATTATCTTTTCCCTCAATTCAAATGTTTTTTGTCAGCCTCATTTACTGCAGAAAAAACACATAATTAGGTTTAACACATGTGGGGGCCATTTTCCTGCTAAGTGCCCTTTAAAACCCCGAAAGTAGGTGCGCCTCTGTTTGGCTGACGGTGCATCTGACAGGGGCAGCGAGGAGGCAACTTGGCGTCTGTGGTGAGTGTTTATGTAGTATGTATGTATGAACGTGTGTGTAGTATAGCGAGTGTGCACCCTCGTACGTACTACAAACTGTATGGTGGTGAATCCCACTGACAAAAAGTGACCGCTGCAGTGGACCGGAAAGGAGCAGGAGAAAGTTTGACGTGTGGTGTGTGGCCTGTAGCATGTAGCATGTGCCAGTCGCATATAGTGTGTGTGTGTTTGTGGGTAGCGTGTAGCATGTGTATGCGCACTCTATCTTCACTCAGTGATGGGGCCGCTCCGTCACAGTAATAATGTTAAAAATAATAATTACCTCCGCCAAGGAGGTTATGTTTTTTGCCGGCGTTTATCTGTCTGTCTGTTGAAAAGCTCTGAACGGATTTGGATGAAATTTTTGGGAATTGTCGGAAGAACTGATTAAATTTTGGGGGTGATCCTGATCACCGTCTGGATCCAGGAATTTTTTCAAGGATTCTTTAACATTGCCAGATAGGACCATTTTCGCCAAAGTGGACTGAAGCTGCTTGGCGGAGGTCTGCGCTCTCTGAGTGCTTTCTAGTTTGTATTATTATGTTGCATCATTATTTGATATAAAATGCTAACATCACAAAGTAACAATAAGACCCATTAGGTAATTGTGAGGGCAAATAAAAGCACCTGACTATTTACCCAATTTTAAGTTTAAAATATGATAAGTGCATATTGATGATTGATGATTGATTTGAAATTTGAATCCTTTATAAACTAATCAAAACTTGAGAGCCCTGGTGATTTATGTGACAGACAATAGCATCTTAAGCAGAAATGTGCTGTTAGCTGGAACCTGTGGTCAGCTTTTGATCCAGCTTTTTATTGCATACTCCCCAAACCTTCAGTCCTTACTTATGTGTGTCTGCTGTTTTTCACTTTCACAATCGTCTTCAAAAAACATAAATAAATAAAAAGAAAGAAACGCCCGATTCAATCTCTGTAGTCAGCCAGATCCATCTTGACAAGCTGCAATCTTCAGTAACTGTGAAAGGCCCAAAGTGGCATGGCCCAATCAGCGTCCTTCAAAGCAGGAAGAGGTGGGAGCTATAAGCAAGAAGACAGCCAGAAGTGACTGCTTGAACAGATATTAGCATAGATGCTAACAGCTTCATTTGCAATTTTATCAGATTTTACTGCATTTCTTTATCAAATAAATAACATAACAGCTCTACAGATTGTGTGATAGAGAGGATTTTCTCACTTCACTTCTGACATGTTTTGTCAAGAGTTTGTTCTACTGAGTGGCTTATGTTCTGTCGTTTACACTGCTGCAGTTGTGCCTGCCTACTACATTATGATTGGCCCACAATTAATATGACTGACAGAACAATCATCCAGTCACCTGCTGGAAATGCCTTCGAAAGGTTCTGCCCCTCCCCGGACACTTCTCAGGGCTCTTTTCTGAATGGACCTGTAAAATTATGGAATGGTCCACCTGGTGGGCCAGGTTAGCAACGCAGCTAGTTCCTGTATTTTGCTGATATGTTTTCAAGCATGTTGCTTCCAGTTTGGAGTTTGCAGACCCCCTGCTATTGCTCATTGACACTGTGTGTGTTATTAAACAGCACAGTTTTTATAAAACAAGACCAAGGACCAACAATAATATTAAACATGTTTGATTTTATAATAAGGTCAAGACTGTAGAAAGACTGCCATACATATGCTATCAGGCCTAAGACTAGCTTTCATCAAATGACCACAACCACAAGAGCACACCCTCACTCCTGCAAGACTCTCAAGATATTTAAAAGAGATTGCTGTGTGCTCTTGTCTGCAGTGTGTCCCGAGGGCAGAAACTAAACTACGAAAAATGAGGAGCAGGAACCAAATGCAGATCTTTACCAAAAATAAAAAAAAGATTTATTTAAACTAAAAATGCTCAAAAAACAAAAACTGATACTAAATAATGAGGGAACTTACTCAAACATTGGAGAAAATACAAGGAGTCACAGGGAACATGCAGGATACATGCAGGATACAAGCTGGATACAAACAGGCTTAAAGTAGGATACAAGCAGGAGAACAGAAGAGCAGACACAGAGACTTTATACAAACAGGGGAAATCAGACACAAGTGAGACAATAACACAGGTGAAGGGAGAGCAATTAGGAATTCACACAGAGAGGGGAGGGCAGGAAACATGGGGAGAAACTTCAAAATAAAACAGAAATGACAAGAAACAAGAGAAACAAAAGGAACAAGAGGTTTAAACATACTGAATAAAACAAAACTGACTACAGCCTTTACATAGTGTGGTAATCTCCTGGTAAAAGTCAGGTGCTCTGAAAGAAAGAAGTGTGAATTTAAAAAAAAATGGAATTAATGATTTAATTTGAGGAGCATTTATTGGGTCAGGGCATGATTAAAGAAAAAAAAAAAAAATCCGGAATTTATCCACAGTGTTAGTATTTCTTATGCTATAAAGTTTACTGCTGGTATTACAACACTTTTCACCCTTTAATGTTGGATTAGTCTGAAGAGAAGACTGGCATGCACCTGACCTTGAAGTGCACTCTGATTTGTCTGAGGAGTGATGCCTGTAGATGTTTGTTTATGATAAGCTGTAAATCAGTCTCTGATAGCCACAGTTAAGAAGATTCAAAGGTTTCTCACAATATTTCACAGCAAATGCATGCAGAGATTTTTTAAATCCATTTAGGGAAGCTCGTTGTAGTAATGCAAAAACTACATATCACCAATAGTTGGTATTTAAAACATCTTTGAGAGGAATATGTGGAAAATGAAAATATTGCAACTCAAAAAGCAACCTTAAGGGTCATTTAGAAACCACATGCATCTCAGGGTTTGTGATTTCAGACATTGTTTAATCAAATAGAGAGAGCGCTGCAGAAGTTGAATTAATGCTTTGGTAATTTTTTGACAAATTGGTGGAACCTAAACACCAACTAAATCAAAGATAACAAGCGTGCGTAATTAGACAGTGTCTTGAGAATGCTTGAAATGTTTTGTGATTTAGAGAGTTGAATAATGTTCATTTGAAGCACAGAGTATTAACCCATTTGAGCACTATGGGTTGCTGAAAATGAGAACTTTGCCTTCTCATTCCTCTTCTCAGTTATGCAACAGCGTGTCATCTACTGAACACTGGTTTTTGAATATGTGACCTCTTTAACCATTCTAAAGCTCAGTTTACAGCCCATAAACATTGACTCAGCAACCTTATAACAGAATACCCAATGCAAAAACCTTTGCCCTCAGTCTGACAAAGAACTGGGGAGAGAAAGAACCAGGCCTACTACATCTGTTTCATTGAAATGACTGCTTACCTCTTCCATGTCAGTGCAACAATGCTGCAAACAGTTTTGAATTTACTTTTCATGTTGTTCTTGATCCTTCACCAAAAATAAATCAAAATGTGGATATTTCCACTGTTGAATGCTGCCTCCTCTGTCATACGACTCTGAGCTTTGCAGTGCACTTATACTGCTGTGTTTACATTCACCTGCACCCAGCTATGTTTTGAACAGGTAGTAGAGAAATGGAAACAGACGCATCAGCGATCTCCCTTGTCTGATTTTTTTTTTTTTTTGTAGCAACAAAAGGGAAATTATTATTATTATTGTTAGTGATTTATTTACTGTATGTTTTACTTTAATGAAAAAGGTAACCTATTACCAATTTCTTATAACGTAGACAATTTATGCATATAAGACAATGTGCTCATGTTTTTTTTTTTTTATATAATAGAGAGATAGCACTATCTTAAATGCACAAATAATATTCCAACATTAAATAACAGCAAAATAAGTAAGAACAGTTAATGAACATCACAAGCCATTCTGTCTGATTGCAGAGTTCATGTCTTGATCATTGAAAGCTATGTACACCTCAAATTTGATACATACCTCTATGAAATAATGATACTGTGCTCATAACCATGTGGAACTCAGAGTGTTATATAGTAAAGGTTGGGTATTCATGCACAACTGCTGCAAGTTTACAGTAAGTGGTGTCTTTAGTTCACATCTTCTGACTAAGGTGCACATGGTTTTGCAAAGGTGTTGGAACACAATGACTCTGGAATTGTTGGTTAATTGAACAAAACAGCAGTCCAGTCTTTTCATACATTAACTTGGGTGTATGTGGAACTCTGAATGTCTCCTGCACACGTATTTGAATGGCTGAAAAGATTTCATGAAGGCAGAGACAATGTCCAAGTCGATGAATATCCTGACCAAGTGCTGATGCACGTCCAAAACTTCTGAAAACATTCAACAAACTGAAAAGATTGTTTGAAATGATCAGTCACTTAGTATGAGAATGACAGCAGAAATGGTCTCCATTGATAAAGAGAGTTCTGCAAATTTTGCATGAAAATTTGAACACAACAAGCGTGTGTGCCAAAGTTGTTCCAGAACACTTCATAATCTGTCCCTCTGAAAAAAATGATTTCCTTGAATTTGTTTCAAAATGATTCTACAAACTTGAAAGAAATTTTTTATTTTGAGCAGGAGTCAGAAATTTGGGACAACTTTGGCAATCATTGCCAATCATCTTTTGTAATCATTTTCCAGTGCCGTAGCAAAAACACATGAACTTCAGTGACTCGTTGGAAACTTACAGCAGTTGTGCATGAATACCCAACCCCTCATTTATATAACAATCTCTAAACCCTGTGGTTTTGTCCTCGTAAGTACAGTCTCATTATTTAAAAGCCATACCTTGTATTTTGATGACCCTTGGAGCATAACACCCTTACTTGCCTATAATTAACAGTAAAACAATCTACATTTTAACCACATTTTTTTCAACAGACATGAAAGCACTATTTTAATTTACATAAAATAATTTGATCGAGGGGAGGAATACTCCACTCTGCACTCATGTTGTGAAAGAGCTCCCGTGAAACCTCAGTGTTTTGGACATTTTAAAACGAATAGAGAGATAGATTGACCCTGATAAATAAGGCTTGTATACAACATCAGGGAGGACCGAGTAGTCCCAAAAGTCGAAATACTTTTAGATTCCATCTTCAAAATATCCTTTTGAACACAGTTTTAAATATAATTCTGTCAGAAAGCTGCCTCAGGTGCTCGCACACACACACACATCCACACCCACCCACTCCCCCCCCCACACACACACACCCACACACACACACCCACACACACACATACACACCCATGCAGGATGGAGCCATTATGTAATATACAGTAAGGTCAAAGAGACACTTCTCTTTTTAGGGCAATTTCACTTTTTTTTCAAACTCAGCCATCCTAAAATAATTCAGTGATGCTTTTAGTTGCTACATCCCTCTGCAGTCACATTGTATACTGTGCCAGGCTGTACAGGTCAAGCACAAAAATGAATTCCTGCTCTTGTATCAAGCTGACTTTGGAAAGTTTTTGTTTGTAACTGCATTGACATAAAGAGAAAAATATACACAAATGTCCAAAACTGTGGGCTATGACCTGTGACTAATAACTTCAGATGGGAGAGAAATGAGATGACTTATCCCTACCATACACTGGATGACTAAACAACGACTTAGTATAAACTTTCCAAAGAGTGGAGTCTGACATCCTGTCACATCCAAAGACAAAAGGCCTACAACTCTCAAAGTTTTTAGTCTCAGATTAGATTTGGCGAAGATCTTACAGGATCACAAGCTACAAGACCACTGCAAGCTTGAATGCATTCAAACTTCTGTCTGCATGTTCCTCTTGTATCACCTCTGCCTATAACTTTTATCTTATATATTCATGTTTTAATCATTTGGTTTTAATTGAGGACTTAGGAGAACAAAATAATCATCAGGAAACAGTCTCACTATCCATCCAGATCAGATGTGTAAAAACAAACAAACAAAAAATCACACCGAGAAAGGGCCATGGGTGGCTGAATAGGTAACTCCCTATTAAGGCCATTGCTGGTGCAGCGAGTCTACATCAAACCTTAGTCAAACCACTGTGGATTTATGTCATCCACATAATCAATATAAAGCCTGCATCTTGCCAAATTGTTTGAGAAGGGTCCAAGAGGACACATTTATTCATTTCTATGATCCACTTTGATGGAGAAAGAGAGCTATCTGATTTCCACATTACAGCTACACATGTTTTTGCAGCAGCAAGTGCAACTGTGGTACATTTCACAGCTTGATTAGTAAGGTCAAGACAGGGAAAGTTAAGGGGCAAGCATGTCTCTGGGTTAATGGAAAAGGTACTCCCACAACAAAAGACAAAATATCACAAAAGTCCTTCTAAAAGTTTAAGGTCCACAAGACCTCATCGATCTTTGTTTAAACTATTTTACCACCTCTCTTTGAACTTTTCTATGATAGACTCTGATTATCATAGAGTGTTTGTTCTACATTGAATAGATCTGGCAAGGTCATCTGGTCCCCCAGAATACCACCTACATGGATGTCCTGTAGTTGTGATCTGCCTCAAGTTGCATCAACCTAAATCAACTAAACATCAGAAACATCATTTAAGATGAATTCTCATTTTCAAATCTACTGCACTTTATTTTATAGCAGCTTAACTAAAGGCTATGATAACTAATATCAGTCCTTTCATGATCAACATACTTGTAGATGTTAATGTTAATAATAAAACAATCTCTCTATCCAAAATTGTTACTGCTAATACTACCATAAAACCTACTTTTACAACCATACAGAGAGGAGGACCCTCTTGAAAGCCAGATACTGCATTTCAATTAGCTTTTCCCTGATAAATTAAATTCAATAGAGAGAAATTTAATAATGGCCCATTTATGGTTTGGGCAGCCTTAAATATATCACCAAGGTAATTTTACGGTAGCTATTTTTTTATTATCTCTGCCCAGCTCTGTATCTTTCTCCATCTCTTTCAATCCACTCATGCCCCAAACACAGCTTCAGTGGATGGCATCAACATGAAACTGGTTCTGCTTAAGATTTCCAACAGGAAGCTTTGTTTTGCTGCTGGGTTTTAGCTAAATGTGGCAAAGTGCTGAGCTGATGGTGGATTAATGCTGGGTCTGGACTTATAAAGTAAGAACTGCATTACTTAAGAATGCATTAACCTACTCTTTTGTGAGTTGTCTTGAGATTACATTTGCCATGATTTGGCACTATCATAAAAGACTGATTGATTTAATAGTGCTGAGTAGCTCCTCAGCTGAAGGTACACATTCAGTACTTATTAGAAAGTTTCTAAGTGCCCCTTAACTGCTCAAACAGCATCAGAATAAAAACAATTGTCTAAATGATTTATTCATTTTTTGAATTAATTTTTATGACGAGTATGTCCTGCATTAAAAGTGTTATATATGAAAAATCAGTTTGGTGACCAAAAAATTTTCCAATTCCATACCAGTTTTTTTTATACTAAATTTATTGTGAGGAGGTTTTTGGTTGTAACATAAATTGAATCATGGTTAAAGGGTTAGTCTGGGGTTTTTAAAGTGAGGTTACTCAAGGCTCATGGCGCGACTAAATATGAGTGCCAATAAAGAAACTTGTGAGCTTTGTCCCTGGGGGGAGATATCTGGGGGCAGACAGTAGCCAGTATGTAGCAGTCTATGGTGCCACCGAAAGCCTATAAATTAACCCACTTACAGGTTAAAACTACTCAAAAATAATGTTGGCTTGACAAATTGGTCCAGCAAGATCTTTGACTTATTTTTCAACAAAGCTGCTGTCTTTAGAAGTATTTTGTGATGCAATGAAGGCCTACGTATTTTTCCACTAGCTATCCCCTTATTAGATCAAGTCAGAGTTCTGCAGGCTGCTGCAAGGTCAGGTAGCAGCCACTTGAGCGCAAACTGATATAAATAGCTAAATTTAGCTTGTTGTTTTAAATATGCGCATCTGCAGCAACAAAGCCTGTTGGCAGTGCCTATTTTACCAATCAGGACTACGCCACACGACAGCTGTTTGAAGGCTTTCTGAAATTAAAGAGCTCTGATGAAAGGTCCAGGAAAAGTCTCACTCGTGACAGCATTGGGCCTCCAAGTTTGTGGACAGAGGTCAAGTGTCTTGCCCAAGGACACATTGACATGAAACAGCCTGAGCTGGGGGTTTAATCGGCAACCTCCCAATTGATGGTTAAGCATACAAGGGCAGTACTGCTTGCAAGGGTCTCAAGCAGATCTTGTATTTCTGTTTGGAACCAGGAGGGGGCTTTATCTGTTTGTGGTAATAAAGCATAAATTTGATGATAACCGTCCCTAAAGCTGTCATCCCAGCTTAATTGTTCCAAATATATCCCTCTGATGTATTGTTACCACAATGTAATATACTTATGAGAACAATGTGTGGTAGTTTCAGAGAATGAGAAGATTTTCTGCTCAGATTATTTTTGATGAGGTTACAGAGTTTAGCTCAACAGTTGACCCTCTTTCAATAAGAAGATTAAATTCAACATGACCACGCTGAGTGTGATACAGCTGATGTTTTATTTTGCAGTGCAGCTGTAACTTATCCGTGTTCAGAGTCCCACCCTTGTTAACACTGTAACATTTTTATGTAATCCTCCTGCTATTTACTTCCACCATTCGCCTCTCCTCTGCTCTCTGAGAGTCTCCTTCACACTAAATCCTCAGTAATACCAGCCAGTATTGGCAGCCGGTCCCACCGGGGCACTGCAGCGCACTACCTTGAGATGTCAGCAGAGCCGGCCCTGTTTCGGAATTGATCTCTTGGTAATCTTCACTCTCCCCGGGGCAGCCGAGCATCTTCCGGTAAAGAACGATTAAGGAGTCCGTCTCCCCCTCCTTTATTGTGCTCTGCTGCCGACCCCTCTCTGTCTGTTTCCCCTGTCCACTGTCGTCAGCAGCAGAAGCATCAGTACACATCAATGATGACACTGCCCTGTGGCCTGTCCCTCTCCGTTTTTGTTGAGGACAATGAAGGCCTTCGGATATGTGCATCATGTGACCTAGAATGACTCCTCACCATGAGAAACGCTCCCATCATCATCGTTACTAAGTTGATTTATGTTCTCTAAACGCCTCAGCAGATAAATATCCTGTACGCTAACATGCAACGAAATGAATCACTCTAACAATCAGTCTGTGTTGGTTTTTTCCATCGCTGTGGCCATCATCATTATCTCCACTGCTGCTCCAACCACGGCTATTTAAGGCAGTGCATAAATAAGTATAACACAGCCAGCTGTAATTACTTCTATCCTTTATGCTCTATCACTCACTTCAGCATCATTATATTCTGCACTGAGACTTGTTAAGGTTATATCCATGCTGAAATTAACATCTTCATCTTTAATGACTCCAGCCCAGACACTCATCCCTATTTATGAGAGGATCCGCTCTGCTCGACAAACTGGTTTAAACTTCCCTAAGCTGTTCAGGGGAGAAAAGGCTTTTTTTCAGAGTCAAATTACTGTTAAGGCTGTTTAAGTTCCTCCTAACTAAGTTTGCCTCGAATAATTTATGGAAAAATACAAGAATAGCTCAAGTACTTTCAAAGGACTTTCAAACTTTGAAGCTTTTATTTTTGTAAGTGAATAAAACTATTCAGCAGGACGAGGCTTGGGACAGATATTTATAACATGGAATGGAAATATGTTATTTATATTGACAGCTATACAAATATCGTACATTTGTCAGTATCAGTTAACTTCATAATGTCCCTCTTGCTCTGTAGGTTTCTCTCTCTTTTATCTTGAACCTGCAATGGTCTGCCAATGCTCAGCAGGATTCTCTCTAAGCGTATGAATTTGACCAAGATCGTTTTACCATAGCAGTTTTATTTCAAGAGCCCGTATTTTGACTCAACTTAGGTTCATATGATTAAGTTCAGTCTCTGTTAAGGTATGTTCAAAATCGTTGTCTATCTATCATATCCTGAGTTCCCCTGATCCAGTTGTATTCTCAGTCTGTGTAAGACACTCTGTCAAAGCTCCAGTGTCCTTGAGGCTCCCTTCCATGTATTGGTCCAGTCCACTCAGGCTGGCTGACCGGTCTTCTCTGTGCTAATAGGTCAATTCATGCTTCAGGGCCATGTTGTCAACAACTCTGCATCCATTCTGCTGCCTCTGCTTTGCACTGAGTTTGTCATATCCCCCCCCCCCCCCCCCCCCCCCCCAAAACAGCAATGGATGTACTCAAGCAATATGACACTGGACTGCACTTTAATAGATTTATAATAACCCTCCATATGCTCCAAACCACCTCTATCCATACTGTACTGTTATTGACTCATATCCCTGATTATGGTTCATTACTCTAGGTAAATAATTTGCACTGTTACTGTGTGGTCATAAGCGCTGCTACATTTCACATTGTCACTTTAATATCACTGTCACTTTATTTTTATCTTTACTGCACTGCACAGGAGGCTCAGCTGTTTTGTACTGTGTTAAATTATTATTTTAGTATGTTAGTTAATTTGATAATTGAACGCCACTTACTCTGTTAATTTAGTGCTTAGTATGTTAGTTAATTTTGATAACCGTATATATCTTCTATTCCTTGATCTATGTCTTATGCATGCTACTATCCCTGTACTGCCCTGTACTGCTGCAATACCAGAATTTCCCCTTTGGGGATCAATAAAGGACTATCTTATAAAGGACTATCTTATTTCTGAGCAGCTTCAGGCAGCTACTAATGCTGCATAGAAATGTTCAATCACTGCTCCTGTCTGTGCCTCTCAAAAGTTAAGGCTTTGATTGCCTCCCTTCCTTGTGGAGAAATTCATTGTGGTTCTTCATAAACTTTCCATAGAAATGTATTATTCGGGGTATAAATATATAGGACAGCAGTACGCTTCCTTGAGGTGGAGCTGGCAAACAGGTCAGCATCTGGTGTGAACAGTTATTACTGCCACCTTATTAGGTCATGTATGTGGCTTTATTCTATTTTCTAGATTTCTCCTATCAGGTACAATCACCATTGCCACGTTTCCGCTGCATGATCTCATTAATCCAGTACAGTTCAGTATGGTTTGGAGCAGTAAGCTCCGGTCTTGTTTGCATTTCCACCACCAGTTGTACCATCATTTGAGGGTGGGATGTGAACCAGGAAGAGAGTGTCATGATGGCTACGTTATGCGTACCGTCACAGCCGCACGATACTGTGCAGCTGGTTGCAATAGATCACAGTTGTACACAAAGAGCAGCAATGGAGGACTTCCAGCAATCCAGTACATTGTGCTGACACTCTACTCAGCAACAGCAGTGGGTTTGTTTGTTTGTTTGTCTGTTGGCAAGATTATGCAAAAGCTACTGGATGGATTTACATGAAAATTTTACCAGAGGTGGGGTTTGGTCCAAGGAAGAAGCCATTACATTTTGGTGCTGATCCGAATTAGATTGACGTCATAAAAAAACCATTAAAGTTTCTAATGCCAAATCCCATTCATTCACAGGATTATGAGAATTGTAGTTCATTTGCAAACTGACATCTAGTTTTTCAAGCCTATGTCACTACATTTCCCAGCTTCCCTTGCAATGCTGGGGGAGGAGTTCTCCACGCCACTCCGTCTGCGGTCTCACGGAACGCCGAACAGCCAAACAGCAGTGAATTGGTTCAGTCAACAAGTTACAAGACCCAGTACTAACCAGGTCACTCTATTGGATGATATTTATATCAACAATAGTCACACTTATTGCAGATTTATATGTTTCATTCCACAATGTGCATACAAAGTAAAGAAAGGACTATAATGTTGGGTGGAAATCACAATTTATGGGTGGAACTGAGCTGCTTGGCAGAGGTCTGTGCTCTTGGAGTGCTTGTTTCATATAATGAACAATAGCCTTTTTGTCCTCTGTATAACAAAATTTGTTAGTCTTTCCATGATGGCATTTTATTTACCCTTGCCTAATCTTCTTTTTGCTGAGTCGGCCTGTAATAATGCAACGTTATCACCAGGCACCATGATTTCTTCGTACTTTTTTACAGTTGTGTATGAGGAAGAAAATACTGAAACATGCTTGTTTTGTTTCTTTATAGGTTGAATACTAATACCCCAAATACATAGTATTTCTTTACAAATATTGTAAGAAAATGAGAACACAGTTAACAGACGTCTTCCCATTTAATAAATATGATTATAAATGCATAAAACAATTACACACAGCACAGTTGAGGTCAAACAAAAACACTGTAACACCTTACCGTCTGTTCTTATACAAAAGCTGTACAGTAATAAAACTCTTTTTTTTATCATTATTATTTTCATTTCTCTACAAAAATAATAATCTTGCTAATTCTTCAAGGAGGACAGAATGGAGAGGAAGAGAGAGGGGGAGATCATGTAGCTCGAAGCGTATCTATAATTCCGTACTGACTGAGAACACCCTCTGCTTATGTCACACCACAGCTCATCAAACCAGAAGGCCAGAGATTCCCTGTGTGAACAGGATATTCTGTTTGTCCAGTCTGTCTGTCTTCAAATCAAAGGCAGAAAGTGAGTCCAGCATAACAGACC
Organism: Cetoscarus ocellatus; assembly: GCA_037902135.1. Classification (NCBI taxonomy): domain Eukaryota; kingdom Metazoa; phylum Chordata; class Actinopteri; order Labriformes; family Labridae; genus Cetoscarus; species Cetoscarus ocellatus. Next base: position 745,531 of record JBAMNC010001050.1, read on the forward strand.
TGCTCATCTTGTGTGGTCATTCTTCTTCTGTAGTCTGTGGTGGAGGTTCTGAATAGTGCTCAGACTGTGGGTCTGTGGTCACAGGCTACAACTATCCTTCTCTCTAAAGCTTTCAAAAGCAGAGCCAGGATACCTTCTCTGAAATGTGACCTGAATAATCCAAGAAACTTCCCTTTCTTACCTGCAAATGGAAAAAAAACGTCTCCTCAAGCATAAAAACATAAGTTATTACTGTATTGCTCGATTTAAACATTAAGCCAAACTATTGTGATCTAAAATTACCCTAAAAACCTTGCAGCAAATCTCGTTATAGATGCCAAAATTCTGTCCTGCAGCTTCAAAGAGATCAGAAACAGCTTTGGTGGACACGAGGGTGGATGCAGACCTGTTACCAAAACCAACATACACGCAGGTTGAAAGTTTAAAACCCTCGTGACCTGACTCACAAAAGGACTGGGCTAATTTTGCACTCCCGCACTTCTGCAAATGAGTCAACAAGACAACCCTCTTAACAAAATGTGTAGCCATTTTTTTTTTTGTTTTGGAGCTGTATGTTTGAACTTAAAGAAAGAGTTGTACATATTTAAGAGCAAGGCTGATATTAAAGTAATCTCTTGCAGTGCTGTTGCTGCTTGTCAAGAAGCCTAAGACCCTCCTCTGCTTCACCTCTTTTCTGTCTCTAGGTTTGAGTCAGTGTTTTAAGAATGGTGGCTTCCAAATGGCAAATGTCACTCAGACCAATTCTGACTTTTATGTCATATTTTATGTACTTTGTGAGATAATTTGTGCTGCCTTGTGTCACCTTTACATGGAAATGATGGAATTTAGCAGCTTGCCAAATCTAGTATAGTCTTTTTTTCATTAATCTAAATCATTAATGTAGTTAAACGCTGTCCCATGCCAAATGAATGAATAGAAAAACGTATGCAAAATGTGATTACTGGTGCTTCTCGCAGCTGTAGTTGAAATATGTCATCCGTTGGGATTCAGTGACTATTACAATAGAGTGGTGCAGTCAGGAGTCCTAAAACTCTAAAAACAAATAGAATATTGTCCCTCCTGCTTTCCTAAATGTATTGATTTTTGACTTTTGGTTGGCTATATAAAATAAGGTCAGTGGTACATGCAAGTTTGGAGATCTTTTTGTCTCCTGTGATGTAAATAATATATGTAAATGTCTCTTTAAAATTTCAAGGCTTTATGGGAAATAAATTAACAACAAACAATATAAGGCTCAACACTGACAAAGAAGCAATGACCACTAACTTGATTACAGAGTTGTTTTTTATGAAAGAAGCGAGAGAGAAAAAGAATAAAATATAGAAGATTGGTACTACTCTATATCCTTTACAAAAGCTGGTCAAACAATATGATTTTAGTTTGTTTTTTTGCTTACTCTAAGTCACTCACTGCTTCATTCACAGTGGAAGTTTCGTGCTATACAGTGACACTCATAGTTCATGGTTTGAGATTCAGACATAGACAATAGACCCTGAAAACCTCAATAAAGACATTCCCTTCATGTATCGTTAGCTAAACTCCAATATTCAGTCTCAGGTAAAATGTCCTTATAGCAGATGTGTGGCATGAACAACATAATTTCACTGTGGAAAATCACTTGCAATTATAGATTAGAACTGTATGATAAAAAAGACAATTTTAATGTTCTCAGTGAGGTCAGTGTAATCTCGCTAATTTATGGACGACGTCGGCGTTACTTGCCAACAGCATAACATCGCACTCGTCCCCTTTGTCTGTAACTTATGTGACTCTTTGCCATCTCAGCAACAAATTCCATCTGCCTATGTATCATCAGCACCGAGTTTGTACATTTTTAAAGAGGGACAAAAGTACAAAGTACAGTAAACTGTGTCCATGGCGTCCATACTCCTTTTCATTGTTTATGTGGTCGTGTTTCGTCGCGCTGATGATGTCATCAACGTGATGACATCAGCTTGATGCGCCAGAGGAAAAAAGAGCCACGCAGCTTATCTACTGCCGATTAGAGCCGGGTCTGCTGGCAGTGGTAAAGGAGTCACTTGCCGATTATTAGCGGGTTAACCCTCGTTTAAAAAACCTGCGTTGACCTGCTAATTTTAGTGTGAAAGCGGTATAATTGAGAACCACTAATCTAAGGGAACTTTATCTCCTGGAACAGACAGATTGAAGAAACAGTCTTTTGGATTGGCAAAAATAAAATTTCCTCTGCAGTTTTCATCTCCCTGAACTAAAAGAGCTGAAAAACAAATCTTGCCTCAAGAGATCTGAAAGACATCAATCAAGCATTTACATTTGTCAGATTTCACACTCAGACCACCACAGGGTTTGACAGTCTTCTGAACACGCTAACCATCATTGTAGCCTTGTAGCCTCTGCGCTCTACTTCCCCTGCTCCTACACCATGGTATAATGATCCGGGATGAAAATGGAAGCTACCAGAGAGCGGCTCAGGACATTAGCCTGAATGTGTCACCAACCCTAGCCAGCCTTGAGCTTGACTGACCACATTAACAATTCAAGAATTCAACCTCTTCTTATTCTGTCCAACAGAACGCTTTAAATGGGTCGACCCTAAAAAGCATTCTTCCGTCTCCCTTAACCTCTCTCTTTCTCTCTGCCATGCTCTTTGGATTCTCCCACAGAGTAGCTTTATCTCATTCCGGCTGCCACCTTAAATCCGAGCCTTGATAATCGTACTTTTCCTCCAGTTGTGAGCTGTGACTGGGGTGTGATTGAGGGCGACTTTGGAATACTTTTCTTAGTTGGATAGTCCTCCCGTCATCCTTGTTTCCTCTTCTAATCCTAAATGGTGTAAGGTCTAGTGATATTTGGGAATCACTTGCAGTCAGGAGGTGCTGTGTTGCACCTGAGCCACCAAGTGTCTCGTTATCTGTAGCACAAAACATTTTACAAACTGGTATGTATCATAAATAGTACCAGAAGCGTTAGATTAACAGCAAAGGTTAAACTAAATCAGAAACCCTGTATTTCTGTTAATAAATTAAAATCAGAAAAAAAGAAACAATTCTTTATAAAATGTGTATTGTGCCATAAACCAGCTTTCCAAGAGACAATGGACCAGAAGCTTTAAAGTACCCTAATGACATTTTAGAACATATTTTCTGTTTAGTCTGACATTTGTTATTAAAATACACAAATTCTTAACATAGACATTCGTGATTTACAAAATAAATGTGTAATTCACTTCAATAACATACTTCATGAAAGTATATTCATATGAATAAATAATACACTACTGCTGTAAGCCTCATACAACAGCAAAGAAACCTCAGGTATGAAAGCAAAACAAAACATTGCTTTTAATTTTTTACCCTCTTGTGTTCATGCTGGAGTTCCCTCTTATTTATGCATCTGACCTCTATAAATAAATGGAATTTTTGAAATCAGACATACAGTATGTTAAAAAAGAAAAGAAAAGAAACAGTATGTCAAAACCTGTACACAGTTTCTTCTGGTTTGTACAGAGCACAGTATGTGTCAGCAGGGTCCAACATGCACAGGTATAAAGCTCAAAACCATTGTGTCCCAAATGGTAAAAAAATATCCATGACGCAGCTGGATAGGATATCCAGTCCAGAGATCAGACGATGTATGTGGGGAGTTCTGTGGAGAATTTCACATGTACATGAGGTTTCATACATCCTGGAGGGTAGAGACGGAAAAAAACGTGTTAGAGGATATTAAACAATAAAGACTAAGCATTTTTTTATTCCTAAATATACATATTCAGTGACCTACAGCACATTTTATGTGCAGACATATGGACAAAATGCACAGAAACCCTTTTTTTTTTTTTTTTTTAAAGACCTGCATGTGAGGACAAAGTGTGTTGAGATCACTGTTTCAGTGTTGTGCCAGATGTGCGTGTGGCTGATTTTGTCCAGGTGTGGTGAGCTTATGTATCACACTGGGTTAAAGTGCTGTGTGCTGATTTACTCTCTCACCATCTGAGATGATGAGAGCATCTCTTATGAGAGCTTAAAGCATTTTATAATATTTGTGATTTTTTTTCTCTGGCATTGCCTGTGACTTTCGGGGTTGAAGGTTCTAATCCAGTCTCTAATTTCTCTTTAACACTGCCCTGTTGGTCAAGTTTTACTAAAGAAGTGCTTTCAAAATCTTCAAAAGAGTGAGCTTGTGACTAAACTTTTATGTTTTCTTTTTCTTTGTACGAAAAGGAAGGGGAACATTTCTGTAAACAGCTTGTTGCCCTTTTGTTTATGTTCTATTTTCAGCTCAAGCCACTAAAAACATCTTTTCAGGAAAACAGAAAAGCAGATGCTATACAGTATGTTTTAGTACAGCAAACACACAAACCACCAGATGTTAAGCAAGTGTAATGGTTATACTGGATTAGGTAGGGCTTTTTTAATTTTGACAGCCTCACTGCAAACAAGTTTAGCTTTTTTTTGTATTAAGCACAACGAAAGTTCTTTTTTTGCGTTAGTCACTTTCAGAAATGTAAGTAACAGAGCAAAATAAATGGTGAGAGATCACAGAGAAAAAAAGAAATGAAATATGGGTGATTCAACATCAAGATTGTTTCATGACAGATTTAAACAACCAACATATGAAAACATTTATTCTAACACTTCAACCAAGAATCCTCAATACTTTTTAATTTATTTTGAATTGCTGGTAAGAATTTGAGGTAAGCAGTACTGAAGTTATGCCTGCAACTCCTAATGAAACATCACATCATTTGGGCTTTTCCCCAGCAACTATTTTTTTGTTCAGTGCAAGTTATTTCAACTTTTTTTTAATGTCCAAAGCCTGGTTTATACTTCTGTTTTTAACTTGAGCCATCATCTGCGCTCTACCTGGCTGTGTTCATTTGCTCTGCAATGCTTCACCTAAATGTCAGCAGGGGGATTTCTATACAAGCTGCATTCCCAGTTGACGAATTTCCTGCTTGTTTGGTTACTTGAGGTGTTTTCACATCAGTGTGTTCAGTACAGTCAAAGCTAACTTAAGTACACTGTCACTAAATCTCACGTGAACTCTGCAGAACCATACCAAGACACTTGGAAAGGTATGTCCGTCCATGGTTTTCTCACACATAGATTTACAAGGGTATAACTTTAAGGTATGCTAGCAATCAATATACCTAGTTTTGGAGAACTGTGGCACCCTGAAATGAACAAATGAACAGGTTTTGCACACAAACCCACACAGGGGTGCAGGGGAGGATGCTCCTTATGCCTCTCTAGTGAATAAATTGGTTGTTTTAAATTTCCTGTTTAATACCATCTTTGTTGTTGAATGTAAAGAGCAGCTAAAGATCATTGCTGTCACTCCAAAACCATGCATCTCCATTTTTTTATTTTTTATAATTTTCTTTTTTTCCATTAAACAGAGCTTTTGGTAACCTTCAATGCTGGTAAGTGGGTAATACAATTTTAAACTAATTAAAGACTCATTAGTGTGAAAAACATTTTCTAAATTAGACAATATGACATTTATTCACTCTGTCAAACAGCTTCTTTAATTCCTTGAAAGTGGCAATTTTGTGGATAAAAGGTATGACAGCATAATGTATCTTGGAAATTACATTGTGTTGTTTTTAATTGTTTTTTATTAGTCACATAATTGATCAAGCCTTCCCCTCACACAAGTCAGCTGCTAGAAAATCAGATTGGCATTAAAATTGGATGAAACTGTACAGATATATACTTTTTTGTTTGTTTTGAAGAAAATCTAGAAAGAGAGAAGATAAAAAAGAGAGAAACAAAGTAAAGAAAATAATAATAATCTACTGGATTAAGCTGGCTATGTTTGTTCACAAACCCAAAAGGGGTCCTGGCTGATCCCCAGTTATATTTATTTTTATCTAAAGCTTTATTTAACCTGGGAAATCTCATTGAGAATAATAATCTCATTTACAATAGCATCCTGAGCAAGATGTTCAGCAACACATAGTTAAACAGACATCTTACCTGAATAATGAAATTGCATGCATCATGTTAGAGCAGCACGGCCTGTTTTCTTAAGAAATTCAGACCAATAAGGGGGCATTTTGCCCCCATGCACACATTTTAGTCTGCTTGGACATGTCCCCATATGAAAACACTTGAGACAATCTGTGTAACAGTGTAACACGTTGGTCCATGATTTGGACAAAAGCAAATAGACTACAAGCTAACATCCTGTGAGACGGAGATGAGGACATGCACCTCCAACATTTTTGGATGTCGGCAAGTAGATGTGACAAATTGATTTGTCATCTGTGAGCATTTATCAAATTTCAGTGTACCTGCAGTTTGATTGTACAAAGCCAGGGTCTGTAAGACACATGGGGGCCAACCATAGAGCATAGAGTCTGCATATCTTGTGTGTATGTTTTGGAAGGGGGTGAATATGCTCTTGGATGTAGGCTTTTGCCTCAAGACTGTGCAAACTTACAATGCATGCTTCATTGTAAGTTATTTGGGTTTAGCTCCTGCACTTTCTTGCTATTTACACTTAAATCTACAGGTATACTGATATGTCTTGGAAAATATGTTTTAAATGAAGACACGGGCACCCTTGTTGCTTGATAAGTTAGTCTTCAGTGTGCATCTGTGCTTCCTTTTCTTTAAGTTCCTATCATCAGATCTCCTCAGACAGCAAATAATCAATACTGGCCTAGACTCAGGAAGGTTAACTCAATTTGAATAGCTGATTGCATGTACTGCTACTGTTTCTACCTACACCAGCTGCTGTTGTGCATGTAATGTGATGCAAGTTATTTTTATTTTTGCAATCTGTATGTAGTCCAGTCAGCATTTTGTTTAGCAAACCATGTTTGCTTCATGACATTGTCTTTAATTTGAGATAATATGCAATACATCTACCTTCAATTCATAAACTGAGCTTGTTCATTTCTTATTTATTAGGGTGCTTTTACACCTGCTGCTGGTTGCTTTTTTCGGTTTAAGATGATTAAATACAGTGAAGCATTTCCTCTTTGGCTGTGTTTTGTTCAGAACTGCTGTATTGTAAAATAGGACAAATAACACACCAATAAAAGGCTGTTCTTGCATCAACTTTATGAAGTTATGTAAGTAGTATGCAAGCTGTCTGCAAGTGTGCAATCCATACAACACACCATTGTTACAGAGCGCAAGACCTACAAATGCCTTACTTCACCAGTAAGATATATCGACCAAAGAGCACAGCAACCTTTCAGGGAAGGAAACAACATGTCCTCAAATGGAGGGTCAGCTTGTTCCCTCTGCAATGTTCACTGTGATGGCACAATGACAGAGTGAGGCTTCCTACATAAAATACAAAGTTAGGTCCACTTCATCAATGGTCCAAGCAGAATTTCCACCCAAGATTAAACAACTGAAGAGCATTCGACAGAACAACACTGGGAATTCCTCAGGTGAAACAAGGTCAATGACCCTGCCGACGACTCTAAGGTGACTGCACTGGTTCTTAGCATATTAATGGCTGCCAGAGTCAATTTGTAGCATTCCCCTATTCAGCTTTTATAACTGAAGAGGAGAGGCCTCTGGTGCTCCTGTGTTGTGGCTTAGTATGCAACTATGTTAACTGTTACCAACTGGTTTTCTTGGTAAACAAAGTGCCATTAAATTCACATCTGATGAGCTTGTTTGGGTACTTGAGAAAGACGTATTCCTGAGTCAAACCCTGTTACTTTTTACAACATACCAAACATACTGCCTGCAGCAGAGAAACTATGACAGAAATATGAAAGCATTGAGATCAGCTTGGTGCAAGTGAAGGGTTGAGCTTTGGACCATTTGATGTTGACAGATCCTGTGATCTGCAGGTGGGATTGTGGGTAATACTCACGTAGAGAAATTACTGAGAAATTACACATCATTGTTACTATCCTTAAAGTTTCACTGATGATATAATATTAGAAGCCTGTAGGTCAATGCTTGGGTGGTGGCGGGTTGAAAGCAAGAGTGCAGTACTGATGCAGGTCCAAGCAAGCAGAAGCAAAACAACTTAAATAATCAGAGACCTTGCAGCTTAAATGGGCCACTAATTGGTCCGATGTTTCCCAGGTTTTTGACTAATACGAATGTCATGTGGGAAATCAGCACGTCCCGAATTATCTGCCTGAAATAGCTTGCAGGCATCTTTCCATTTTACCATCAGTTGTAAATAAAACTGCCTATTAGCCATATACCACCATTGCTACTGCTGCAGCTGGTATTAGAGTGTGATGAGTCAACCTGTCAGCCTGTTTGAGCAGGTTGAGGGGTCAATTGTGTTCTTACTGCAAATCCACAGCTCCAGGGTTTGATGGAAACAAGCCAAGATCACAGCTTTAAAGAAATTTCAGCTCAGCTATTTTGCTCTAAAACACAGTTTGGTTTCTCTGTTCACACATGCAAACCTTGTAAAACTGGAATATCCACTTTGTTCTGAATAACTATTTCAAACAGTCCAGGTGTGAAAGCATCCATATACTCTTTCTACTTTTGCACATTACTGTATTTTGCTTAGCTCTGCACTTTTGGACTAGTGTATCTCCAGTTCTATTTCTGTATTCATTATGCTGTACTGTGTAAAAGAGCAACTGCAATTATCATATTTCTGTCACATGTAGGATTCTGATATGTAAGTGTGACTATTGCCTAAATGTCCAGGAGACAAACTTACATCTAAAGCAAGTCCTGTTCAAAACTATTAGTATTTAATACAAAGCTACTAAGAAGAATAGGGCTTAATTTTGCCACAGAGGCAGCTTTACTTTAATCAGACTTGGTTCTCCTTCACTGCTTGACCGGACAGATTCTCTTCTAAGAAACACAAAACAAAAAGAACAGGATGAGACTCAACATAAAACAAATGGTCAAAACAATGGTATAAAATGATGACGATGAAATTGAAATCAACAGCTCTGGATGAGAGTAAGAAATCAGAGCAGGTATTTACCGATGGGCCTTGAGTTGAACTCTGTGTCCAGTATATCCAAAGAATGCACCAAGTCCCGTTGTGAGCTGGGCAGGGCCTCTGTTGGATTAGCTGGACTCATCATTTCTTGTTCTTTTTCGTTCTGCATCTGCGCATAGACGTTGAGGCCTGGGATCTTCCTTGAGGAAAGATTTACAGTGAGGCAAAGAGAAAAGACAACAGCCCAACTAAACAGACAGAGAAAATAATAAATGGGGAAGGAATAACATCTGAAACCAGTAGTATCTTTTTAGCTATTAAAATGACTGTTAAGAAAATTGGATATTAATTTCTGTATTTAGATATACAGTATTTCTAATGATATAAATCTTGGAGGAACCAGAGGGTAATCACATTGTTTTCTGAATTTCTTAGAATTAACTAAGAATTACTGTTAGAAAATGACAAAGTTAAAAAACTTAATATTTATTTTTGTACAGACATGTTTGAAATTAGTTTTTTTTGTGTGTCTGAAACTCTTTTTTGTCCAGTTTAGGGATGTCCAATTTTTGATGGCTCGCAAAAGCAAATCAGTCTTTAATAGATGCTAAACACTCGCTGGCTAGCTGTTTGCACAGTAAACCAACAAAAATGCTGTATGATCTAGCAGTATGATAGGGGCAAGATGAAATTACAAAATAAATCATTGCCTGTAATTATGATTTTGCCTCAACCTCGTCAGTCTTTACCCAGAAAAGTAATGGAACAATTTGAGAGGAAAGAGAAACAGTTTTTCTACCACTAAGAGTCTGCTGGAAACTAAAAGAAGGGCTGCTTTCAAAGAGATGAGAAGCTCCGTAGCTCTGATTAAACAATTTAAACTAAGTTTTGTTAAGTAAGACTACATGTTTCACTAACAATGCCAGGCACACTCTGTCCGATTTCTGCACAAATTTGACCAAAATTTTGAGTCATGCTGCCAGCTTTGAAGTGTGATTGGATTCCAGCTCAACTGTGCATTGTTTGTTGTGCAGTGTTCACAGAGGCACAGCAGCGGATCACAGTCTAGCCAATGGCTCCTGACCAGTCGGATGCATAATACAACTGATCTGTAGCATGACAGTGCAGCTATAGGACCTTCAGATATTGCCTGCACGTGTCTATCGGTCACTGTAGGTCTGTTTGATTCAGTTCCTGTTTGTCTATGAAGTTTATAAACCCTGATGCCCTTTCCCTTGGAACTTCACCCTGTTTAGGAAAAATGATTTAACATTTTGTAAAAGGTCAACTGCAGACATTCAAAGGGCCTCATATTGATGGCTGCTGACAGCTGACTGACATTTCTTCTGCAAAGACTGCATTGACAAAGCATTTTCCTCATGATCCCCGCAGATGTGTGAGTAAAAAGCAGATTCACTGTAGAAGAGTGCTGGGTCTGTATTTGACAGGCAGCTATCAGCCCTCTCTGCAGCTCTTGTTTACCGAGCTGTCTGGATGCTCTGACACCTTTTCAACACCTCCTTCTCACGTACAGAGCCAAGACTTAATAAACACGACATTTCATGAACACTTTACCTCTTGAATTTGTAGATGACAAATACAGCTAAACCCACAACCACTACTGATAGCAGCATTAGCATGGCAGAGCCACTGTGGTTCTCGCTGGTGTCCACTAGGGGCGCTGCAGACACAGGAAGACAAGAGGTCACACTGTATTAGCAGCACATTAAATGTGGTTTGTATTCACAATCACATGAATCATGCAATGAACAGACAAGAAGGTAAGTGAGACCCACATAAGTCAATCATAGATAAATTATTTTAATATATGGACTTGTCTTACTCTTTATCTTAATAGCCCCTTTAGGACAGTAGCAGCATCCCCAATAGGAAGAGGCACACATACTTGTTACGATGCTCACTCTCTGAATGTCCCTGTGTAGCTACATGGTGGGAGCCAATCAGACACAGGGGTGGTTATTAGTTGAAGGGGGCAGCAAAAACGTTTAAATTATGCCTGACTGTCTACTGTATCAAGGTCTCCTGATATTCTGCATGCTTGAAGTTGAATCCGACTTGGTATAGAAAAAAAAAAAAAATTCCCACAGGGTAGAGCTGAAAGATAAGGGGTAAGGGGGTATGTAAGTGTATTTTGCATAAATATGAGATCTTTGAGTAAAAGTCTGATTGATCTCATCCGCAGTCGACAGAGAACTGACCACAGCTCTGCACAGTCTGTAAGCTGTATTTGGACCAGTCCCCTATCTAATGCAATGTGTTCTGCATTTTTAAGAGTGGAGTATAGTAAGGATACAAATCAAAACTGTGATGACCAGTCAAAAATGAAACACTTCAACAATTAACTCCAAATTGTCAAACTTTAGCACTTAATTCACTGTGTTAAAGCACTGGCGAGTAAAGTTTGCAGTGCTTACTGCATTACTACAGTTCTCTCACTTTTACGTCTATATTTCTGTGATGCATATGGTTACTTGCTCCTTCAGTTATGTGGTTAAATGTGAGTTTAACCTGACTCATCTGTCGTACAACTTTGTTTCCACATTCTAAAATCAAAGCCAAAGCACTACTGCACCTATAGGATGCTACCCTTTCTTCCACAGTGTTCATTCAATTTTCTGTGTTTACATGTGGGTGGTAGGGCATTTCGGGAAGGAAAGAAGCAATCGTTAAGCTAAGCTAGAGTTTACTTTAGACTAAGTGTTTGACCAGGGTTGAAAATGTAACTGGTTTAATGAACCAGATAATATAATGGCAGGTCATCTGTTATCTATCTTGAACTATTTATCTGACAATGCCTGCAGGTCCCTGGAAATTGGTTTGGCTGCCAGTGAGTCATACTTTAGCTGTATGCTAGGCCTGGCTTGAATTGAACTGGTCTTGAAAACAGATGCAACTAATAGCCAAGGTCATTGCTAATGCAGCCATGGTGAAGCATCTATTTAGGGTTTAAAACACTACTGCTACTACTACTACCACTGCTAATAATAATAATAATAATAATAATAATAACAATAAAAGTATTTCATTTGGATTTTTCATGATTTTCATAGACAAGCATTTACCTGTGAAATGTGTTACCCCCATACACGTACTAAAAGAAAGTAAATTCAACAACATTTTATTCACATTGCTAAACTGTAAATATAACAGAGTTGATTCCAATGCTAATAACAATCATTCTTTTCCTGCAGATGCACACTGCTGCTCTAGATACTTAGTGCCTTGCATAGTGGGAATCATACACATTTATTTGCATAGACTGTATATAAGATATTGGAAAAACTGGAATGTCCTACTCATACAGTGGGCAATTTCTAATGTTTTCTTGCATGTAAGCTGTACAGGCTAAGGAGCCATGGATCTTACATTTTAAAATATTACTATGTTACCTGAGTACTATCAGCCATACACCCCCATTTAAATCTTTTAGTTGTCAAAATAATCATAGGATTATGTTGAATGAAAACTCTAAACAAACAGGCATTCGTTCAAATACTTTCTGCTATGGCTCATAGATCTAACAGCAACAACGAGACATTGGCAGTCACTGTATAACAAAGTCAATACTTAAACAGTAACACCATCATGGCATTGGAGACAGATGCTCAGATTTGAAAAGATCAACAACAACATATCGCCCACGACCTCTTTTAATACCACAGGCGTGAATGACTACACCAGCACTGCCCACGGTAAAGTGTGGTGTGAGTCACAGGCAGTTCAACACAGTTAGACTTGGTTACAATTATAGGGTCATGCACACTATATGCACCTTTAAATGCTGTTGACATCAGCTACAGTAATGCTATTTCAAGTGGCAGGTTTATTTTGTAGATTAACTGGTAAGTGTCAATCAACCCGGTTTCTCTTAGCATGCCTTCTCTATTCCTAAATGTGTACTATATGTGTGTCAAAGAGAGCTGAGCATGATTGTTCCACTAAAATTTCAAGTGATGTACATAAGAAAAATATAAAAATGTTGTGTAAAGTGTCATATCCTAAAAAATTTAAATGCAAATCACAGGAGGAAATTACTTTAAAAAAGTTGTTTCCTATATCTTTCAGCCCTACCACAGGGTGAATCTTAACACATAGCCATGTTTGCTTACCTGCTGATAGGTGTGCTGCGTAAACAGTGACTTGGACCCCCGGCCGCAAAGTGAACTGCACTAGGTTTTGGTTTAGGGCGCTGAGCAAAACCTCAGAGAGCTGTTGAGACACAAAAAGGATATGATTACTTGACTTGTTTAAAAAGGTCATTGCCTGAAAATCCCTTAAATCATTGTTTACTAACCGTGCCTTGATATCTCAGAGCAAAATATTTGTTTTCCTGATAAATCTTTGCAAAGGATTCATCCTGTTTCTCTGTCACATTGACAAAACAGTTGTCCTTGACAGGACTCCCAAAAGTGTTGTGTTTTAAATATCAGCTTTGACAGTTGAATGACTGTTAGACTGGGGAAAAAAAATACAGAAGTACATCAGTGATGAAAGATTCAAGCTAAAGTAAAAGCAACAGGAGATGTTATTTTAAAAATGAGATGAGGATTAAGGAGACGATTCTAAGAAAGACAAGAAATGTATTTATAAATCGTTACGGCCCTATCATACCCTGGTGAAAGTGTTTCAATGTGCAGCACAGGTGTCTTTCCTATTTTCCACCTGACACAGCTGTCATTGGACTGCTGTGCACTCGTGTTGTCAAAGTAGCAAATGAACATGAACCTATTAGCACCCAAGGCTTTGTCTTTTGAATTGGTAGTGACAAGATGCAAAGTAATTTTGTTCCTTTCTTTAGGATGGAGAAATTGATTGTATAATTGCGTGCATGCTTCACAGTTTAACTTTAAAAGCATTTGTAGTTAAGAGGAATTCAAAATATGTTTTTAATGAGAAAACAGCTGAGACAACAGGCCGAACTCCTTTCATGTGCACTCTCTCATACACTCTCATACATTTTAGCACATATAAGCAATCCAGCTGAATACACAACTAAATGCTCTCATGCAATAGGGAGTGGGAATTTATTATTTTGTTTATATATTGTGCTAAAGTGTCATCAGTTATTGTGCTCACTGATATTAGTGGGGCATTGAAGGTTAAATCTGTTAGTATGCTCTACCATCAATTGGAAGGCTGAGGGGTTTGAGCACAGCTCTGGCGGTAGCATGTTGATGTGTCCGTGTTAAGACATTCAACCCCAAGTTGCTCCCAATGCTGCATCAGTGGCATGGAAATAGGTGTGGATGTGTTAGGACAACTTACCAATGAACCCAGAACCATCAGTGAGTGGATATGAAAGTGACTGGGTGTAAATGAGTAGATGTGACCTGCAGTGTAAAGCGCTTGAGTAGTCAAACTAGACTTTACAAGCCCACGGCCATGAATGATTTTATGAAACTCAAAATGCCATTTTAATTATAAAATATCTTTATTTTTATAATTGGCACAATAGTTAATGTGAAGGGCTACATTTATTTAAGGTGGCACTGGCAACCTTTGTAACTAGAAAAGCACTCAGAGAGCGCAGACCTCTGTCAAGCAGCTCAATTATGCCAGTGGCTTTTCCACAACCCCTGTAAAAGACACTATTCTGGATCACCACACGCTCCGCTTGGACAGTCAAGTCTCTGCTCATGTCTCTACATGTGGAGAGCTCCTCCGCTGGCATTGCAAGGGAAGCCGGGAAATGGAGTCACGTGGGCTTAAAAAATGTAGACGTCAGTCGGCAAATTAACTACAATTCCCATAATGAAGTAAAGGGGGTGACACCCTCACAGCAGCTCAGGAGAAATGAATAGGATTCTCCATTATAAACTTCAGTGTTTTCTGTGATGTGGATCTGGATCAGATCCAGATGAAATACCTTGATGATGGAGACATGGACCCCAAATAATCCTGTAAAACTGGAAGGGAATCTGTTAAGAAATGGCAGAGGTATGATTTTTGAAAATTCAGGCTAATGTTAACCTATGGGATTTTTTTGAAACTTTGGGAATTATTTTGCATCCAAACGAATTTCCATATCACCACCAAAAATGTAATGGCTTCTTCCTTGGACGTAACCAATCTGCTGGTAAAGTTTTCATGTAAATCTATCCAGTAGTGTTTACGTAAAGTTGTTAACAGACAAACAAACAGACAAACATAAGCCATCAAAAAACATAACCTCCTTGGCAGAGGTAATAAAGTGGTGTGGGAAACATCAGTTCCTGCTGTTGTGGAAACGCTTTGGTGAAATATAACTTTATGAGCTGTGACATATTTAATACAGGGTTTTGTGTGTTCAGTGGCATACTAAAAGGGAGACATATTTCATTATCGAGTCAGACTTTGGGGAAAAATAAGCAAAAAACAAGGCAGTAAGTAAATAAAATGTTTGCCAGCTAGTGCACTATGGTTTTACAGGGTATATGAGCTGATGCTTGAAATGATTTGATTCATGTCACTGTCAAAATACATCCATGAGACATATTCCATCTTCTTTCAGCTCTGTGCTTGACCTCATAACACACATTGTTAAAATGGCAAAATGTAGACAGATGTTTTTTAAACTGCCCATTACACAGTTCATTATGCCCTTCTAAACAATCAATTGATGCCACCAAAATAGGGCCCTTAATGTTTTGTAACTTTTCATCCAAACAGAGAGACAAGTAAACAACCATAAAACAGTTGGGTCATCAGCACAATTCATGTCAGAGGGCCTCTATAAGATTTTACTCTTTACCATCATCCGAATTATTTCCACTTTCATCATCTATCTGCAGAGTGAAGAGGGTCGTGTGAGAGTAGGTAGTAAAAACACTAGAAAGTCTGGATGCATACTGACTTGCTGAAGAGGAGTAAAGAGGAGGTTGGAGATATACTTGCTCTTTGGCAGTGTTAGTATTCACATCCTGCTGTGTTATGAAGTATCTTGCCTACATATGACAAATGTTAGCGGAGGATACCTCTTGAGGGCACATGAGAGATCTCTGGCTGTATACAACTACCTGATGCTGGAGAGAGCAGATACAAAGGAAATACCAATAAAATATGATTGACCAAAACACCAGCCTTGATGAACTTTACAAAAATGTAAACAAGTAAACATTTATTCCCATTTTGGCTCAAGTTACTTAATTATTTTCTTTCAAATATTTGTAGATACTCAATAAGGCTCTCAACTTCGATATTATTAATGCATGTTTGAATTTAAGGCTGATCTTATCCTTGCGTGTATAATTTTCAAGCATTCATCATGGCTCAGAGAAACTTCAGTGTCCTGAGAACAACCCCACAGCTGAGCTCTTCTGTTCATGATGGAGTCTGTTTCTGTGGGACCTTTTTCCCTCTATGATGCATAAATAATGCCAAGGGTTGCAGCTTCACTTGATCTCTGCTTCCCAGACTGGCATGTATAACCTTCTGCTCTGAAAACGGCTAACTTTGATACGAATCAAGTGGATTACCCTGACCCTGAGGTAAACTGGGGTAAGCCTGAGTCCCCTTTGATTCCCCTTAATTTATTAATTCTGAGTGCATGTAAGGCAAGGAAAAGCTTCTGTACTTTTATTTTGTATAAAATATAAAAAAAGTCTGAATTAAGAGCTCAAGGAATGTACAAACGCAAAGTTGTTGATAAAAATATGAAAGTATAAAGAGATGATTTTCATGCTATATTCGTGTAAATATATTAAAAACCATGTGAATAAAGTGAGATAATAAATTCTATATTTTATAGTGTAAATTAAATCAGTTATATATTTTCCATTCCATAAAGGGCCATGAAAAACTACTGGGCTGTAGATCATTCGTTACATGGCCATAAAGTAATAATAAATAAATGCATTTCTAGTTATTGATAATGGTGGTGTACGGTGTTTAATCTTGAATTAATGACTGAATATCCATCTGTGCAGCTTGACTGAGCAGACTTTACACCAGTGGTTCTGAATTACTTTCTGTTGTGCCCCCCTTCCAAGATTAATCATTTTTTCCAGACCATCCACACAACCAGGATGTTATTCTTTTATGCAAACGAACATGTGGTTATTCATTTTTCAACTGACAATTTAAATTAGGGATCAGGATTTTCTTGGCTGATACTGATGTGAGATGCTGACACTGATCATGCTTCATTGTGTTCTTATCATTTGGTCAAATATTTGCTAAACAAAGCAAAACAAAAAGATTTTGCAACAGCATTCTACAGTAAGGATATCTGACTTACCCAATAAAAAGAGTAATTTATCACTTGTTTTTGTCATGTGAAACTATTAATTTAATGCAACAGGCAAAACAGTGCAAATAGTTTAATAAATTAAAGACAATGCATTTATAAATGTGACCACAGTTTACATAATGTAGCTGATATAAAGTATTTCATATTACAAAGGAAACAATTTTCAGCCCCACTCAACATTAACTATTCAAGCTTTAGCCAAAATATGAATCCAACTCTGTAAATTACATTTAAAAACACATCTTGCTCTCAGCTTGGTCAAATACTCATTTCACCAAGCTCACCCAAAGGCATCTTAATGTTTCCAACTGGACCTCAAATGCATCACTTCATGTGCGTTTGTTTTAGAGCAATGTGTAGCTTGTTTAGCTTTGCTGATTAGCTATTATACTGCTGGCCTGCATGAGTTCCAGTTCAGGCTTATACACTGGATTAATATTTTGGACTTAATGGACTGAAGACACTGTTTTAAAGACTCTACTACAACTTTTTAAGAGAATGACGGAGTAGCAGACCAACCAATGACACCCACAAGTAAACATGACTTTAACCCACAGGCGATCGGTGGATTTGTTTTGATCAACTGATCATGTTTAAAAAAAAAAACAGTTAGTTTGGATACAGAACTAATATAATTTATTCATTTATTTTGCTATATTCACTAATTAACCTGATCCTTTCATAAAAAGATGAAAAAACAAGAAGTGGCAACTCATCCACAATGCATTGCTTGTGAGCTTGATATGTCAAGATTTCTTTGAGGGATTTCCAACAAACTTTGCACAAACGTCCTCTTTGTCTTGAAAATGAACTGATTGGATCTGGGAGGCATAAGGCAACAGCTGAGGTCCTTGGGTCTCATGTTCAGCTGTTTCTAAAAGGATTTGTATGAATATCTCTATCACAAAAAAAAACACCCTGATCCTTTTTTTTGACCAACAACTGTACTTTTGCTCCCTGCATGCCTTCTCATTTTTTTCTGCAGTTATAAATCTGTATCTTAAGGCTGTGGGTATTTAATAAGGACTACAATGAATGTGTCCCCTTTTAATTGTAGTTTCCCTCTCTTGAAACCGACATGAATGGGAAAACCAAACAACATTTTTTATTCCCTCTCTGCAAATCCCATTTCTCCTCTTCTGCAGAGGCCTCATCTATCTTATCTGCTTCATTTGCCAAATTAATTGTGATATGAGTAATTTCTGCGGAGCTTCGTCCTCCCCTTTATATGTTCCAGAGAAGTTTAAAATTAGACTGCGCTTTCACTTGTTTCTTTTTTTCCCACCGTATACCAGGGTCAGTTAATCTATTATACATTGTAATAAGCAGAGCAAGCTCGACACGTTTTAGATGCCAACCTTGAATGAAGATTTATTGCTGGCTTGCAGAATGAGATAGGATTTTTTTTTTTTTTTTTTTTTTCAGGCAATCATTCAGGTGAGAACAGGGAAGCTGGAGGAGCAAAATCAGAATGATTTTCTCCCCAGTTTTCCACGGAAGTCTTCCCAACATTATTATCAGTCATTATCTATTATATGAGGCTTGGAGCTAATTCGGTCCTTCTTGATATGCTGGTGATTTAGTGAGCTGATCAGCCGTGACCAATCCTTTGTCCAGCTTTTTCCAGACTCCCACCTCGACCCCCCGCAGGATGTGACTCGAGGGGCTTTGAAAGTCGTTTCCCCGTGATAACTTGTTAATACTTGTCAGGCTTATTGATGAGTCAATTGCAGAGATTCCTCAGGCGTGGGCTAAGATTAGACTGATGCAAAGACCCCAGCCTCCGACATGCTTCAGTGGATCAATACTGACATCTGCTGGAGGAAGGAGGAACTTAAAGCTGGGACTATTTCTCAGGAAGCAATTACTGTACAAGCCGCTGCTGTTAGAGAAAGGATCAGGAATGACTCACAGAGCAAGAGAAAAAAAAGAGAGTGATGTAGACTTGAACACGGGGTCAGGGTTGTATTAGAATGAGGATAACAAGCTAAAATCCATCCACCTACACAAATACTGTCGAGGGAAGGAGGGAGGATTGGCTCGGCAGCAGCATTCACAGCAGCAGTCATCGCCTCACCTGATCTAAATGAGCCACGCTCTTCTCTGGTTTCCCCTCTGTCAGCTGTTTGTCGGGGAGGAGGAAAAACTCTGCCGCTGTGGGTAAACCTGGCAGGACGGTGACAAGGAGCTGATCCTGTCGCACTCCTGTAGCCTGCAGGAAGAAGAGAGAGAAAGTCAGGGAGTTAAGAAATAATAATTTCTACATTTCAGTGGAGATGTCCTCCGGTTTCAAAGTTTAATATTCTATCGTCGGCTGAATTGTGCTTTCAGCCAAAAAAGTTTGTGTCATTGTTCAGTATTGAATTAAGCTGGAAAAGCATGGTTAGCCCTTACATACACATTCTATGACCTCACAATACAGTGCAGGTCAGTTTTGACTCTGTTTAGCCTGTTGCACCAGCCAGGGGCAACACCAGCACCTTCAGCCCCCATGACCATCTATCAAGCACTTCCCATTACATAACATTGTCCATATAACCTTAATCTCTCCTGAACTGACCTGGAAGTCATTGTCCCTCTAACATGATGAAGGATCTTCCGATTCCTTTAATGCACCTGGGGTGAGGATGGAGGAGAGGGGAGGAGAGAGGAGGCTTCTGAAGGTGCTCAGAGCGTGGACACACCACAGAAGTCTTCAGTGACTGGTTTAAAGCCTCTAACAGAATGCAACACCTTCACACTCATTTCACTCTCTCAGGTCTTTACAGTGAACCATAACCACATTTTATGTATGACTCAAACATTCAAATGTTTTGTCCACTGTTAATTAAGAAAATATGAGTGTGTTTAATCAGTGCACTTGGCTAATCTCTGCAGAGTGTCAGAGTTCTGTGAGGGAAGGGAGAGGAGTGCACTTGCTATGCACAACAGAGCGAGCACAGCACACAAGTGCTGTGGTCATCTAATGGCAATTGCTCTGTCATTGTGATTGTCGGCGGCCGTAATTGAATTGGAAACTCAATTATTTCCCAGCACTGCTACATATTGCACATTATATGTATAAGCCACAGACAATCATTGCAAACACACAGTTCAAAGAGTGATCACGTTAGTGGGAATTTTCTGTTAAAATTTTGTCTTTGGATGTCTTTTCATCAAAAAAATACTCCATAAAAGTTGTTAGTGAACATCCAAGCAACGAGACATTTTTAGGATGCTTTCCATCCTCAAAAAAAACAACCGCTAATGCAATGGTGACCTTTTACAAGTTTAAAAACATTGGACTGCTAATCATGAATTCACATTCAATGTTGTCACAAATGTACATAAAAGGACAGCACTTTTCAGGAAAGTCCCTTTAAATCATCTCAAGATATAATGCAGAAAAAAAGATAATGCAATACCATATTAATTCAATGTTCAGAGTACAGTAACAACAGCTCTTTATTGATGCACAGCCAAAATAAACTCTGCAAGCAAAAAAATCACCAAACATTTCAGGGGGGCTCATGCTTAATATCAAACAGCAAGCTAAAAAAAAAAAGTCCTTGACACCTCTCTACCTAACCAGTTAGCCCAGACTTAATAAAAACACATCAGGAAAAGCACATTTTATGGAGGAGTCTTAATCTTAAATGTTAGTAGATTGGAAACTCTGTCATGAGTTAGATTTTGGTATGAACCTGATGTTCCAACGATAGCTTATCTGTTTAGACATTAACTAATACATGATTCATCCATATGTAATGTTTATCGTTGCATCATAGGTCATATTTTACCTAAAACATGAGATAAACATTTCAATGACATATATTAAGCTTATTGAAACTGACAGCGCAAAACTATTTTAGAATTTAAGTATGGATGTATTGTAGATCTTTTTTTACAACTAGTAAATGCTTTCCTAATTGTTCTATTACCTAAAATTTGACTGTAATTGTTGATTAAGCATCAACAAAAAAATCAAGAAAATAGTCATGAATCAATTGTAGCTAAGATAAGAAGTTAGTCTTATTACAGGACACCAAAAAAAAGGGGGAAAAAAAGGGAAATAGATGACCTTTACTCATGTGATGGGGACAAAGGAATGGGGGTTCGCTTATAATATATAATATAGGATGAAATAGGGTCGAAAAAAAAGTCCTGAATGATCATGATCGGCGATCACGTAAATGTTTGGCCAAATCAAATCGAAGAAAAACAACAGTAGAACTCAGGGGTATGTTTAATAATGAAAGTAAGAGCATTTCCACACACACAAAGCAAAGGGAACTCAAGGGACTGGGACTGACCAGCTGTGTAGCCTTAAGAAAACCACTGATCAGTAAGGCTAACCGGAAAAAAGGCTTCAGTTTGCTAGGGAGCATAAGGATTATACTCTGGAGGACTGGAGGAAGGTCATGTGGTTTGATGAGTCCAGATTTATCCTGTTCCAGAGCGATGGGCACATCAGGGTAAGATGAGAGGCAGGTGAAGTGATGCACCCATCATGCCTTGTGCCTACTGTACAAGCCTGTGGGGGCAGTGCTATGATCTGGGGTTGCTGCAGTTGGTCAGGTCTAGGTTCAGCAACATTATGTGCCCAAAGAATGAGGTCAGCTGACTACCTGAATATACTGAATGACCAGGTTATTCCATCAATGTTTTTTTTCTTCCCTAATGGCACGGGCATGTTCCAGAATGACAATGCCTGGATTCATCAAGCTCAAATTGTAAAAGAGTGGTTCAGGGAGCATGAGACTTTATTTTCACACATGGATTGGCCACCACAGAGTCCATCTTTGGGAAAATTAATGCAACACTGGACGGAAATAAATAATGTGACACTGCAGAAGCTTATCGAAACAATGCCACAGCGAATGCGTGCTGTAATCAAAGCTAAAGGCGCTCCAAACAAAATATTAGAGTGTGTGGCCTTTTTCTTTGGTGGTGACTTTTTTCTCTGCCAGGCAGTGGACAATAAGCAGAAACACACGGAGTTCCTCTGCCCTAATTATCAAAGCAAGCCCTATTTTCACAACATAACCATCCTTGTCCTCCATATTTCTACACTTCACTGGCTGAACCATGTAGCTCATTTTACCTACATGCATTCATACTGTTGTTTTTACTCTTTAATTCAGTGTTATTTAGTGCATGGCGTCACTGATTTGTGCAGCCTCTGCCTCGTCTTGCTGTTATGAGGATTTTCTGCAGTGAACCTTGTGAGTGTTTGAAGCTATCATGTCAGATTTCCATCTGAAAGTTATTTTTTCTTTTTTCATGTTTTGCCTCCCAGGCTGGGGTTGTCATGAGAAGATGATGCCAGTAACAAATAACAAAACAGACATGTTCACTGAACACTGACGAGCAGAAGTATATTTTTGGCATCAATTTTGATTTTGCAGGATCAAAAAGTGTGAAAATATGATGCAAGGCCGGCAGATCGCTTCTCTCCTCTGAAAAATATTGACGCATGAGAATGTTGTGAGAGAAGAGAGAATTAATGAGGAGAACTGTGTACCTGACATGTAATGTGTGAGTTGAAATCATGTCTTACACTTGACAGGTCACATTGCACTTGACTCTGAGCATCACTTCAGGCCAGAGCAGATCCCACATGAGGAACATACTGACATTTACTCTTCTATATACTTCAACATCCACAACCTTGTTACTGTATGGCCGTGAACTCTCCGAGCGTGTGTGAGCTGCTGCAATCAGCCCACTCTTGAACTGAATTTTTCCCCTCTCCTCCCTCTTGACTTGTCATTTGTCATCATAAAAGTCAGATTCACGTCTGAAAGCCCCAGGGAGGTCACGCTGCACTCTCGTCAGAGGTCCAGTAAGGCACGGACAGTATTTTTCAGACTAAAAGACGTGGTTTCCATTAGAAGATGTAGAGGAGAGTTTTACCTTGATCAGAGAGTTCCTGATGACTCGGCTCACATCCAGCCTCCACTCGGACACATCGGGGTTGTGTTCGTCCAGGTTTGATGAAAAGGCGAGCAGATGGGAGCGGAAATACTCTGCAGGGAGAAGAGTTTATGCATGGGAGATGTGTTTTCTCTTCATCTGATATTAAATGTAGGAATAAGCCTCTACATTCAGCTCACAGTCATTACAGTCCCCTGACAGCATGTAGAGGATACATCTAGCTTTGCCCACCCAAACAAGGGGGGTTGTCTAAAACTTATTTAATTTAATTCAATTCAAAGATGAAAATTAAAAACACTGAACATACTTTCAGATGCAGACACTAAAACATATGTATTAAAATAATTACTTTGCTAACGTTTTCATGTGATAAGAAACAATGCAATATGTCACAATAAGCTATGACACAGTGCACTGCAGGACCGTACTAAATGGGAGTATAACAGTCTTTGGTTATATATATCTTATTGATCTTGATACCCATACTTCTTACAGTAATTATTTTCTATTTTTGTCATTAAAGTTCCGGTAGAGTAGAAAAATGTACATTTTAAGAATGTATATAACAGAGGACTGTGTTAACCATCTGGCCAAAGTCTGATGGTAAAAAATATAAATATTTAAGTTTCCAAGTCACCAAAACAAAGCTGTAATCTCTGTTCTGGGGTGCTTTGGCCATTGAATGAGTTGAAACCATGCTAGGCCTCCAAATGTTGAAGGTCTGTTTCTGTCCTATGTTTGTAATCAAGACATCTGAGTTCTGTAAATGTACTGCTGCTAAATATATCCTACTTTTTTGGTAGTGGGCTTTTAAAATGAAAACTGTCCAATGCACAAATGGTTGGGACTTTCATTGTGACAGGGTAGTTGGAAATAAAAGTGTCAGGAGACAAAGCACACCTTTAGCAGGTCAATATATTTCTTCAGTATAACACAAAGACAAATCATTCCAGCACAGAGGGTGTACCTTAGTGAGCCTGGCTGCCTTAGACGCAGTCAGTTGTTCTCTCTCATAAACCACTCTGTTGCATGATGATCAACCTGTTACACTTAACTGATATATCAATATATCATTATTATATTATCTCCACAACTGCAATGTGCACATGTGCAATGTTAGTCATGTGACTGACATGACATGTCAAGCTAGCACTTCTGTGTTGTTAAATGGAAACCAAAAGCTCCTGTGTTTCTTTCTCCATAACTAATAATCGATGACAGTCTGTCTGATTTCACTTTCAACTAGAAGTGATCCAAGAGCACAAACCTTCACCACGGCATTTTGAACATTGTCAGGTGAGTTATTGTAATAAATGTGGAAAACTGTTTACAAATCACTGGTGGTGATCCACATCTGGATTTGGATCACCATCAAAATCTAATAACGTGTTTGTGCCAAACCCGTCATTCCTAGAAAGTGTTAATAAAATCTGTTGAGAATTTACTAAGATATTAGCAAAAATGTGGAAAACTGTTTTATTTGGCAATTTTAACAAATTCTTTAAAAAAAAATCCCTGGATCCACATCCAGATTCAGATTACCACCAAGATCTAACCACTTCTTCCTTATGCCATGAACATTTCTTGAAAAATTCACCAAAATGTGTTTTTATATTTCATAGTTATCTTTGCTCACAGACAAACAGACCTCCTTGGCAACAGCAATTGTCAGAGATTTGATCACTATGCATACAGAGTCTGTGTGTCTCCTGCATGCATGTTCAGGCTTCACTGCTGTCACAGACACACCAAAATGCCCAAATCCCCTGCAACTTGAAACTGATGCTCTGATAAGCAGGGAGGCAGCATTGTTTGGTGTCAGCCCTAGTATTGTTTTCAAAATTAGGACCAAGTTTTATGAGACTGATGAAGTAAAAGACAAACAGAGAAGTGGGCATCCAAAGAAGACAACACCCCAAGAAGACTGTTTCCCACCTTTACTTCACCAAGGAACCATAGGCTTTCTTCTAGAGGAAGAAGGGATTTTTCACTTTTTTTGGGGCACTACCCACACGTTAAGCTGTGTTGCTCATTCTGTGAATTCAAGATCCTTACAAGTTGTATGTTGTTGTAAAGGTGAATTTTCAGGCTTTCTAAGGATATAAAAAAACAATGCCAAATGGTATTTTTACAGGGGAGAAATACTTTACCAAAATAACCTTTCAAAATATCTTTTTAGGAGTATATAGTGCTTAAGGAAAAAATATTAGTCAGTCCTCGTACCCATCCAACATGTTCTTTGATAGACTAAGCAATTTCCCTGAACACTGAAACACAGATGTTTAGCCAGTGGCTAATTTTAAGCCCTAGAGTGAGGTCATAATTTGGCGGCAAAACAACAGACTACAATGTACCAAGTAAAGGAGCCTAGTGGTTTTATATTGTGGCATCATTAAGAGCAGTGAGTGGTGAAAAACTGTCTACATTTATCATGAAATCCTAAAACAGTTCTCAGTTTTATTCAATTTATTAAAACTTTTTATCAAGCTATGCATGTGTTTAAAGGCAATTTACCAAATTCGCTTTACAAGAACTTCAATGAAAATTCAAATCCAGGGCAATTTATTGACTCTAAGCTGAAAAAAAAAATAAAAAGATGCACTTAATAGCATGCATAAGGTGGTGCAATTGAGCTAATTTATCTCTTAGCATTGATAAGAGTATCATCAGTATTTGGACCATTGTGTGAAATGTGGTGATAACTCTTGTGGCTGTGTTTACATAGCTACAGATTCCCAGCGGAGATGGAGTAACAGAGTTAGACAGCTCACCGTGGACAGCGATGGTTTTTCTGTCCTGCAGAATAGTATTCCCTGCAGACACCTGCACTGTGACTGTGCTGATGCCTTCCCGGGAGAACGTGCACGCCACACTCCCCTCCAGGGTGATTAGAGGCTGCTGGGGAGGAGAGCAAGAGTAAGATAGAGAGGGTAGGGGAGAGAGGGATGGAGGTAGAGAGAGTGAGACTCTGGGGGGTTCCAGTGAGAGTCCCTTATCAACGGCTGGTCTCAAACCGCTGTTATTTACACTACAGAGGTGTCAGCCTGCTACACACACATGCACACACACACATACATTGAGAGCTTTGCAACAATCTGTGTCTCGCTTCACACAGCGACAGGGCCTGCAGAGAGTTCCCCATGTGACACTGGCAGGTCCTTCCTGTCATTTCTCACGTCCCCACTTGTTCTTCAAATAGCTATAAGATGCTAATACTGCCGCGCTTTATTACCACCTGACATAACAGACTCTCCTTGTGGAAGGCCTCTGATGGTGCTGAACAAACACATTTACTCAATTATGGAGACAGATACTGAGAGCACGGTGTAGTTACATTCAGGGCCTCCAGTGTTCAGTATATCTAAATCTGTTGGTCCTTTGAGATGGAGGTTGGATTTTTAGTGTCACAAAATCATCTAACACCTGCTAGCTGAGAAGATATTCTCAAGTCGTGTTTTAGAGGCACAGCTTTTCTTGGACAGCAGTGATGGTGAAATAGATCAGAATTCAAGCATGATCCAGACACGAGCCCCTACAATTGACCCTTTGCTGGCTTACTGATTTGCCCACTGAACCACTGATCAGAGAGCCCCCTTAACGTTGCTTTGCTTCTCGTGGTAAGACAAAACTTTTGCCCAGATCTTTTCAGTGCATTACAGTTACTTTGATTCCTAAATGTTCAGATAATTATAAAAAGTGTCTCTTTTGGCTTAGACCATGGATGACAAAACAAAGTTAATCTATCAACAGTCATCAAGAATACTTGCATTAGATGCTCTAAGATGAAGACAATTGTGTCTAATACTGACTCACACATGCAACAATAATATTATCTGAATAATGTCTTGGTAGTGCAACCAAGTCATTCCTTGATGGTTGTTCACACTTGCCCCTCTCACCAGGGGGAATATCCTGCTGGATGGGAGAGAAGTGGTGGAGGGGGCTGGGGGGGTCCCTGGTAGGCAGAACACAATGCCGGTAATCCGCAGATGAGGTCAGTGTTAAAGGTGCAGTGTGCAGAAATTGGCATTTTAGCTACATTTAGCGTTCAGATTTTGGAATGAGCCCATCCGTTACTAAAACATCACATCACTAAGTGATGAGAGCCGGTGAAGACCAAAAAGGATCGTGAACAGGGCATCATTTACAATTGTTACAAACACAGTGCCGTCTTCTTCTCTTGTAACACCCGCTCTTTCTCCTTTTGTTCTTCACATGCCATCCAAGTAGAGTTCAGGACCGGCAGCCAGACTCACATTCAAAAAATTGTGTTTCGCTCTTTTTGTCCTCAAAACCTACCAGTAGACAACATGGCGGATCGTTATGTCAGCCTCCACAAAGGGGAGACCCGCGGTATATAAATATAAAAAGCTTTTTCTAACTTAATAAAAAGAAAACAAAAGTTTTATGAGGATGATTGTACACCTATTTTGACGGATTTTACATACAAATAGAAACATATCCTATATTCACCGTTTCTGTTCGGCAAAATGCTGCCAACTTCTACGCACTACACCTTTAATGATACAGCAGAATAAGCAGCAGAGCTTCGCTATGATTGCAATTCATATCCTGAATTTATTTATACATGTTAAAAAGCCTAAGTCAAGAGGAGCATTGTACCATGGAGAAGTAAATATGAAGCACTGTCATTATGTGCACAATGATTACATCCAACAGCAGATTTGAGTATGTGGGACGCTCCTCGCAGCCAAATAAACATCTCCTGCAACAATGGTTGCTTTTATCCATCCTGTCAAGTATCCCTTTTCCAGTTGCATAGAATGATGTTATTAGCCCTCTCACCTAATGATGCGCTGCATTCACCTTCCAGCTCACCCAGACTTCATGCGGATAAAATACTAAGGGCAGCAAAGAAATTACCCAGGTAGTCCAGGTGAAAAACTCGGCTGTTTGCATTTACACATACGGTTCACCCGGGTAAAGTCGATATTTTCAGTGGTGGATATGCAAAGTGTGAATGGAGTTTTAATTAATGTTCATGACTTAGCAATATTAGTATAATGTGCTGGCCACTGAGTGTTAACATTTACTTGCTTCACTTTAATGCTGATATGATAAAGAAGGTCTCAGTGTATAACATATCACATTTATCTTAAGGTAGAAGACCCTGTTCATAAGATAGTCGATAGAATGCAGAGCCATTAAAAATGGTGCTGAAGCGTTTATTGTAGAAAAATTGAGCTAAGCTGGACAATTGTCACAAAGTGGACCAGTCAACAAATCAAAACGGACAGGACCCATGTGGGGAAGAGAGCCTTTAAGTGACACGGACCCAGTGTCTCAGTCAGGGAGAGAAAAGAGGTGGATCGAGGTTCTCAGATTCTCTTCTTCATAACACATTCACTTTCTTACTTTGTGGCTAAGTTCATGTGGAAAAGTGTCCATTACAGTTAATCAAAATTGTATGCTTTAGATCTGTTTACAAGCAACTGACGCAACAGTGGAAGAAATGAAATAATAATGACTGTTTTGAACACCCAATGCAAAGCACTGTGGCATGCAGTGCAGGTGTCTTCTATTTACCATTTGATGATGTTGTCATTTTTATGTCCACTGTTCATGCTGTTAAAGTAAAAAATTGACATGCATCCCCCTTTGCCTACAGGGTAGTGTTTATCTAAAAATGAGCAGTCAGGCACAAATCTGGCAAGTTCTTAACTTGAGGACATGGAACCTCCTTAAATCTGGTCTGACGTCTGAACACATACTCACTGAGCTTACTCCAGTCACAAAGGATAAAGGATGGATGAAAAACAACACATCCTTTCCACAGTTTTATATCAGAGCTTTTCTATATAAATCAAGTCTTTAATAGGACAGAAATATGAGAGACAGTGTTTTTTTTTTAAGCACTCATTAGTGTATTATTACTGTTCACGCTCCAGTGCTCACAAAGTCAGACTTCTTGTACAACATTGAGTTACATTTATGATGTGTGTGTACATAATTATGAAGGACATAATTGAATGAATAATTGTTCATCCATCCATTATCTATAACACTTATCCCTTTTGAGGTCATGGGGGGCTGGAGCCTATCCCAGCTGACATTGGATGAGAGATGGGGTACACCATGGACCATCGACAGCCAATCACAAGGCCACATAGAGAGACAGACAACCATTTACGCTAACACTCACACCACACACCAGGCTGTGCACAGGGAACGTTCATGGTAAAAAAAAAAAAAAGTGCTGTTCGAACTGCTGTGTGCCACACATGTCTAGACAATGTCATCAGAAATAGGATTTAAAATGTCTTGCTGAGGGCACATGGCTAAATGACTACAGGGACCTTAGATTATTTGTTTTGCATCTTAAAAATAAACGCTAATGTGTGCTCAGGTAAACCTGGCTTGAAAGAAGTATGAGTAGATGATTTGACAAGAAATATGACAAAAACATGTGCTTATATTTGGGTTTTTTTTCCAGGATAATTACTGAGATGACACTTTGTAACTCATAAACTCTGTGCTACAGAAAATTTCTGACCTAAGCTCTATGTTAAGCAATTAAAAGTAAGAATAAACAACGATTCACATCACTGGCTAATGGTAATTAACCTGTTTTCTGTCTCTGATACAGCCACATGCCCTGCATTTTTAGCAAAGCTGATTAACAAGGCAGCAGTTTTTGCCACCTGAATGCACAGAATTAGCTGACCAGAATAATGATTCTAACTTTTCAGAGTAAGGGAGTCAGCAACCTACTTAAATGCAAGGAATAGTAAGAGCTTAGAGAGAAGTAGGGAAAAGTCTTGAGTCTTACAATACCTCTGTGTTATTTCCAATCCACCAGATGTAGGTGACCGTTCCCACTTGGCTGGGCCACAGAACAGCAGTCAGGTTCACTTCTTTATTCCTCACCGCCACAAAGGGGGCTGAGAGATGGATATGCTCCAGCTGACCTACTCAGACACACATATACATCACAGAGTGAACTCAGTGTACTGCACGACATGAGAGAAAAATAAAATAATATAAAAGCTTTTAAAAGGCATGAGGATAGAGTGAGAGGGGCCAACTATGTGGAGGATTTTCTCCTGACCTGGGACTGTTGGCTGCCATCTGTGTGTTATTTTTCATCAGTGGCACTCCTGAGCCTGTGGTGGCTCTATTTGTCTGGCTGGCACATAGGATTGACAGATTGGTGGGGGCTACTGCTCCCTGATCAATAAGTCAGTTTCAATACATCTGTCACTCCCTGAATACTCTTGGGGTGGTCAGCCTGGTAACATATGAGGCTTCTGTGGGCCTGGCGTCTGTGAAGCATACACTGACTTGAGTGGAAACGTACTGGGATTTGTTCTATCTCACTTGTTTGTTTGGCTTGGGGAGGAGGACATGTTCTTTGAGGTGATAAAGCTTAGAATGTGGTACACAGCGTACAGGCTGACAGCAGCAGTACCACTAAATGTGATAAAAATAGAGAAGGCAAACTAAAGCGTAGGAAGAAGGTAAACAAGAAACTCTGTCCCTAATAAATGTGTACACTTTTTAAAAAACATCTCATTTTCTTACATGTGACATGCAAGTAGAGAATTGCGGTCTCAGAGCCGAGGTTGTTCTCGCCCGTGGCAGTAACCCGATAGATTCCCACAGTTTTGTAGACGTGTTTAATCCCATCCTCAATGGAGCTCACATTGGAGTAGGTATGAGCGGTACCGTCTCCAAAGTCCAGAGTGATGCTTGTCCTTGCCCCGTCACCCTGCAAGTAACAAAATCTTTGAGGTAATCTGCAGATTTGGTCAGTAATTGTTTTCATGTTTCAAACATTTTGTGATGCCATTCAGTAACAACTGGATGCTGCCATCATGTTTTCCCCGGCTGAAATTCAGACTGCTGTGGCTGAAATCAGAGACAGTAGATCATACTGGATGATGTCTGGTTACTACAGTGAGCTTTAAAAACCATCCACATTGGTTGGTATAAGAAAACTAATGTCTCTATCTATGGATACACACTGGCATTGGTTCAACATCTGTATCAGCCGATATCAGCCCTTTTTATGAACATTAGCTATTGGCAAATCAATGTGTGATTAACAAACATTATTTATAGATGATTATCATTGTGTCATACCAATTTAAATGCTGTCACACTTAGTTGGTGAATCAGAGAAGAAGATTCTATCATTTAGATTCTATTCTAAATGACCTGTAACCTGTTGTCATGATCTAGCAGGAGAGAAAATATTGACATTGTGGGAGAATAACATCAAAAGAGGTAATCAGAAAAAAAGTCTGTATTGGAATCAGCACTGTCAAATATTATTGCTTTAAACTTCGATATCGGCCCTGAATTTCACAATCGGCGCATCACTATCTTTAACTTTTAAGCCTAAAAATGGTCGAAGAGGTTAGCTAAAGAGAGTCATAGACCTTCTGACAATCACACTGACTTGTATTCATAACAGCCTTGCCTTTAATTGCGCACAACACTAATCCTTCTTAAAAACAAAATGGCATGTGTGTTTAAAATTAACCCCTGTAACAGCTTTAAAATCATGTTTTCATACCAATCAAGTTGGTATGACAACTTCGGGTACTTTGGAAAAAGGAAAAAATCCAAACAGCTTACCTCCTCCAGAAAAACTAGGAAAGTGACATTGGTGCCCAGAGTGGCAGAGAGTGTGCCCTCACTGGTGACCAGGTGGAGACCTTTGGGTGCTTGGATGGGACACTGCTGCTTCCTGGCTGTGTACTCCACACTGACTCCAGCTGTACAGTTATTGGAAACCACTTTCCTGTACCTAAAGAGTTTGAGAAGAAAGTTTGCTTCATGTTGAGTGTATATACAGAGGAAGGAATTATTTCACTGTTATATGTATAGAGAACAGTTTAGGAACACAAATCATTTTGTGTGGCACAAGCCTTTTTTTATTCATAACAGAATTGAAGTTTAAGATTGGCTATCTTAAAATGTCAGACCATTAAACAAAAGAATGTTTTTACTTTAATCTTATTACACTGGTATGTTGGAGGGACCTGTCTCGCCAGATAGAAATTTCAATGGATAGTATTCAGGATATATTTCACTAGTCCATCAAGGCAGCAGCCCATAGAGTGTTTAGGATGGGTATAGCTTTTCAAATACTCACATGGGATATATTCGGACAATATTTTGGTCAATCAAATTCAATACAAGCCAATCAGATGATGTAGTAGGCAGGTGCTACCACTGCAGATTGAATTACAAAACGCAAGCCAATTCACACAACAAACACTCACCAAAACCTGACGGGAAAGGACAGAAAACACCTTTGCCATTAATAATGGCTTTCAGTGTTGTTGTTTTTTTTGTTCTTTATTTAATGAGGGCATGTTGCCCAGTTCTGCAGAAACTGCTGCAATCTCTTTACAAGCAGCACTTGTTCAGTGGCAAGCAGACCTTTCTCTCTGTCATCGTGCTCTTAGCTCCCAGCTCCTTCTCCTCAAAGTCCACTGACCCTGCCCTCAAAGGTTAATGTTGGTGTGACGAGAGAAAGTTGTGAAAAGTCCCTAACAGTCACTCAATTATTTTTGTCTGCTAAAAGTCTGACACCAAAACTTAAAACTGCAGGCCAGTCCTGTATTTTATCTTGTGTCAATATCTTGTGTCTTAATGTGGGTTTCTCTTTTCTTAACAACTGCTGTAAAAAAAAAAAAAAAAATCTAAAAGTCCTCAAGCAACACAATCATTGAAACAGAAAGCCTCCTACAATTTAGTCCATAAATAAAGGAAAATGTCAAATGGGCAAATAGTGATGACGATGTGTCCTGAACAGCAGTCATCGGGCTGAGCTGATTTAGAGTAACATTGAATTGTTTTGTTTATTCTGATCTCAAAACTGTCCCTTTGTTGAAGTTAAGATCCTGCACATAAAACAGTTGTTTGTGTCTTAACTCTCTTGTGTGCCTTAGGATTTGTCACAATGTGAACACTACAACGAAACTATCTTCATCACAGCCCAAGACATTCACATAAATTCCCAAAGGTAATAACATTTGTGTCAAACCTCCATTTGAATGACTTTGAAGAAGCACTAGAGTGCGCATGACTGACCCACTCACAATAGTGAACACATACACACAAGCAAGGCTACTATCCCCTGCTGAGCACTCATGCTACCATTTACCAACAGCATGCCTCTGATATAACCACTGAGAATGGTGCAAATGGGGGTCAAGGGCATAAATATTACTGCTTGAAATTGCACCATAAAATGGGGCATTCATCTTGATGTATTGTCTTTTGAACCCATTATTTGATATTCAGAGTGATGACTGTATTTGCAGTGTTCTCTCATTCTGTGCTTCTGGAGTTAAATTCAGGATGTCCAGCCCAATGGCCATCCTGAGTTCCTGAACTGTGATTGTCTGTCTTCTTTTTGGTGGAACTTAAGTTTGAAGTCTGGCTGTCACATCAGGCTGCTTGTTGATTTCTTTGCACATGAATGCAGCCCATTTGCTGATGTCAAATCGTAAACTGTAATTTTATCTGAGCACTTCCAAAATTAAACAAAAGTCAATCTAAATGCTACCATTCTGCTGTGTAACTGTTTTGGAATTAAAATTATACACATAAAATTAAAAATTATACACATAAACACTACATCTGCAGGATATCTGTCAGTAGTTACATGATTAGTACAAATATTAAGTTAAATATATCAAGTTTTTCTCTTTTCATGTGTGCAGCATGTGTGTTTGTGTTTGTGCATCTCACACTTAGAGCCACCAGCTCCACTGCTGATGTGCTTACCCGGTGCTATTCAGGAAAGTCATCCCTGTGGTACAACTCCTGGACATCGCTGATGGATGGAACCAAAAGGCTGGGGTGCACTTTCCGTTTGTCCGTCTCTCATAGCCATAATCACTGTAATGATGAGGAAACAAATTTAAACAGAAAAAAAGTTATCTGATTAGAAACCATAGAAACAACACTGCTTGAAAATAATGCTGAGATCCTAGTGTCAACAAGAAGAAACAAGTACTCTGTGACTAATTTTACTTAAAGACAAATCAAACTGATGGTTGAAAATCCTCCAAAATGAAAAGAGATTGAGTGCTTAGTATTTTAAACTTAATGAATATGTGTATTCTAATATAGCATGTTGAAGAACATGCAATAAACCTAGTGTTTAACATTGACTTCATCATATTTTCAGCATGGGCTCTGAGCCTCCTCGGTGCTTTTTAAACACAGCCCTGACGTTGTTTGTCCTACAAATTAAAAGGCAGTGCAGCACAGTGTCCCCAAAATGATGGGGACAAATTGCCCCAATTAGAGCTACATGCACACAGATGCAAAAAGTGTTGTGATAGTTAATGAAAGCTATTAGGCTCAGTGATTCATGGTTTTGATGGTGCTTATTTCAAGAGCTGCCTCACTCATGAGACCTGCAGATCTGGGACCAAAGAAAGGAAAAGAGGCAATGCTAATAATGCTGATAATTCAAAGACAACAGCATGTGAGAATGTGAAGAGAGTCTTTGTAAGTGCAGCTGTACAAGCACTCTCTTGCAGAAGCTAATAAAAGAGTGGGGATTATCATATTTTAGCAGAATTATTTGACCTTCAAGTAAGGGAAACTGGCACACATTCAAATGAAATCAAGTGAACATCTTCTAGAGGGCACTCACACTCTCTTGTGCAACACACTCAAACACTTAAACTCCTACTGGCCCACTGATTTGCCAAAGTGGTAAAAATATCCACATATTCAAATGATTGTAGTATGACATACTGAAATCAAACAATGATAACCCAATCCAACTGGAAGAGGAGTTGCAGGACCTATAAGCCCCCGAAATTGATAATTTTATCCAAGTAGTGTGACATGGGCAAGATAATCCATGTCATATCCTCCTCCTCAAATTTTCTTATTTATCTCCTAGAATTTGTTGCATCTTCTCAGTTGTCAAGCTGTCAGGTGACAAAACAAGAGAAGGTTGAAGTTACTGCAACAAGAAGAAACTACTAAGGCATTTCCACCATGTGACACTGGTTGTACTCACCTCAACTCTAATTTCCTTTTTTTTTACCCACCAGGAGCTGTAGCTGGTAGATGATATATTTTCCCTGGTTTTTTTGTATTACCTCTGAAGAGGTTAAAAGGCCAAGCCAAGCCAATTTTAAATTATGATCGCCTTCAGATGAATCGCCACAGTATTGTCACAACAGATGTTTGTCACAGATAGTCCTCCCATTGTTGGTTTGGAATGTTTCCCATACTCTTCTCTGATTTAAATAGTATACCATTTTGATGCTTGCAAAAATCCCTGGAGCAAAATGTGTCTCCTATCTGTGACAATATCCACAGAGTGCTAGCCACACCTCTGCATCCTACATTGTTGTTGTCTGGAAATCATGAGAGTTTCACACAGCTAATCTATATGATGACCCTGCCTTTGTTGAAGAAGTACTTTAAAATTTACTGATGTGAAAAACAGAGCTGAGTTTAGCTAAAATAAGCTAATGCTAATGCCCATTCAAAAATCAATGTATAGTAACTGGCGTTGAACAATGTCAAGAAATTTTGGTGAAAGTAGGTTCCTGGGGTCAATTGTCAAACGCTCCACGCACAATTGAAGGCGGCTTAATGAGCATGCATATATGAGACAAATATGTTTGTCATGCTCTAGCAGCAATTTCCTTTTCTTTAAAACGTGTTGCAGAGGCACTACTACACCAGACTGACAAAAAAGAGATACTGGAATGAAATAGTGGCTGCATCTTTGAAACGTGGTGAGTGGGCTTCCCTTTAGAAAGCTTTAGCATGTATGCTTGTACTTTCTTTTTTAACAGACAAGAAGGTTTTTTAGTTCATACCTTTACATGTTTAGACCGAAATCTTCCATCTTAGCATTTAGTTAATGTCTAACTTAAAAAGACAGTCATATATAGACAAATGTATACATCTCTAACGGAGTGTCTCAGACTGAGAATGCTGAGGTCAGACTACAAAATTTACAACCCAACCCAAAGGTTGTAGGTTTCTGGACCCATTGGCCACAAAAATAGTCTGTTTTGCTCACATAGTGTGCCAAAGTGACTGAAAACAAAACACCAGTCTAAGATGCCTCACAACTCTAAATCAGAATGTCTGGCATGTTTGACTTTGTCCTGCCTCCTACGATTTCTTCTCTTACATCAGGGATATTGACCAATGAGAGCACAGGCAGCTCTGCATGTGCGACAACCACAGATGTAGAACAGATCAAATGAAACCTTGAGAACTATTTGTTGTTTGTTAAGCACTGAAATCAAAATCTTGTCCTTTATGATATGTTGTAGAGGAGAGACCACCAGAATGTAAAAAGAGAAATGTTGGGAAGACACAGCAGAGGAACCTAAGTCGGTGAGCGACTGGTAAATATCACATTATATTTAGTTTAACTCTAACAGGAGCTGATTTTAAAGACAGAGAAATTCTTAATTTCTATAGATGACACAGGCCTTTTAAGTGGTGATAGCTCATCGCCATGAGAACACATAGTAATGCTTGAAAGGCTGGACAGGTAAGCAGGACCTACTACTTCTGCTGTTTTGTTTCTGTATCTCTTTCATATTTTAAGCTGCTTACTTGCAATGGACCAATATCATTCTCTGCCAATGGTCCATTCCATCACCCAATTTTTCCTCTGAAACTCCATCACCCCCATCCCCGTAGAAAGGACAACAGTTTAGGCAGTATTTATTAAAATGTCTTTGGATTGTTGGTCCCCTTTTGGTGAATCTGGAACAACGTCAAGATCTTTCTTATGTTTGCTGTACTAGTGCTTAAACACACACAGACTCAGATACACACACATTTTTGGTACATGTTTAAGCAGTTGACTGGTTTTCATTTATCAGCAGCCGCCTCCATGTGAATCTGCCAGAGCTGCTCTACAATTATAATCTAGAGGATGTTAACCATGACGGTGATCTCTTATCTTTTAATCCCTCACTTGAATCCAGTTCCCTTAAACCCTGAGATATATGGAAAATATATTTGCACTCAAACAAGTCTGACGCTGAGTGCAGAAAGCCTGGAAAAAAAATACTCCAGTTTACACTTTACTCCTGCTGTTTTATGCTCTCACTTTGTAATCCATCTTTCATATCAGGCATACTGAAGTGCCATCTGAGAAAGTCCCATTTATGCATAAAAACAGCAATATTACTTTTCTCTGAAAGTGTTCTGAGACTTCATTTTTTGTGTGTCTGCATTTGCAATGCTCAAAAGATCATTTCAACAGCCAGACAATCACAGTAGCTGCCAATGACACTTTCAATATAGTGTGGTGAAATTGTGTGCTTTAGAGTTTTTATTGGTCTATGTAACTTACCTAAAAGTACTTACACAG
Source organism: Cetoscarus ocellatus (assembly GCA_037902135.1). Lineage (NCBI taxonomy): Eukaryota > Metazoa > Chordata > Actinopteri > Labriformes > Labridae > Cetoscarus > Cetoscarus ocellatus. Next base: position 782,922 of record JBAMNC010001050.1, read on the forward strand.
CACAAAGAAAAAGCTGAATAAAGACATGGCAGAACAGTTTGTATATCAAATGGGAATATATGCCTCAATCATTGTTCCCCTCACATTTTTGAAATAATTAGTGTGAGCTGTGGGACATATTGAAAGGGCAGAGCTTGGCTCGAGTCAAACAGACCTGCAGACACATCAGACAGTGCTGTGCTGGGTAAAAAGTTGATTTTACTGTTTTTTTTGTTTTTTTGTTTTTTTAACATAGCAATAATATCACACGTCTCTTGATATGTTTGGTCTCTCAATCCCCAGGACAAAGAGGGTCAGAATGTTAGCATTGACAGGCTGGGGCAAAGTAGCCAAAATTCAGTTTTGAGCCATTACTACTGTTCCCTCAACAAATACTACAGTTTTAGGAGTCCCCTATTGCATGCTGGCCTGTGATAGTGGTTGGTGTTTGCCTCCAGTTCAGCTTTGTTGTGTCTCCAGCTAATGTTGCAACATCACTCATGAAAGAGGCCACTTAATGGTCATTAAGTAAAGCTCTTCTCTAGAAGTTTGTCAATTTAATTGGCTGCAATTTGTTTTGTTTCTTGTTTTTTGTTTTGTTTTTATTCACCTCAATCTATTTTTAATTCAACTTGTATTCGGTAGCATTCCCACTGAGATACATTTTTTTTTTTTTTACAAAGGAGTCCTGACAAGACAGCAGCAAAAGAAGTTTCACACAGATGACTAGAAAGGATTTCATGATAAAAAAAAATCAGCCGCGTTTAGCTGTAAAACATGTACATACATTGGTTTTGTAAAATCTCCCTGTTACATGCCCTGTGTGTGCTGCTGTGCTGTTTCCTCCCTTTCTCTCTCTCTCCAGGTTCCTCTGCTGCAGTGAGTGTGTGTGGCAGGTGCTGCTGGTTGTCTTGATGAGCAGCAGTCTATATGTAGCAGGAGAGAGCTGTGGTCTCTCTCTCTTTCTACTCCTCTTCTCCCTGCATGTGCTTTGGGGAGCAGTGGTCACCTGCATGTGCTTTGGGGAGCCATCCAGACTGTGTGAACTGTGTAGGCCTCCAGTGGCAGTGGAGCCTGCAGTGATTTGAGTGTTTCTTTTTCTACTTTTAGTGTTTATTTCTGAAGATACCATCGGCTTTGGGCTTGTTTTAAGTTGTTGTTAATTTCTTTTTGAATAAACATTCATCACTTTTTTCAGAATTGGCATCAACAGTTATTTGACCTGGGTTTTTCAAATTATTGTTACTACCTTCATCCCCTTTAACATCTTTGGTTCGTAACACTCCCAAACTAGTGTAAGGCTCTAATTGAAGGTGTGGTACCAGATACCAATGTAGTATATGATTTAGCTGGCATTTGTACTTCAGCTGAAATGTTTGTCTGGCTTTCTTTCCATCCGTCAGTCTGTGGGCAACAGATTTTGGTGACATTTTCAGGGAATGTTGGTCATCACACAAAGAAGTTGTGATTAGATTCTGGGGCTGATCCTAATATGGATGGAGATCCATTTTTTAAAGGATTTGTTAACATTGTGAAATAGGGCAGTTTTTCACATTTTTACCAACAACTCCAAAAGTTCTCAGTTGATTTTGATGGAATCTTTAGTTTCTGTCAGAAATAAACTAACTAAACTTGTTATCCATTACACCAAATATCTTAAATTGTCCTGTACTGAAAAATTACTCCTTTGTAGCTGTATTTTTACTGTTATAATTTCAGTATTTAATTTTATCCATTCTTTTTAAATTGTTCTTTGCCCTGTGCTGCTGTAACAATCACATTTCCGCCTTTTGGATCAATAAAGGGTAATCTTATCTTTTGTATTTTTGCTTCATTAAAATCGGTGTGTCACTTCGTGTTCAGGCCTAAACATAAATTGCTGGATTTCAAAGTTATTTAAAGCTACTTGTTTGTCTTTTCCATTCAGTTTCAAGTCATTAAAATTGTAAGGATGAGAGCTTCTTTTCACCTGTCCCTATGCAGTCCTTGTCCGAGCCTCATCCAGCCCTCCTATAATGAAAGCTGTTCCTGCACCTTACAGATTCAGGGCTGAGTATTGACCATATATTACTGGTAAAGGCTGCCTAAAATAATTCAGAAAGAGGCTCACCACTCAAAGTCAGCCTCAGTGCAGTCGCAGGGCCCCGACGTCATCGACACAGAGAACGCTTTCCCCATGACGCACCTGGATGTGGGCTTCAGCTTCCGGTAGATTCTTTTCAGTCCCATAAGGCATGGCTCTCCCTGCGGGACACATTTCAACAGAGAACCGAGGGGAAAGTCACACGGAGAGAGTTTTTAAAAAAATGAGCTGCTTTTGTAAGTTGCCAGCATAAATAATTTACACAAAGCAACCAAGCATGGGTGCATCTTTGAGTGTGTGAAAAGCCTCGGCTGCCTCACTTCGGCTTGTTGTGCATTCCTGTTGGGCGAATATTTACGGGATTTGTGCTGTGTGGTGTGCTAAACTAAACAACTGTTCCTCCGTCAAAAGTGTCAAACCTGAGAATGTGCTGCTTGAGTTGTTTTTCAAAGTTTTTTTTGAAACAGCGAAGAGGAACGAATGAGAAGGAGCTTCAGCTGAAAAGCTGCCAGCAACCAATCCATTTTTAGACGTGTATCTATGTGTGGGAAGTGAATCTACAATCAGAACAAGAGTACAAAAAGGATGAGAGGATTACACAAGTCTGTGTCACTGCATCCTCCCATGGCTTCTTCTCCTGTTTTTATTAGCAGAAGTTTCCGTCTATGTGCATTAGGTGTCAGTAGTGAGATGCTTTAAAATCTGGCTGTTCCACAAATAGAATCAGAGCTTCTAAAATTGTCCTCAGCTTCCCTAGTGGTGCTAAAACACAAACACTGCCCTTTGTTTGAGCTTATTCTGCAGCATACACAGATCAACGGGACGTCTACATTTAGGCAGGTTATCCCTATAATTGGCTTGGACTCTTGTCATCTTCCATGCTATATGTTTTGATCAGCAGCCTGCTCAGAGCATATGGTTGTCTAAACCAATAACAGATCTGCTTCATGAATAAAGGCACATACTAAGTCTTTGGCTTAGCTTCAGGCCGGGACAGGTTGAAAGGTTTTTTTTCAGGGAGGTTTAATGTATGCAGAAGGCAGGGTAGTGTTGGTTCAGGAGCACTTGGAGCATCAGCAGCTATCTGCAGAGAATCTGCGTAAGTGCTCAAAGTACTAAGAGACGTTCAGCTTTAGTCCACTCACTCCTCAGAGGGGCTAAAAGCAGAGCTGGTCAGTCAGTGATCACACATTACTCTGAACATGAAGCCTGGTGTTTGATCAAGGGGCTAAACTCTGTGCTTATCCAACCTTTGGATGTGCTGTTGAAAAGATAACCAGGTCCACTAACTTCACATACTTCAACTTTCACCAAAGGAACTGACAACTTACTTTGGAAAAGAAGATAGCTCCTGCACTCCTAACTTTAATCCTCTTTGGGTATTTTGTTTATGCAGCAGAATGAAGGTGTGTCAATAAGCTAAGACTGCTGACATAAGATAAATCGTCTGAGCCTGATATCACCCCCTTTGTGTTACCTTGAGCATTAGATCTACTTTCTACAGCCTTATTTTGAGAGCTAAAATTCTGTTTCCTCTCTTGTTCCCTCAGGCAAAATAAGAGAAAAAGCTATCCAGAATGTTTAGATTATCAGTTAATTTTTCCTTGCATTTATTATTCATGCCAATTTACCTTAAAGGGGGATTAAATCTACTCCGACAATATTTTACAAAGGACACAAAGAAGGTTAGCAGAAAGTTCTGGGTGAAGAATCAGCTGCCTAATGTGGCTCAATGTGGGCTGAGAGTAATATTTTTTTCTTAGGGAAAGTCAAAGATCGCTCTCCTTTTTTCACTTTATCTTTTCAAGTGAGCGGTAAGCAATAGGTCATATAGATCTTTGCTTTTAAAATGTTTTCTGTTTTTAAATATGCAATGAGTAGAATGTTCACACTAAAATTGTTCAATTAATTTGAGACATTACCAAGCCTATGTGGTACATATTCCTTAGCTGACTTCCCACAATATCTTAAATATTAGCAGTTATTTAACACATTGTCAGATTTTGATAGCCAAATCTGGTTACTCACAGTAACACCTGCTCTGTCCTTCTTCGATCTCGTCACAAAACAAATTCCTTTCTTCATTCTGTCATGAATTCTCCTTATTCTGACCTGTTCCTGGTCTATCTGATGCTTGGTAGGTTCGTAAATGAAAGCATGTTTATATCCAGAATCTCTCTCGTTTTGAACTTTGTAATTAGATTCAATCAATTGTCTTTATACTTTATATTGTTTTAACTTTCTTGTTTTGTATTTTTCAAAGCAAATAGGCATGCCATTATTAATCTAATGACTTTGCAGCATTGTGTCTTACTTTTCCTTGAGTTTCTACTGAATACAAACAAATTAATTTCACTTTGCTCGTATTTGCTGCAAACATCTGTGACAATAAGATACCACAAACCATATAAAACTGATTTGTCTTTTAAAAATGCAAAATGAACCTAAGTAGTTTAATCATTTTAGAAACAGTAATGGCAGTGTTCATACCTGATTGTGTAAGTGCCATGTCTGATAATCAGCCTCTATGCACCTCCTGTTGAAAATGGATCTGAAGTCGATTTTCACCAGCTGCCACTCTGACCGGTGACTGACGTGACCAAATATCCTGTGAAGAAGAAAGAAAAAAGCACTTTGTGAGCCAGCCTTTTGTCAAAGTCAAGTATGCTGCTGAAAAATTCTGAAGATTGAAAATCAACTGGAGCCAACCAACATGGCGCAACTTAAGACTATTTTTTCTGACATATTTCTATTTCAGAAACAGAATTCCAACGTGAACATGTGCAAATACGCACTTCTAGCTTTGATCCTGAAAAACTGTCATCATCTGTCCTGATGGAGCAGGAGTAAGCCCTTGCAGTAACTTCTGGAAGAAGTTTATCAAACAGCACTGATCTTTTAAAATACACATCAGATTAAATAGAACACAGTTAACCTCAAACTTATGTCAACCTAAACCAGTGTTTCTCAAATAGTGGGGTGCAACCCCCCAAACAGGTCATTACAACAAAGAGGAAATAAAACCGTGGAGATCTCAGGAATTTAGTTATCAAAAAAAAACTCTGTTATTTTAACATTTAATAAAGCAGTCTTTAACTTGTCATTGCAACTCAAATAGAGTCCATTTTTTCACTTCTTGTGACAGTGTACCCCTTGGTTGATGATGTTAAATGTGGAACTATTGATTTTGTTATCCTCATTAACTATTCTATGAATTAAACACATTATTGTTATATTTTTCAGATAGCACAGGGTTATAATTTAATTTAAAATCTGTGTGGAAATAAATATGGCAAATAAATACGATTCAATTCTGTGTCTAAACACTAATCATGAAAAGGGAAACTGGTATTCACACACTTTGAGGTGTTTAGACGAATCTCATCTTCACCACTTTAGAGACTTCACAGGTCGTGGGTGGAAGGAAGAGGGGGCACTAAAAACTATTAGTCTCTGGTCAACAGATATTTGTAGTAATTAAGAACCACACACTTACAACACTCAGTAGATGAGTGCCCATTAAAATAGAAGTAAATAAATAAACAATAGAAATAAATAAATTGGCCACCAAATCAAACAATTAGTTTCTAATTGTTTGGTCAGTAACTTTGGGAGAAGGGCAGTTTTCCACATTTTCACCAGTAACGCAAAAACTTCACAACAGATTTTGATGACATTTTTGGAAAATGTTGGTCATGGCACAAGGAAGAAGTGCTTTCATTTGGGTGGTCATCTCTTGTGGATCGAGGAATTTTGCTTCGATTAGTTAACACAGGGCAGTTTTTCACATTTTCCAGAATAACTCTGCTATGCATGTCAGAAATGCTTTGGCAGAGGTTTGTGCTCTCGAAGCACTCTGTGTTGTACTTACTTTACTCAGCGCTTAGATGTTAGTAAATGTCACCGCTCTCAAGTAAAAGCTAAACTGCTGAACACACTAAAGGCTACTCAACTAGTAAAGAGAGTAAACATAATGACCTCTGCTAAGGAGGTTATGTTTTGCAGGCATTTGTCTGTCTCTTGGTTTGTTTGATTGCTTTAAATGGTATGCTTTGAGCAGAGATGAGCAACCAATGGCCTGTGGGGCTGCATGCGGGCCTCCACCTCTCACACTGTCTCACTGTGGCCCCCAAGTCAGTTTCAATAATATTTTTAAAAAGCAAACATTAGTTTCCACAACCATACCATGCCTACAGATCAAATACATTAAAATATGCTAAATCAGAAATACTTGTAATTTTTGGTATGTCCTGCTATTGTTTACTTAAAAAATCATATTTAAAGTGAGTTTATATTATAATTATAAGTAATTATTACTGTAAATGTGTTTAATTGAGACTCAGTCTATGCATTTCAAAAGCTGAAAGCGTAACTCGAAAATGTTTTGTAACTTGCATTGAGAAAAAGCTTTATTTCTGTGTTAAGCTCATTAAATTGAACACCAGTCTTTGCATTTATGTTTAAAACTTTAAACATTGATATATCGAGAATTTATTTTCTTTCTTGTTATTTTAACATCACAAAAAAATGTAAATCTCTTGTTTTCTACAGTTTTGAAAAATTGGCCCTCTAGTATGTAAAGTGGTATTAATGTGGCCCTCTTTGTGACCAAACTTGGCCATCTCTGGCTTAGAGGAATGAGTCTAAAAAAAAAATCAGGTTATGGTTATGTTTTCATCTGTCTTTGTTAATATTGCACGAAAGGGCAGTTTTCCACATCTAATGGGATTATTCAGCTAAGAAAAATACCTTGGTGGGGGTTTGTGCTTTCTAAGCACTTCTAGTTCTTGTTATTCTCTAAACTGACCTCAGAATGATAGCATATTCACTCAAAGTTATTCTGAAAAGTTTTTGTCAGGCTTCAAAGTCCTGGTGGGAATTTCTCCCTTCTTAATGTAGTTTCAGAGGGGCAAAGATAAAGTCCACAGACTTTCCCCTAAAAAGGGTCTAAAAATTCCTATGGTCTGTGATATCATGACAAATTTTTGACATTTTGTTGTTGCTTTGTGAAACAAGTTTAGATGAGTATGTTTTTCTTTTCTAAAAAGCATAATCAAAATGAATATCCATATATCTTCAATGGTCAAAACAAAGTAGAATCCAAGGTTATGAGACTAACCAGATAAATATTCCATCTCCAGCTAAATTGAGTGGATGTGTTTTGTGCACTGACCCACTCACCATCCATACCGCAACGTATTTATCACAATCAATCTGTCAATTAGCTCTAAAGGCACTGGACCATGACAGGCACTTACAGTAAAAATGAATACAAATTGATAAGAAAACAAAGCATGATGGTCTTATGAAAACTAATGGTGCGCCTGCAAGCTGAGTGGCTCCATCCCAGAGATCTTCTTCCCCAAGCAGAGTTAGCAGTGTTGTCTTTTCACTGCCCTTACTTCTCCTACTCCCTTGGCGTCTCTCTAACCATCGCTGTGCACCTTCCTCCTCTCTCTCTCTCCTGCCCTGTCTCTCCAGCTGTGTCCTATCACTCTCCTGTAGAGCCGACAACTGAGCCGACTGTCAGTCTGTCATTCGTGGCAGATGTTATGAAACATTGATGTAATGGCTGTGGATCCCTTTGCTAACACAAACCCCAGTGATAAAACCTCTGCTGCAATAAGGGAGCAGGGCTGTGTCACAGCATATGCATGCACCCAGCTCCGGGACACACTAATGATAAAAATGTGAAAGAAGCACAAAAGGATTCGTCATGAATCTGCTTTCTGAGGACAAGCCGAATCGTACTCTCTGCTCTTCCCAATTTTCAGCGCTCTTAAAAGTTTTTTTTTTTGGCAAAGTTCCTCGTCTGTTTTCTCAGGGATTTTTTGATCATTTTGGGCATTCTTCCTTCATGTTCTTCAAATGGACAGTCACGCTGTCACTGGGCTGCCAAAGCATTGATCTCCTGTGATCATAATCTGGAGACAGCCCGTTTTGATGTCGGGTAGACCTTGAGAGAAATCTTTCTTATTCATGAAAAGAGAAACAATGAGGCAGTCAGGAATGCTGAATCAAGAAAGGTCAGATGAAAAGGAAAAAAAAAAAAAAAAAAAGGTGTGTCTCGGGTTGGTTCTGAGGCGGGCACACACACACAGGGGCTATTTGTTGGTCCTTTGATTTTTTTAAAGGACTTGTCAGTGTGTTTACATGAAGAGTGAAGTGCTAGAGGGACCAGAATTATACCTAACAGAGGGAACTGAGAGCGTCTATCTAACAGCTAGGATCAAACACTTTTAATAGTTTTAACAGTTTCCATCAATACTCATTATGACCAATGATGCATTTGTTGTCTGCGCATTCCTTTTTGAAAATGAAAACAACAAAGCAAAAACATTTTAACATGATTCGTCCATATGCAATATCTCATCTCATCATACAGATGGGATTATTATTTATAACAGATAATTTCATTCATTCATTCATTCATTTTCTATACCGCTTATCCCTTTCAGGGTTGCGGGGGTGGGGTGGGGGTGGGGGGGCTGGAGCCTATCCCAGCTGTCATTGGGCAAGAGGCAGGGTACACCCTGAACCGGTCTATTTATAACAGATAATTTATCCAATATAAATTAAAACAGCAAAACAGGTTATGTTTTCGCCAGGGTCTGTCTCTTTGTTTGTTTGTCTTTTAGCAAGATTATGCAAAAACTACTGGATGGATTTACATGGAAATTTTACCAGAGGTGTGGTTTGGTACAAGGAAGAAGCCAATACATTTGGTGGTGATCCGCATATTTGTCTGGATGCAAAAAATTCCCCAAATTTTCTGAAAATTCCGTAACTTAACATTGGGTCGTATTTTAAAAAATCTTGCAATGCCAGTGGAGGAGTTCTCCACATGGAGTTCTCTGTCTCTGACCACTTACCACTGACCAAAGTAAAACAAAGAAACTGGTTTATTGACTTTGATTGTAAATGAGGGGGAGACTTGGCTGTTCAGTTGGAGTGTGTGGTTATCCAGAATTGTATCTTTTACAGGGGTTGTGGAAAAGCCACTGCTGTAACTGAGGTGCTTGGTGGAGATCCGTGCTCTCTGAGTGCTTTTCTAGTTTATTCTGCTATTAATTACAATATGAAAAAAAATTATCTTCAAAATGACAAATCAACTTGCTGGAGTAGTATGGGATGCTTGACTAGAGCACCACTCTTACACCGTGTCCTAACAGAACCCAAAGCCCATGTGTGTCAGCAACAAAATCTGGCTCAATACATTTTATCATGTGTGAGTGTGCTAACTGCTCACAAGCAACGCAGTCCGGATGCTTGCGTCTCTACTTTCCTTTCTGTCACGGTTGTGGACATGGATGAGGGGCAAGAAATATGGGACTTTGAAGACGTGCAAGAGGGATTTTCCCAGTTTTCTTTGATTTTTCTCACTCAGCAGAGCATGTTAATTTGTTTAAAATGGCAGAGCTAGCGGAGCATTCTTCTATTTCTGTGAGTGAAATGATTTACTTTTACTTTCAACACCAAGGGACAAACATGACAAAACATAATAAAATGCTCAGTACTAATAAGGAACCCATAGTAGACAAAATGTGAAATGAACCATCAGTAAAAATACGACAACAAAAATCAAGATAAAATACAATACCACAAACCAATAAAACCACGCTAATTAAAAGGAAACAACAGCCACAAGCAATCAATAAAAACAAGGCAGGTAAAAGTAGAAAAGTGTCAACAGTAAAAACAAAATAATATGCACAGATTATTAAAAAGTAAAAAAAAGGGGAAAAAAAGGCTACATTCCTTCGTTATTAGATTGCTTCAACTTGTTGATCTCCCTGATGGCTGCTGGGACAAAGCTGTTTTTGTATCTGTATCTCTTTGTTTTAAAGGATGGAATATTATTTCTGAAATTAACCATGAAGAGGATGTGTGCTTGTTTTTCTTATAGAGCCAGCTATCCTCACCAGCTGTCTGATGTACAGGGATTCTGGATTTGGCTGTGGCTTTCCAATCAACCTGCTGGACCATTTCCCAATCTGATTAAGGCAATTTTTTTTTTTTTTTTTTTTTTTTTTTTTTTGCCAAGCTCCAATTTGCTCCAATCTCACACAAAACAAATGCTGCTGCCCCTTTATTTACAGAACCTCACAGTTTGCTTCAAAGTTTAGTTTGCACTTATTCCAAAGTTTCGCCCTCCAGTTAGCTCCAGTGTTTTCTGGTAAACATCACAACAGTAATATATAACAAAGGCAGGTTGAGTATTTTGATTTTGTATCTATTTATTTAGATTACTTATTTATTTTCAAGGCAACATATTACTTGTTTTTATCTTTAATTTGATTGAAAAAGAAGAACATTTCTGAGAATTAAATGTTCAAATTAAGGAGATAAATTAAAATATTTTAATTTAATCATCAGTTGTGCTACGTTCTACTTTTGAAGAATCATCATCACGTATGAATGAGGGGTACTCATGGTATGACAAAAAGGCTCAGGGGGTACACAAGATTAAAAAGGCTGGGAACCACTGTTCTACATGACAAAATTAGGTCTGATTGGATTAAGTCTCTGTCAAACATTTTCGTCTAGTTTTTATTTGTTGACGAAAATGTCAATTAAGATTTAGTTTTTGTCCATGTGCACTTGTTTTTATTAGTTACTGTTTAGGTTTTGTCAGGGAAAAAGAAGTTGCCGACAAAAGCTATGACAAAAATAATTAGTCAACAAATGAACTCTGTACCTATGGGCAAAAGAGAGTCACCAATTAACCTAACAAGCATGTTTTTGATCTGTAGGAGGAAGCTAGAATGCCCAGAGAGAACCCATGCATGCACAGTGAGAGAACACGCAAACTCCTCACAGAAAGGCCCTGACAGACACGGGGATCAAACCTGTAACCTCCTTGCTGTGAGGCATGTGCACTACCTGCTGCCCCACTGTGCCACCTTGAAGTATTTTGGATTTTTAAAAGAAAAAAATTTTTTGTTGCCAGCTTTGGTCTGTTAATTATGTGTTTATGTAAATCAACTCAATTATATGTTTCCATGTGTACAAATCACTTACGTCATGATGAGTGTCTCCTCCCCGGGCTCTCCCAGCACCCCGTCCACAAACAGCGGGCTGTTGGTGAAGCTGTACTTGTTCCACTGCCGTCCTTCATCAAAGCTCAACCTGGGAACACAAAAAGCCATCTCACAATACAAGACACTCACACACCCCGACTGTGTGCACAAGCTAACGACCCTGAGAAGAGTCTAACATCTTTTTTTTCATGTTCGGTGCGGTGCTGAGATGCTCTGCTCAGTGAGCACTGATCAGCAGACCCAGACTCATTATGGCTTCAAACACACAGAGGTGAAATTGAATGACAATTGTCAAAGCAGACTTCTCCATGGCTGGTGGGCTTTTTTTTTTTCCTGGCTGGAATAATATCATCCTGAAGTCTGAAGACAAACTCATTTGCCTTTGTTTGACTTACTTCAGACTCAGAGCTTCCTCTGAGAGAATTAGTCATGCTGTGACAAATGGCGTCTCTGTCATAATGACTCACCACAGGTGTCGGATGGGAAGCGGAGTGTGTCTTATTGCAACTAAGGCTCCTCCTTGGTTGAGATACAGCACGGCGTACTCCTCATTGAAGATCTGCAGGGACACACAAAAGAGAGAGGGCTCACTCTACCGCGGCTTATTAGCGGTGTACATGTCCAACACATGTCTGCACACATCCACACCAAATCATTAAAGAGAGTGAAGTTATAATGCACCACACACACTTGCACATAAAGAATACGTCACAGGGAGACCTTGCTATATCAGCCTCTGAATATTTAAGTTTTATTGCTGTGTTGAATTAAAGTCCCGTAAATAATAAAAGTCTGTGATGTGTTGATGTAAGGGAGCACACCAGCTCTGCGTGCTCTAAATCAAATAACTATTATTTCAAGTGATCATTAACTTTAAAGATGCTGTGTAGTAAATGAGGATTAAAAGCCTCCATGGAAAAATCAGAGCAAGAGAGGAGTAGGAGGTGAGGGTGAATACTTTCACTGAGTGGATGGTGGGTCAGTCACTTCAGAGAGCTCCATATGGCGTGTGGGTGTGATTCCACCTGGCTCCATTTTTGAAAAATGAATTATAAAGAGCGAGGTGGTAATATTAATAGCATAACATATTTGCTGCACGATATATGTGTGAGTATTTTAAGAGAGCAGAACCCAGCCAAGAAGGTACTCACAAAGACTAACATATCCATAACCTTAAATGTTATGTTTTTCTTAACGTTGATACTGCAGATGGAGGTCAATTCCAACTTGCTATCTTAAAGCAGTGGGTGTGGTTAGAAGGTTGATGGCATAAGTTTAAGGGGTAACAAGTCATGACTTTACAGGTTTTATTTGCCACACCTGAGTTGTGGTAGGTGAAGGAAACAGATGCAACAAGGCAAAGGGCGCAGAGACAGAAGACCCTGGGGACAAAAATCCCCAAACCCTAAAAATGGCTTGCATTTACTTGGATGCGTGTGCGAACACAAACAGCAAATTTGTTCACCCAAACTTTATCCTGCATTTTCCCTACCAGCCCCACTTGCCCCACCTCCCACTGACGGACAGAAATCTGAAAGAATTTTTTTTTGCTCCGAAGGACAAGTGTGAACAAATAAGTTCCATTGATTTGGATTGGTGTGAAAGCCCACACGAACTCTGGTACAGACCTAAGAGCCATATTCTGGTCTGCCTAGAAACAGGTGGTCTTGGTTTGCTTCAAAGTGGAACAGAGTTAGGTTCACAGTGGGTGTGAAAGCCATTTAAATAAAATAAGGACCAAAACTGGGATGCATGATATTGTTTTTTTGCAGAAATCAGACATGTCGATGTTTCCAGACTTATTACCGCAAATACTAATATAGATACATTTTGTCAAGAGCACAGAGCTTGCACGCCGCTGAAACTTACCTTTTCCTGTCATATTGACAGTCTATTTGTGTAAGAAACAGAAGTAAAGTGAGGGGAACAGCATTTTATTCTTTAAAAAAATCATACTTTTGATTTATAAAGTGGACATTTAGTGTTGATGAGAAAATCAATTATGGCATATTTTGCAAAAATGACATAGCAAACATATGGGGTATTTAAGGTTAATCTATATAGCTAAAATATTGGCTGCAAATATCAGCAAATATTTTCATATTTGCCAATACCAATGATCACCCCTGTAGGCAATTATCTGCCAATATCGATACCATTCCAATAATATCTTGCATCCCTACAAAAAGCAGGGAACTGAAAGCTGTACTGCTCACTGGGTGCAGATAACTTTAGCATGGCTAGCACCATTAGCCTCCAGTTTTCTTCACAGGTCAACAATATGCAATTGCCATCCGATGCAGCATATATACAGTTTTATCTTTTTTTATGTCTCATAAAACTTCCAAATTGCTCCAAGTTAAACATTGGTATTGCTCAAAGCCAGTTGTGTATTCACTGGTGATATAAGACAGATGGAAGGAATGAAGATGGCAGCTATAACCCCATCCAGTGGTGGGTGGCTATATTATGCATCATTAGACAGGCTTTGGTGTGCCTGACAAAGTGAATTGTGAAAGAAAACCAAATTAAATGAACACATTTTAGCCAAATGTTAGATGTGAAAGCAACCTGAGTAAACATCTTTGGGTTTTCAAACACATAGGGATAAATAAATGGATGGATGGGTGATGGATGAATAGGTTAATGGATGGATTGGTGATTGAGAGATGGATGGATAGATGGTTTGATGGATGGATGGGAAAATGGATAAATGGATGGTCAGATGATGAATGGATGGATTGATGGAGGGATAAATAAATGGATGAACAAAAAACTATAAAATGGATGGATGGGTGTTGGATGGACTGGTTAATGGATGGATGGGTGATGGATGGATAGGTTAATGGATGGATGATGGATTGGTTAATGGACGGATGGTGGGATACATTTGCTGAGTGACTGGTAAAAGATCTCTTTATAAGATCAGATGAGGTTCTTTCAGTGTCTGTATCATTGATGGTTCGACCAGGTCAAACTCTGTCAAGGCTGAAAGTGGAACTGCCACCAGACACATGAGAACTCAGAGTAAGCTGAAATAATCACTTTTAACAGTTTTGCTCACTTGTTTAGCCATCATAATCAACACATTGTAATGAGAACCCTAATCTGATTCTTGATTTGAATTATCTGTAACACTCTGTTATAAGTAGTTTTTTTTTTTCAGTTTGATGTATTTATTGACTAAGTAATCTTCAAAAGAAAAGAAAATCCGTAAATTATCCTACACAGGACTTTTTTTATTTATTATTTGCAGTTCAAAATATTAAAACTTCCCAGAAAGCAGGTAGACTCTTATAATTCCAAGAGAACAATGTACCATTTCTTTTTTACTTGAAATATCAGCAAAAACAGAAAATTACTCTGGAGCGAACTGGGGGATCACAGACTTTTTATGCAACGTCATTCCTCCAAAAAGACATTAATAGTTAAAAGTCTGTGAGCTTGTAAAAAAGAAGAGAAAAATCCAATTTCAGTGCTAGTAGTACACTATTGCAGAATTTCCTGTCAGCAACACACCACCAAATTTGTCTTCCAGCCACTTGGCTCAAAAATGTCATCCAGCTGCTGCCATGAGAAATGTCCAACCATTTCATCATCTCATAAAAGAATTAGAAATATGAATCATAGCTTCAGTGTCGGGAGAGTTTAACCTCTAAATCCAACAAAGAGAAGAGAAAAATGCAGTATTAGCTCAGTTTAAGTATCTAGAAATCACTGTAATAAATCATGCCCTCACCTGTCTCCATGTGTTTCCTGCGTCCGAAGTGATGAACACGCTGACATTACTGGTGGTCAGCTCTGATCCGATGGAGCCTGAAGGCAGGGTAGTATTTCACAGAAAAGACAGAAGACAAACCACAGTGAGCGCTTGAGCTGGGTAAATGCATAATGCAGTGCAAGATCAAACAAATCCAACATTTTATAAAGAGCCTTTAGAGTGGCAACGGTGAATCAGCGGGAGGCCTCCAGCCTACAGCTGCAGGCTGCGACTGTAATTACCGCTTCTCCACAAGAGCTGCTGTTACTGAACAGTATGATGCTCACAAAAACTTCCAAATTAACCAATAAATTCACATTATTGCTACAGCAGTGAGAGCATATTAAGATGAGTTTTCCTAACACAGTGCAAAATACTGTAATTTGTTTAATTTTCCATGGATGTTTTAATCACTGATTAAACACTGATTAAACACAAAGCTGGGACTCATTGTGGGCCCCATTTAGACAGCTTGAAGCACACTGGATAAAGCGTAGGATGTTTTGTAGACCAAAAATATGAGCTAACAACTGTGGCCACTACGTTTTCGATAAGAAAATGGGACCATCCTTAATCATACAAACTGACAAAAAGACAGTTATGACATATAGCTCAAATAAGAGTAAAATGTTAGTGCTGGACCTTTTGACATTCTAAATCCTTCATATTTCCTCTGATAAATTTAGTGTTCCTGTCAAAATACACGCAGAGGTGAGCAGGAGGAGCTCATTCTCCCTTTCAAACAAAATCCAGGGTCTTTCTGAGACAGTACAGGATAATTTCTTATGGGAGGAGAAAAGTAAGGAGGATAGTAGGTGTTTTGATGTTTTTGGTAAAGACTGGATGAATTCAAGTTGATCAAAAGTAATCAGTTAACACGGACACTTATTGCAACATACAACAAGACACATACAATGGTGCATGGAGGAAAATATTATAGGAATGAAGTGCAAATGTTTCTGATTTGGAAGTCCAACCACTGGTCTCAGTTGTTGACGAATATTTGATGATGACATGGATTAATGGTGTCCATTTTTTAAACTATTACTCTCAGAATTATCAGCATGTTGTTAGTTTACTTCTGACACAATAGATACTTCCATTCCACCTGGCGTTCTTTCTGTGCCATCTAGTGGAGTCCTCCAGTTACATTCGTCACATACAAGTAAACAAAAATGCTTAAGATGCCAATGGATCCAAAGGCAAGTATAAACAGTAAATATATCTCTGCCTTTTAATGTTTTGTGAATTTTAATCAAAGACTGTACTCCCCACAGAAATTATTCAAGTAAGTTAAAGGCACTGTTTTTTTCAAAGTACTCCAAAAGTATACTCAAAAGATACTAAGTTGCAGTAATGTGAGTTAATATTATTAGTTTTCCACCCTTACCCTGGATGTTGCTGCTTGTTTTATACACATTATGCTGTATGTGTGAGAACACAAACCTTGTGCCGAGAGGACATTTTAACACGGGTAAAGTTGCAAAAGTATCCAGAACTTATGCCGATTTCTTAAATGGCCATTTTCCATAATTGCATATACGTTACAGTCCCGTCCACAGCAGTAAATTTATTCAGCCGTTGTGAATTTTAATTCCACACACACACAACTCTGCCTGATTGTTTCTCAAGTGTCCCTCTATCTTTCTCCCTGACTGTCTATGGCAGACAGATACAGTAAATCTGGTGGCAATCGAAATGTCATTGAACATTAGTCTCACACTAACTTTCATTTCAAAGTCTAAAATGGCAGAGTACTGCTCTGCATTTCATGACTCTGCTCATTCTCTTCTCTGCACAACTTTGAAAAGGAGTGACATTGACTCTTGTCCCCCACCTCCACTGATGGCCGAGACGCTTTTTCAGAGCTGGACTGATTTGAATTATTAGCATAAAGAAGTTTCAGCAGATTTAATAAAGGCTGGAGAGTGACAAAATAGACAGTTTTTAGCAAAGAAAGAGAGGTTTTCCCAGGTTTTACTGTGGAGTCAGAGGAGGTACTGATGGCCATCTTGACTAAAAACCCTCTTTTTGTACCATTTTTTTGTTTGTTTTACACCTTTAGTTTCATATTTGGGATATAACTTAACTTTTTAATCCAACCTAGTTTTTATTTGTTTAGTTTGCTCCTCCTTTTTGCCAAATAAATTAAAAGTTTCAAAGTCCTTCCCACCCTTTGACATTGCTTTACATGGCTTATTGACTAAAGTGCATTCTGGGCTCTTTTCCCTTCTTTTCACCTTTCCTGTTACGTTGGCATGCAAATTAGCTTCAACTAAAACTGCAAACTTTGACACTTCTTTTCTGATGGTTATAATGAAATGGAGCAGAGGTTGCTAGTTCATGTTTCTATTATCTCCACTACTTATTCTGTGCAGAGTTGCAGAGGCCAGGGATGAAAACCTACTATTAGGTGGTACACAGAAAAAGAGGAACCTATCCAAACTCATATTTGGCAAAAAAAAAAAAAAAAAAAAAAAGCGTAGCCTCTAAAATGGCTGGTACTTAAAATAAGCCATTCATTTCCACATCCACACCTCATGACTGTTTTAATATCTTCTAACTCTCTTGACTTTGAAGCATGAAATTAAACTAGATACCCAGAAACTGGCCTGCAGATATACATCCCAGATTTTTATGACTGTTTCATTTTTTTTTTTTCCTTTCAAAGAGCCTGTTATTGTGGTAGCTTCTTCTTGTCACCTCTGGTTGGACATTTTCTTGCCCATGACAAGTTTTTTAATGTACTGCAGTGAAATTGTGGCAACAATTTCCTTATTTTTAAATGTTTAAAGGTGCACTTGGAGTGTCTGCGAGGTGAAAAAAGATACCCAAAACTGGCTGAGAGTAGACACCTTTTCCAAAACCAAGATTAATTACAGGTCCTTCATTTAAATTCAATTCAACAAATTTACAGTGGTCCCACATGTACCAAGAGCATATATTTTTAAAGATTCTTGCCCAAAAATCCACTCAGATATTTGATTTTGATATGCTAATGAATCTGTTTCAGCCCTGATAAGAACAACCTTTCTTTTCATAAATCATCAAGAGCTGTTTCATAATGTTTATTATGGCTGCAAAGATATGCATGGATATTTCCCTTTTACTGGAGTCAGCGCTAGGCTGAACAAACGCCTGGTTCAGAGAGTGTATCCCATTTGGGGGAAGTGGTATATCTTCTGATGATATCATGAGAGAAACATTCTTTAAACTGAGTATTTGAGCATATATTCATTAATCGTAATATTAACACTGATAAACTTATTTTGCAAATGTTCACTCATTTTGAAATGGATTTTTGAAGCTTGGTAGGTCGAATACTTTTCCATTCTTGCTTGATGTATAACTTCAGCTGCTCAACAGTCTATTGTCATATTTTGTGCTTCATCACACAGGTTTTAGTGTCTCGGCTTTATCTTGATGAAAAAAACTGAAAAAGGCATTGCTTGTATGGCAGCATATGTTGCTCCAAAACCTGTCAGTATCTTTCAGCATTAATGGCACCTTCACATATGTTTAAGTTACCTATGCCATGGGCACTAACACAACCCCATACCATCACAGACGCTGGCTTCTGACCTTCCCTCTTTAACCTCAAGGACACGAGGTCGATGATTTACAAAAAAAATTTGAAATGTGGAATCATCAGACCACAGCCCACTTTTCCACTCTGTGTCAGTCCATCTCAGATGAGCTTAAGCCCAGAGAAGCCGGCAGCGTTTCTGATTGTTGGTGATAGTTGGTTTTAGCTTTGTATGGCAGAGTTCTAACTTGCACTTGCAGAAGTAGTGGCAAGCTGTGTTAGCTGACAATGGTTTTCTAAAGTGATCCTGAGCCCACATGGTAACATCCTTTACAGAATTATGCCGCTTTTTGCTTCCTGCGGGATCAAAGGCAGCCATTAAATGCTGGTTTTTGGCCCTGCCGCTTACATGCAGAGACTTCTCCACATCCTCTGAATCTTATGATGATATGTTGGACGATGATGAACTACCTAAATTCCTTGCAATTGTACGTTGAGAAATGTTCCTAAACTGTTGGAATATTTTCTTCAGGCAATTGTTCACAAAGACATGATCCTCATCCCCATTTTTGCTTTTTAACAACTGAGCCTTTGAGGATGCTCTTTTTATACCCAGTCATGACTCTCATCTGTTTCTAGTGAACTTTTTCCCCTGTGGAATTCTACAAACATGTATTTTTAACCAGTCCTCAACTTTCCCTGTTTTTTGTTGCCCCTGCCTGAGCTTTTTTGTAATGTGTTTTAAGAATCAAATTCAAAATGATTGAATGTTTGCAAACAAATTATGAAGTTTTAATATGAAATATCTTGTCTTTGTAGTTTGATCAATTGAATACAGATAAAAAAGGATTTGCAAATTTTTGTGTTTAACTTAGACTTATACTTAGACTTGCTTTGTTGTCATTCCATAAACACACTGTCAGTGCACATATTGGAAAATTTCATTGCCATGGCTCACAGTACTTGCATCAAAAAAATATTAGATAAGTTGAAGTACATAAAAAATATAAATATATAAAAATAGAGAGTAACTAAGAATGGTATTGCACATTATTGCCCTGACAGAGAGGGCAGAGAGTAACTTAGAATGGTATTGCAAATTATTGCCCAAAATGTCCCAACTTGAATTGTAGTTTGTTTTTTTCCATTGTTTCAGATGTGAAGAGGCCCCAAAACAAGACAATTCGTCTTACCAAGTGACAGTAACCATGGAGGACAGGGCTAAACAAAGGGTCGATCGCCATGTCAAGTGATTGTAACTAGATTGTCTTGTCACATAGCGGCTACAAATCTCCACCCAGCTCCCTCCATGTCTATTTTTGCATTCATTTATGACAACACAAACTCAACAAATAGATGCTCCATTCCCACAATAATGAAACTTGTTTAACTCACAATGTGTCACAAAGGTCCAGAGACCAACACATTTAGAGCAAGCTGGGCCTTCTCTACACACCCGGGGCAGTGTGCCGATGTGTTATTGACGGTGAAGGTTCATACGGGAGTAAATATCACTGAGGTGTGAATTCACCTAGAGGGCTGCTGAACTCATATCCTTCTCTTTCTTTCCTTTCTTTCAGCTGAGTCAATGGGACTCTTGCTTCCTCTCTGTGGCTCAAAAGGACAATGGTGCTCTAAGGGCTGAACCAAAAGAATTGTTTGAAAAGAATTGTATTTTATATTTGGTGCACTGGCTTTTTGTTGTGTAACTCACTTCTGCTCAAAGGGGAGATGACAAAGGGACAAATAGATCTAAAAACTGTAAACAATTGAATGGAGTTGCATGAAATACTACATTCCACAATACCATACAAATGTTGTAGTGTGACAAAATTTTCTGTTTAAGGATGCGTATTTATTTATTTTTCTGCTGGCTTTGTCTGTCTCAGCCAGTGCTGTTGCAGGTTTAGATAAAGGTCTCAAACATGCATTTTAATGGTTTTAGTGCGAAAATAAACCCTCCCAAGAAAATTCCTCCTTTACCTCTGATGCTTTTGGCCACCTTTTAGAAAATGTGTGCCCAACAACCAATCTGATAATGTTCCCCTTATTATGCCATTATGGGACTTTCAATATCCTTCAGATGGGAGACACTCTAAGCCAGGTGTTTATTCGGCTCATAGATGACTCTAGTGCATGGTGCATATTAAGGCATGTCTGTGCTATGTCAGAAAACATCAGTGCAATATCAAAAAAAAATGTTCTGCCGACATCTTGGACCAGTTCAAACTTGTTGATAAGGAGAAAGAAGCAGAACTGATTGTAATTATTCACATTAGTGTAATTATGTAGCTTCTTTTGTGAACATGTTAGTTTTTAAATACTTGACTTTTACTTTCATGGTTTATCAACTTAGCCACAATAAAAGGCTATATTAGGACAGGGGTGTCCAAACTATGGCCAAGGGCCAACACAGCCCAAGGGTCCTTTCTATTCAGCCTGCCATGTCACTTAAAAAATTGCAATTATATGTAGGCCTCATTACAACACAAAGCTTTTGCTTGACTACCATTAGGCAGCTACTGGCACTGTAAACAGGGTGAGAGGGAGAAGTCCTGATGCCGTGTTTTTGCATAGAAATACACCAGAGGATACATGTAAAACACCCGAAAGGGGTCTCTTTAATATAATTCATTTGTGATATCACTTTAAAGTTGCAGATCTTTACATCCCTTGTGTTTCATTCGATTTGGGAGCTACTATTTAATTGACAGGTCTAATAGGATCAAACTGAGATTAATACATTTTGGAATAAATCAATCTCCAAACCAATATAAAGGTTTGTTTTTCAAACTTTAAGAAATTTTATTTAAAATAGCTTTAGTTGGACTTACATGTTAAAATGAAAGAGTCTTATTTAGGGGGGCTTTCAAACCTTACATGTTTGGTCCAGACCATAGAGCTCTGGTTTGCTTTTTTTGAAAGTTTGGTTGATTTTGGGTGGTGTCAAACTCACAAAAACCCTGGTGTGTACCAAAGAACTGAACTCTGGTCCACTAAGAAACTCGGTTCTTGGTTCTTCTGCTCTTGGTTCCTGGTTGGTGTGAAAGCAATCTGAACCAAAGAAGGACTAAACAAGGCAAGCAAACCAAAAGGAATTAAGTTGTGGCTTGGAATTAGCTAAATATCACAGCACATTAGTAAGCTAAGCTGACAAGGGTCTGCCAAACTTTCGGTGTGAAAGTGACCTAAGCCACCCAAGAAACTGACTTTTGTCACTGCATCCAAATGAACCAAGTGACTTCTTTTTATGCCAAAGACCAAAATGTGCTCACTGCTGAAGGTAAGAAATCAAAATATAAAAGTTAGATTAAAAGCCAAAATAAAGGCCTGTTTCCTGAGTTGAAATTGTGTTGAGTAGTTGCTACCATCTTTAATAATCAAATATACTTAAAAGAATATACAATGTATCAACATGGTGTCTTTCTCAAACTTCAGGATGAAAAGATAATGTGTAAACAACATGCCACTCAACAGAGATTTCCTCTCACCCACCTGATGCGACAATGATCCCTGGTGATGACTCCCTGCTGGCGATGTTTCCAGATGTGTAGGGATTTGCAGACACGTGGAGATAGAGATGTAATGAGCAGTATGGCTGCAAAAAAGACACCACAGGCTCAATTATTGGAGCGATCAAGCCGAGCTGACAGCGTCAGTAAAAACACTCAAAAGACACTTGTGAATAAAGCGGCTGTTGCATCGACTTGGGTGGACCTCCATACCAAGTCTGATCCCAAACAGCATTTCCCCACT
The DNA here is from genome assembly GCA_037902135.1 of Cetoscarus ocellatus. Lineage (NCBI taxonomy): Eukaryota > Metazoa > Chordata > Actinopteri > Labriformes > Labridae > Cetoscarus > Cetoscarus ocellatus. Next base: position 805,067 of record JBAMNC010001050.1, read on the forward strand.
GGCCGGCCTCACCATTAATTTTGATTGGGTTAACCTTTAGCGACACAATTCTCATTACGAGGCAGCAAAATGCCAGTGGTGCAGGCCATGTTGTGACGGGCTGTTTGGAGGTTTATTAAAACTCTGACATTTCCTGACAAATGACTGTATAATATGGATAGAAGGAGAAGCACACCACAGAATTGCTAATTGGTTTATCAAAAAAAAAAAACAGTGATTACTTTTTTACATAAAGTCACATTAAGAGAAATGTGAAAATGTGCCTCACAAATGACACACCAAAGAGGAATGAGAGCCATGAAATCTGCACTGTCATCTTAGTCTGGGTACTTTGCATGCTCTAAGAGGATGACTGACAAACTGCTGACTAACAGCACATTTCACATTCTTCATTAATACAAGCAGTAATTGTCTTTCAGTGCAGAACTCGGTCCGTTGCTTTATGACTTAGTCATTTTTTTAGGCTTCTGTAAGTGTTTCATATCCACAAAACTAGTCCAGCCAAAGTAAGAATGTTAATGCAAGTCAATGACAGGGCCTAGGTTGGGATTCAAGCCCCTATGTTCACAACATTTTCTTTGAAGCATCTTAGTCTCAGATGTTACCAATACAATTATACTATCTATAGATAATGTACTTTCTGGTCTTCCAAAAAAGAACATTTTACAGCTTCAGCTGCTCCAAAACTCAGCTGCAAGGCTGCTGATGAAAACCAAGGTTTCTTTAAAAATTGATTTTAAGGTTCTTTTATTGTTTTTAAATCTCTTAATGGTCTTGGTCCAGGCTGTATATCTGATTTGTTTTTATCATATGAGCCTGTGAGAGCCTGAGAGACCTGAGAGCCCTCAGGTCTTAAGGTGGTGTTTTTTTTTAATCGTGCCAAAAGTCTGAAGAAAGACTCACAGTGAGGCAGCTTTTAGTTATTACGGCCCATTTCTGTGGAGCAGGCTGTCTGCAGACCTGAGGGCAGCACAGAGTGTCAGTATTTTACTTTTGAATAATTCCTTTCCCATTTTTACATTTTAACATGTTTTATTGAATCATAAATTTAAGCACTGTTTGTTTTGTCATTCTTATTTAGCAGTATTTTATAATTTATCTCAATCTATTAATTTATTTACTTTAATTGTATTATTACTTATATTCTGTTTTATTTTATTTTATTACTATTATTATTTATACAAACTATGACTATTATTTTTATTTTTGTTTTTATTTTTCGCTTTAATTGGGTTTGTTTGTTTGTTCATATTGTTCTCTGTTTATGGTAAGCACTTTGTGCTAAGCTTTTTGTATAAAAATTGCTATATAGATAAAGTTTGATTGATTTATTGATTGAATGTACTCCATGTATCATATTATCTGTGCCACCACCAAAGTCTATCCCTGACTGAACACTGGTTAAACACAACAGAAATTGTAACAAATAGACAAAATTATACCTTTTATACTTTTCAAATGCTTCACATGATAGCACAGGCCAGACTTCTTAAAGTCTAATAAACATACATTTATCATACAGATACAAATACATATATGAAACAACTTAATCCACTTTTCTTCTTTTGTAATGTCAGCTAGTACTTTTACACTATAGTTTATTACCCATGCAATGTATATACAAATTCATCGACATACAAATTATTATTATTTCATTTTATTATTTTTTTTTTTTTTGTATTTTTCAAGTTTCTCACCTTTTAACCACAAAAAGCACAATAAGAAAAGTAATGTGCAATAAAATGCTCAAAGTCATGGTGTTTTAAGTTAAAATTTTCTTGTGATACTGAGTTTAACATCAATAGCTGATCAATCTTACACAAAACCTAACATTTCATTATGAAAACCTGCATTTGTTCATAAAATCAAGTATCTTGGATAATAAATATGTGTCTGACATTATTGACAAACCAAACAACTTAAAAGGTGATTCACAATTTAGATATTCATTAATATTGTAATCACTGAAAGGATTTCTTCTATCACATATTTAGATTCACAGTGAACCTGCCCTCCAAAATGGTGTTACATTAAAGCATGTTACATCTCAAAGGTAGTTACATCTTGGATATATCTGTAGTGTTAGGCCAACTTATGAGTCCATTACAACCTCAATTTTTATGCATCAAATATTCTCATGATTCCATGGGAAATGCATACAGGTCATATTTGACCCACTCATGGAAGATTGAGGTCTAATTATTGTACAAAAATCACACTGAAATTCCAATCACATTTTCTCAAAACATATGAATGCAATATGAAACCAATGCAACTTACAGGAAAATTACAGGAAAACAACCTCAGCAGGTCATTTTTTGAAACCTAGTTATGCATCTAAGGGCTAAAAGCACTGTATTGTGATGTGGAGTCTATCTACCTAACATACATATGCATATCTCTGTAAGCATATGTATGTTTACTGTATGTTTATATGCATCAGGGAGTTAGATAGATGGTTAATTATCAATGGAGAAGGGGTCAGATATAATACCTTCTAACATTTAACCACTCCTGTTCAAACATATAACATACAGACGAGTGCTGACAGTTTGTTTTGCGTTGCATTTTCCAATTTTCTATAATTACAGCCTAATTTCCTCCTGTCTGGTCATTTTGTTTTGTGTTATATTTTTTAAATAAACTCAATCAATGAAAGCTGTGAGCTCTCACTCACTGCTGTGTAAAAGAATTTAAAGACAAAGACCTGGTTGATTTCTTTTTCCCTCAAGTTAAACCAGAATGAATTTAATTTAAACAATGTGCTGTTAAAATGATCTTTTGGCCACGTATAGATCTCTTTTTGTAAGGTTAAAAAGCTGTGTGTGTCTAAACTTTTTACTCTTGAGATAAAATATAACTCAACTGTAAGATTCACCCAACTCTGAAGAGCTTTCATGAGGAAAGAAAGATGGAAAAAGAACCGTCTGCCTCTCTGTCTGACACCTCTTTCTCTCTGTGTTTCTTAAATGGGAGGTCGGCTTATTGGACTGAATCAAAATGGCTGACCTTTCAGCTCGGCAGCCTCCGAGCACTCAGCTTTGACGGGCGCTGCTCTTTCTGAGCGCGGCCTCCCGTTGCTGCTGGGATCAGTCAACTCCTGTCAAGGCCTTTCTTTGATGGAGGCACACAAAAATAAAAACACGTATGAGGCACACTCATACAGCAGTTATCCACAGACTCACCAAGACGCAGTGAACGTTGTTCCCCCTCAGGTCTTTGCTCGGGGCCTGCAGTAACCTCCAGTCTCTGCCTCTGTTGTAGGTGATGTGCGTCTTTACTTGATTGTCCGTCTTTTTGTTGGCAAGGAACATCCCCTTTATTCCTGCAACCTGAAAAATAAGAAGACTCAGTGAGAACATAGGGGGATGTCATATGTCCCAAATATATTGTGCATTTCCGTATCTTCAAGTGATGTAAACACACGCCCTGAGGCAATGCAACCCCACACGCTTACCTTCTCTGTATTCTGAGTACCACAACAAACACTGAGAGGGGAATGATCGCCCGCCTTAGGGACTTTTGAGTAATCAATGTGTGCCTTAAATGAATCTGACTGCTTGTTGAAGGCCCATAGGAATAGCTCTGAGATACTGAAGCGAGTCAGTGACAGTCGCATCAGGCAATGAAACTCCACTTAAGTAATTGACAGACACTTCAATCTTCCTTGGAGAAGAAATTTAGCATAGTCTACATTTTTGGCGGTGACCTCAATCAAAACAGTTGATTTGATTCAATTTCTGAGGCCATAGAAAGACAACGTAAACAACAAAATCATTTGAGTTTGGGCTGAGCAGTAAAGACCTAAAAACATGTCTTGAGATTCTGCAACTGAGGGGTATACGCCCAAACTGTGCCATGCCAGAGTCCCCCATACAGCATTAGCATCTGGTGAGGACCCAAATATAGGACAGCAATTATAAAAAAAAAATTATAAACAAGTTTTTAGAATATTTCTTTAATTATCAGTGTGAACATTCCATTTTTGATTTAGTTCATTTTAGTCTATGACTTTGTGGTCAACAGATTTTCCTATCATTCGTTGTACACATAATACACACCAATATAATAATGTATTGACGACATCTCATTGGGTCACGGTAACCATGGCTAAAGGACCATCTTGGGATTGATTGAAATGGTAAGATGACTTATTAATGATCAGGAAAGGACTGCAGTTCAGACTGAAGAGGAATATGAAAGAAAACACTGTTATGAAAACTCTAGTTTGTAGATAAATGATGGGAATTGGAATTAAACAAATGGTATTTTTTTTATTTTGCACCGAACTAACCAATTCTATATTACATATCATTATGTAAGAAAAGTAACATTTCCTCAAATATTTCCTCAACTTTCAAAGACAGAAAAATTCTTAATTTTGTAGATGTGTCTAGCTGAATAAAGGTGACCAGTTACTTGCTGTTGCCATGAGAACTATTACTTGAAAGGCTGCTAGGCAAGCAAGCAGAACCTGCTACTGCTACAGTTCTGTTTCTGCATTTCATTCATACTTTGTGCTGCTTACATGTGATGAACCACCTTTAAAGGTCCTATGTCCCAGTATGTGTTTCTTTTAACATCATGATTTGGGACGGTTTTATTGAATGGAGTAGTAAAGAATGAATTAACATCCACATTGATAACAAGAAAAGGTCCAGTGTTATTGTCCACTGCTGGGCATTATGGACTAACTAAAGTTTCCTGAGGTGTGGAGTAAGACATGCCCACTCTCCTCTTCATGTCACATCCATCAGCCCTGAGCAAAATCTTGTCTATGCTAACTTTACATTTGCTTTTGCCATGATGTAGTTATCACCCTATGTAGACCTACAACAGTATACCAGGGTCTGAAACACTGATATAAACCAGCACAAAGCTAAATTGTTACAGCAAATGGTTTGTGATTGAAGTCTGTGGTTACTTGTGCTCCTGTAGTCAGCTGCCTCTAACGTCGTGTTGGGGGTAATGCATCACAGTAATCTGCCAGAGTATTGAGATTACTTACGTCTTGGTTTTGCAAGTCAAGTAATCCTTAATGCAATACTAGTATTGCAAAAGGAACTCATTACTGAACAAAAAATTGCCCAGAGTCACTTTTCATTTTGTGCAACTAAACAAAACAGAAAACGGTTGCAGTTATCTGCACCAAGGTGACCTGTTGTCATAGCAGGCATGCATGCAGAAAACACCAAGTGTGAGTTGGCTTGTAAATTTAGCGGATTCAGCTCATAAACAGAGAGTAGAAATTTCAATGTTTTGTTGCAAAAGAACAGAAACTGAATGATCTTTATGCATGTGCTCCACCAATAAAGAGACAGAACTTAGTTGATTGTGCAATACATTTTCTACTGTAAGAAAAGTGTTGATTATGTTGCAAACAGATTTGGCTCACTGAACCATGTGTAAGAGTTTCCCTGCAGTTTTGATAATTAAAAACAAATAAATTACTCTTTGCAGATTATTAGGACCTACATTTTTGCTCTAATGACACAAAGTTATCAATCTAAATGTAACTACCACCACATAAATTAAATACATTTTATAAAATGATAAATTCCCTTTACAACCAAACATTTTGAAGGATTATAGTCAGCAATTCATTTTTTTCTTCCTGTAAAAGCATTGGGCCTGAGGTCTATGGTATGGTTAGTTTCAACATCAGATAAACAACACTGTCTTATGCTTCATTACTTTGTGTTGAAAATAAATTATTTCTTCACACTTGATAAAGTCCCAGAGCCCTAATTTGATTCATAAATAAAGTTTTGTCCACCTGGTTAGTGATGATAAATCTTAAAAATAAATAACCTTTAACTTCCTGAGGCTTAGCATTATCTCTGAAATTAAAATTTATTTTCTTTATTTTTTATTAGGTGCATTTTGTGCAGTAATATCTGCAGTTATTCATCAAAGAAAGAAATAATCGCAGCCTCCAAAAAAATCCATATCCCTGGCACAGTCCCCTCTCTTGCCTTTGTTGGTGTCAGCACTTTAAAGCTGCTTCGTATTCACACAATGTGCTCTGAGGACTGTAGGCCTACCGCAGCTGGGTTCCTTTCCAAAATGACAAAACAAGTATGTTCCATCATCTCTGCCTCCCAGCTCTGAAATATTGATCAGAGTTCATAATAAAGTTGCTGGCTGGGCACTCATCAAGAGGGCCTTTATATGATACAGCACAAAATAAAGAAAATGGCTTGAAAGAACACTGCAGACTATGAGGAAGGGTGGGGGTGAGCTTCCTGCACATCATGTGAATCACCCCCTGGGGATTTTATATCTCCATGTGGGGAACAGTTGGTGAAAAGCAAAAGTACAGTGGTGGGTCAAGAAGAAAAGCCTGGGCTGGTTTTTGTTGTAGAGTAATTCAAAGACCTGTTATTTCTGTGAAAGTCTGGGTTTTGTGAGTGACTGTGGATTACAGAAGAAGACTTAAGCACCTGGGGTTAAAACGACTACATACAATAAATATTGCCTGAATAGGGGTGTGAGTATGGCTATGTCTATTTCTGTATAAAGATTATCAGAAATACTACAGGCTGATTCACACTAGGGGACTTTTACTTGAGTCATGGCAGTGGTGATTTTGTGTTTTCATTTGGGCGACCATGTTATCAAGCTTTCAGACTGCCAGCTTGAGCTGCACTTCTCATGCATCTCACACACTGAAAATCTTGAACATATGAGGCTTGCCTACTTTTCCTGGGAGCAGTGGGAATGTCTTGACCAAAACAGACAGGAAAATGAAAAATATTAGAATTGCTCAGTGAGCACAAACCTCCGCCAAGGCTTTCCAACATTGTTAAATGAGTTATCAAAAGAATGAAAAGCTGCTCTATCTCGCACTGGTTAACCAATCACTCAATAAAATACTTGATCTGGATCCAATCACCACCAAAACCTTATCATTTGTTGCTTCTACCATGATCAACATTTCCAGTAAATGTTGTGAAAATCCAGTAAAAGTTATTGAGTTATTAATGAAAATGTGGTAAACCGCATTATCTGTCGATGTAAATAACTCCTTGGGTCAGAATCCAAATTTGGTTCACCAACAAAATGTAATCACTTCTTTCTTGTCTTTCCATAAATATTCATTTGTTACTTTCTGAGTCAGACTCTTGCCAAACTAACAAGAACACTAAGAAGCACTCACAAAATATAACCCCCATTGGCAGAGTTATTGAAGCCATATTTTCATTACTCCAGCAGGATATGTAGGTCCACAGTGGTAAAATATTTCACAGAAAATATATAAACCGTTCAATAATACTTCCTGTCTGCTCCTCTCAAAGTTAAAGCTCATCTCACTGCCTCTGTGGAGAAACTCTCGTTAGTTCATAGTGCTCTGATTCTGCAGGTTCCCCAGGTCAGTTATTTAATGAATCAGGTCATTTTTAGGAGATTTATTGTTGGTTCTCCTAAACTTGTGATATTTCTTTTATTGTCCCAGGTGACAGTGGGGAAATGCAACAACGTAGCACACACATGCTGCTCAAGCCGGAGCTGGCATATCCAGACGCATCCAGTGTAAAACTGCCATAAGAGCTCTCTGTAAGAGCTATATCTTGGGGAATTCAAAAGTCACCAGAGGTCAGGAGTGACCAACTGTACAGGATCTTAACCCAGTTTGCCTCTCTAATGGGGACTTGACCTGATTTGTCACAACTGAATTTTCCAAATAATCCTCAAGTGTTCGGTGTCAATATGATTATTTTACTGTCCCCATCTGGTTAGAGCTTCTCTAATCTCATATTATTAATATCAAACATGACATTTTCAGTTTGCCATTATGAAAAGTCTGCAAATAGGTGTTAGCAGACATGGGTGAGCCACTGATCAGATGTTGATACTTTTACAGCTAACAAAGATCAAAAGAACTTATCTCTCTTCTTAGAATGAGTTTTCCCCACAGCTTGTCCCTTGTTTTTGTTTTTGCTGAAAAAGACAGCACATGAGGGCAGCCAGCTGCCAGTGACCAACATCTGTTATTTTTGTTTTCCCTCGGAAGTCACACTGGATCATGAAGGTTCCTTGTGTCAGTGGAATTTCTAATGTGAACATTTTAAAACAAAGTGCAGGTGTGTGGACTCAAAATCTGGTTGCATATTCTAGTCCAGGGGTCTCAAAACTGTTTTTCAACACATAGGGAAAAATGTAAGGATGACTGTGGTGAGGTGCTGGTGACCGAGTGGGTCGCCCACCATCTACAGTCAGCCCGGTTGAAGATATTCTTAATTATTGTTGCAGGCGCTTCAAGGGAAAAAAAAAATACAATACATTTTCCAATAATGGCTTGACAAGGAAAACTGTCACTTATTATAAACGATTTAGAGACGGCTAGTCATATTTGACAATTCCCTGGTTGGCCCAGACTATGACTTGATAAGACCTGGTCAAGCTAAGAATGACTCTCAGAGTAGCAGACTTAAAGGATAAGTTTGTTTTTTTGACACCTGGACCTTATTTTTAGGATTAAATACGCTCGTAGACTCACGCAGACAATTTTGGCGGAGCTCGGAGCAGTTTTCGAGCAATTTAGATCTATCCAACGGCATTTTTTCTCATGCCATAGCAGCAGATGGGGCCAGAAATCGTATTTTGGGGGGCATCAATACATGTTTCCTCTGGTCTCAAGTCCCACTCTGAGCAGCAAAGGCACTCCTCCTCTGTTGTGTTTGCCGTGCAATGTCCACAACAACACCACCAGTTAGCCCCCATTCGTGGACGTGCAGTGGTTGCTTGTTCTCTGGCCAGCTGTTCGGCTCTTTCCCTCTGCATCCTCCTTTCAAATAGCTCCTCGTCGGTATATTCTGGCTCAAAACGATACGGGCATCCATTATACTCAAAGTCGTCGTCAGCCACTTCTACATCGGATAAGTATTCCACCATGTTGCACAAAAATAGCCATGTAGCCTAGCAACAACAGCGGCTCTACTCGTGTTCTTGTCTATGACGTCACCAAAAGTTACCCGTCCTTGTAAAGCCCCAGATGACCATAACAACAAAGTTGAGCTGACATGGTGATAACACTGGCCATTCATTTATAAAATGTAGCTGAAATGAGCGAGTTTCGCAGCAGATAATGTCTAATTTAGGGGCTTCGATTTCTGGCCCTGTCTGCTACTACGGCATGAGAGAAACGCCGTCAGATGGATCTAAATTGCTCGAAAATGGCTCCGAGCTCCGCCAAAATTGTCTGGGTGAGTCTATGAGCGTATTTAATCCAAAAAATAAGGTCCAGGTGTCAAAAAAACGAACTTATCCTATAAAATAAGAGCAAACTGCACAAAGTTTACAAACTTTATAGGTGCTCTGCAGGTGTTTAAAGATGACAGTATGATATTGTTCATAAATTAGACCTTGAGATAGAGAATATATGAAAGAAAATAATAGTGAAATGCTGCTTCTGAATGCTGTCATCAGTCCATCCTTATTCATCAGTAAGGCACAAATATAATCTAGTGTGGGCCAAATTTTCTTTATTTCTGGGACTTGCTTCAGGCCATCTAAGATTAGACTAAGTTGGCCTCTGGGTTTGGACACCCTTAGTCCAATGCATGTGTTTAGAAAATTGTATGTTTGTATGGTTGTATGATTGATGTGAAACAGTCTTAAAAGCATTTCAGATTTGAAAATTATACTGTGTGTTGTCAGCCTTAGTATAAGAAATACAAGCCAAATGTTCAAATAAAGAAGTGAAGAGTGTTTGTTATATGAATCCTGCATGACTCAGTTTTTAGTTCTTCAAAGTTGGTTAAAAAGGGTGATTTATGTACTGTCTGGTAAAGATGACAACTGGCAAAACCAAGAAATTTTTAGTGCAAAGACATGAAAATATATTTTAAGGTAACACTGCAAATACAATGTGACTTGTAAGAGACTAAATATGGCACAAGGTCTGTGTGAAAGTACAATACCTATGGTTGCAACGACATTTGACCTCATAAATCTAATCACGACACCCTTGAAACCATGTGTAGGTTTGGGCCAAAAAATACCTCATTGCATTGATCAAGTGCTGTGCTCACTAGTTTTAAGGTCAAATTGACCTTTACCTAGTACCCTCATTATGTATTATTGTACATAATTTGAAGAGAATCCCTTAAAGTGTTCTTGAGATATCATATTCACAAATGAGGGATGAGCATGAGACCCAATGACCCTGTCCTATGACCTTTTACGCACCCATATTTTAACTCAGGTTCATGTATTAGTTTTTTGATGGCTGCTGGAGAATGTTCACACTCACTAATGTTCAAAAAACTTTCTAGTTTTCATACACTGAGTACCCCTGATCAGGCTGTATTCTCTCTCTGTCTGATATGCTCTCTTACAGCTCTTGCCTCTTTAAGGCTCCCCACAGAGGTCCAGTTTGCTCAAACTGGTTGAGTACACTATGTGGCAATTGATTGACCCAGCATTGCTCTGAGACGTATCGTCAGTAACTCTGCATTCATTCTACCGTCTCTGCTCAACACTGGGCTTGCTACCCCAAGCCAATGGGCTTTAACTGATGACAGAACAAAGTTAGGATGTCACCCCAGAAGGTCTAATCTGGGGAATGGGGGAAAAGGCTGTTTTATGCAACTGCTGCCACCATAAATATGGGGAGAAGGAGAAAGTCCTGATGCTAAAGACTTTTTGTCATGTGCTTAGAGGTGCTTGATCACATGGAGAGGACATGTCAAACACGCTAAAAGGCATATAAACTCAAAAAAGCATAGCATGGGCTCTTCAAAATGTGAGCACTCAGTCCTTGAGTCAGAGCAGACATTTTTGGAGACTTACACAAAAAAATCCTCCAAGCGCTCTCTGAGATATTGTATGCACCATAATGGAAGAACAGTAAACCTGAAAACATTTTGCCTGAGGCCCTGGCCATTGCCAGTGTGGAGGCATAGAAAATAAAAGGTCTGCAGTTTGCTGCTTAAAGCAAATATGTAAATGTTACAACTTGTGACCAGATCATGCATTTATTCATTTACCTCATAGAGATCAACCATGACATTGCCCTCAGGCCCCATGCTGCTGACCACATTCTCCAGGGCCAGTGTGTAAAAGACCCCCGATGTATCCGACACATACAAGTTGTAGGTTTCGTTCTGGTTCCACTCCTGCACCGCTGCAACCACCCGGTTTTCATCTGTACTGATCACATGCAGATCCTTGCAGAGAAGCAAAGACAGCATCAGGGGAGAGCAGTCGTAGGTTTCATATAATCCCATGACACTGCATTGATTTTCATATCTCTTCATTCTGCTGTGGTAATGTGAGGCCTTATCATCAACAGCTGATGCGTGCTTGATTGCTTTATGAAAACAAAAACCTTAAGTAAAGCAACAAACGATTTAGAATATTGATGCGATCCACCTTTTGTCCGTTGTTTACTTCCACCTGAATAACACGGAAAAACGCCCTCTCACTTTCATTCAGTTTAAACTGGTATAAATGCAGGCTGGTTTGCTAGAAAGCACCGGGATTCTGAGGAGCCAGTATGGAACCAGTTCCAGAACCAGACCCATGTCGGTGTGAAAGCCCTCTATGTGGCTTTAACCCCCTATCTTTAATGTTGCGCCACTGATTTGTGTAAGTGAGGGAGTGACATGTTGCAAGTATTCCTTAACCTTGTGACAGTGTAGCAGTTGTTGATACTGCATGCCATCACATTTCATAATTTACTCTTATGTACTATTTTTCTTTAAATTCTGATGATAATGCATTTAAACGAGTCACCACAGGGACTGCTGCTCCGTGTAACATGAATACTCGATGTTTGGGTCCCTGCAGAATTGGTTGTCAAACCTGTTGTCTTTTGTTGGCAAGGTTATTTTTGCTAATGGAGGAAGAACACTAAATACAAAGCCCAATCCAGTGAAATTGGGACATTCTGTAATAATGCTGTGCATCCTTTCTAGTCTCATGATTCGATCATAATTATTAAGTCAAGGATTCAATTCAATTTGATTTCACAATGCAACTCAGAGAGCAGTATCCTTGAGTATCCATGTTACAGCACCAGGCAACTTCTCAAGTACAAAAATGCAAGCAGTGAGTAAATAAAATAATAAATAATACATGAAATAATAAATAAATAACATAATGAAAATAATAACAAAAAATGTACTCCATTATTGATTAGAAATGGCTTTTGGGATTAACTGTAGCAAAAAAATTCTCATCTCCCTAAACTTGTTATGTTTTCCTCAGAAACAAATTGAATCTGCCGTCCAGCAGCAGCCTCTGTGAGATTAAACTATTATTGACTGTCCCTACATTGATGCATCTTCATCTACATCAGTGTCACACAGCATCATTTCAAACATTTTTGACACCCCTTTTGTGTAAAACGTAAATAAAAACACAAGGATCTTTAAATTCTTGGACCTTCATTCAACTGAATGCACTACCATAAGATATTTATTGCTAAAACTGATACATATCGTTGTGTTTTGCAAATATTCACTCATTTTTAGATTTTTTTTTTTTTTGTTTTGCATGGAAGAGGGGCATGTTAACCTTTGTGTTACATCATTTTTACTTTTAACAAAACTCAATCAGCATATCTGAACTGAGGATACTAATTGTTGAAGCTTTGTATGTGAATATTTTTTTCATTCTTGCTTAATGTATGACCTTAACAGTCCGGGGTCTCTGTTGTGGTTATTTACCCTTCACAATGTGCCACACATTTCCAATGGGACACAGGTCTGGACTGAAAACAGGCCAGTCCAGTACCTGCACTCTTCTGCTATATGCAGCCACGCTGTTCTAACACATGTATGTGCCTAAAACTACTTCCACACTTTCAACATATATGGCCGATTTGTAACCCTTTGATTGAGAATTTCCTCATCATCAACTGAACTGATCAAGTTGATGCCCATGACTGGGGTTGTGGTGAATGTTTTATTCATTATTCAAAACAATCAATAATGATTGCATTAGAGTCCCTGGCCATTTTTGTAGTCCTTGTCAGCAGTTTGCCAGCAACCATCTTTTTAGAAATACAATAACGCTTCCAAATTTAAAAGCTATGTGATGTCGGATGCATTTTATGAGACAAGATGAAACATTGATTATTTTGCGCGTGTTTATCCCAGACCTTAGTTCAGGTAAAATTTTGTGTTGAGGTAGATTCAATTATGCAGTATTATTTGCATTTGAGCTCAATCATATTAATGTGAATGTTAGTGCTGTAAATTAGTGTGTTCCTCTTTTTGTTTGCTTGATTTCTTATCACTTTTTTCTACCAAAAATATCTGACAATTTGAGTGGATGCGGCCCTTAGGTGGTGAAAAATGTTTTATGTGGCCCTCTTGGTAAACAAAGTTGCCCATCTCTGCTGTAGAGCTTGCTCAGAACATCATGTCAGTCTGGTTTGATTGAGGAGTATACAGGCAAGAGGACAATGACTTTCAAAGATTATCTTGGTATGTTATTCTGGCCTAAAGAAACTTGATATTGGGCAGTTTCATTTTGACTTACATGATTTCATGCATTCTTAAGTTGAGTTTTCTCAAATCAACACAGATATCTGACTTATTCTGACAGTGTGTTTTCTTCTCTGCCTGCAGACATGGAACCAGTTGGACAAAGGTTTTAATTTAGTGGTGATTCACAATATTGGTACTGGCAGGCATTAAAATTTTTGCAAATAGCTATATTTACAGCTGATATTTTGGCCATATTTGAATTTAAATTTTATTTAGGATAGCCCCTTGAGATGCATCATCTTGTTTTCGAGGGCTTCCCAACACAGATACAAAATAATAACACAAAACATACATACTGGCCATATAATGTATATTCCATATATTGGCTGTAATACAGGCAGAATGTAATGCACTATAATGGTATTCCTCATCATCAACTTTCATATATCAAAAGTATCATTTATTGCAAAAAATAAACTGTTGTTATTCATGCTCCACATCTATTTGTAACAAAAGTAGACTGGTGACATAGCAGGAACAGGTATATTTTAGCTGAGTGGAGGCTTTGACCTCTGGACAAAAAATCGAAGTATCGGTGATAATGATTTTGAAAATATCGACATATCGGATATCAGCAAAATCCAGTATTGTACATCTCTAATCCTTGCTTGCAAGGTATTCATTCTGGACTGAATGCAGTCACACTACAGATTACTCTCAATAGCTCTAATGTTGCAATGTTTCTTTGCTGGACTGTATTTGAAGATGGACAGCTTTGGCTCAAATTTGGTGAAAGGTCCTGGGTCAACGTTTTTTTGGGCCAAATTTGGACTGAAAGATGGTCAGTTTTGCTCTAATGTGAAACTTACTTTTGAAGGTAATTCTAACCAACACTGATTTTGATCATAACATCTTAATGATATTTAAACTGAATAAGAAATGTTATCATTACAATGGATGACGTAGCTCCTCCCGAGTTGTGCCAGCAATGCATACCAAATTTGGGTAAATAATGCTTAAGACTTTTGCTCTTTTTATTTGAACTTTATTAGTAAGAAAATGGCATGCTGCTTGAATAAACCTGGTTAAACTTTGTAAAGCGCTATCAACATTTGTTTATTTTAATTTGTAGCTGACATTTAAACTACTTAAATTGGCTCATCAAAATGTTAAATATTTTACACTTTTAGATTATCTTCCACTCCTGATGGGTTTAATCATATTCATTAATCAGAGATACTTGATCTTCAGCATTCAGGTATTTTCACTAAGAGGACACAACAATCATTAACACTATGTCAAGCTTAATGGGCAGAGATTATGCAGCGGAGGCCGTGCTGTTCTCCCGTGTGCTTCATCTACCTCCGACTGTGCCAGTAACACCTTGCAGTGAGCCGACAGCATCCAGGGCGCCTGGGGCTTGATTGAATAAAACATGTTTAATTGTCAATGGGGACGTGACAAGCGAGGCCATGTGCACGCCGAGCAGCATGGAATAACAATCGTGGGATCACTGTGAGAGTTACTTTTGGCCTTGATTTGCCCATAAATAACAAAGAGTGTCACACAGAGGCAGCCATGAATGGGCACTTTACTGCACCTTTAGCCAGCATACCAAACAGAGCTGAAGGAAAATAATGTGTGCTTCTGAATGCATAAACCTCCCACAGAAATGCAGCACTGCAAGCTAACATTAAAATACGTCTTATATCCTCCTGAGAACCATCCAATTAAAGTTTTTTTTTTTTTTTAAATTTCAAGAGTCCTTAAGAATTATTTAAGAAAAATAAACTTGTGACAGTGTAAAGTTGTCCTCGACACTTTTCGTTTATGATGAGCAATGTGTATTTTGTAGTAGACATCAGGATGATTCGGTTGTTAATTCTCAGTTCCACTTAAATCCAATTGGAACTAACTGGCATGACTTTAACAGAATAATATTACCGAAACATTATGTAAAGTAAATTAAAGCAAAAATAATTACAAAAGTTAGATTTAAAAGTAAAGTCATAATGATGATTTTAATTCCATGCTGTGGTAAAAGTCAAATTAGAATGAAACAAAACAATCATTCAAAGAAAATAGTTCCAAAAAACAACATTAATGAACAGTGCTAATAAAATGTGTGCAAGTGCTTGTAATTAAACTGATATGGAGTGTGTCTGAGTCTTTCTCAACCTACATTCATCTCAAAACATTTATTGTTCAAACAAATACAGTTTTTTTTTTTTTTTTTTACACAAATATTCGCTCATTTTGAATTAGAAGCCTGCAACATGTTCCAAAAAAGCTGGGACAGGGGCACATTTACCACTGTGTTACATCAGCATTTGGGAACTGAGGACATAAATAGTTGAAGCTTTGTTGGTGGAATTCTTTTCCATTCCTGCTTGAAGTACAACTTCAGTTGCTCAGCATTCCAAAGTCTCCATTGTTGTATTTTGCTCTTTGCAATGTGACACATTTTCACAGGGAGACAGGTCTGGAGTACAGGCAGGCCAGTCTAATATGCACACACTTTTACTACAAATCCATGCTGTTGTAACACGTGCAGAGTGTTGCTTGGCATTGTCTTGTTGACGTCGCTTGGCAACATATATTGCTACAAAGCCTGTTTGTACCTTCAGTATTAATGGTACTCTCACAGATGTGCACCTTACCTATGCCATGGACACTACCACACCCCTCATATCATCACAGACGCTGGCTTTTGAACTTTGCTCTGATGGCGATATAGTCGGCCCTTTTCCTCTTTAGCCTGGAGGACTCGAGGCCCATGATTTTAAAAAAACAATTTGAAATCTGGACTCATCAGACCACAGCACTCTTTGCGTCAGTCCATCTCAGATGAACTCGGGCTCAGAGAGGCCGGCTGCATTTCTGGGTGTCATTGATATATGGATTTTGTTTGGATGGAGAGTTTTAACTTGCACTTGTAGATGTAGTGCTGAGTTGTGTAAACTGACAAAAGTTTTCATAAGTGTTTCTGAGCCTACATGGTAATATCCTTTAGAGAAAGATGCTGGTCAAAGGTCATAGGCATTTAATGCTGGTTTTTGATCTTGCTGCTGATGCGCAGAGATTGCTCTGGATTCTCTGAATCTTCTGATGATATGATAGAGAGCGGATGATGAACTCCTTTAATCCCTTGCAATTGTATTTTTGGGACAGGGTCTTAAACTTTTAAACTATTTGATTACCTAGCTGTTCAGAAAGAGGTGAACCTCTCCCCACCCATGCTTGTGAGCAACTGAGCCTGTCAGGATGCTCCTTTGATATCCAATCACAACACTCACCTGTTTCCAGTTAACTGGTTCACATGTGGAAAGTTTCAAACAGGTGTTTTTAAGCTGTCTTTTATTTATTATTATTTATTATTTATTTATGTCCCAGCTTTTTGAAATGTGTTGCAGGCATAAAATTTAAAAAGAGGGAATATTTGCAACAGAACACCAAGATATATAATGTTCAAACTGATAACTTGATCGTCTTTTTAGTTTATTTTAGGTAAATACAGGTAAAGAAGGATTTACAAATCATTGTATTCTTTTTTTTAATTATGTTTTACACAATGCCCCAAATTCATTGGAGTTATTTTTATTTTTAATGTTCAGGCCCTGGTGTGCATGTTTTCTGTCAGTGTGGCCATCGTTTATCAATCTTGCATAACCTGCACAAACGTGGGTGCAGACATCACCATACAGCACATGTATCTGTACTTTCCCAGCTTAGGAACAAGAAGGCATTAATAATGTGGCTGCTGAGATTGTCAGTTACATAGTATGCCCCTTTATATTCACAGTTCAGCTACTTCAGCCATAACAGTGTATAACATGCAGGTGTGTGTAACAGTAAAACAAAAGAAGAAGAAAACTTATTTGAACTGAAAATTCACATCGATTCAAGAGGAGAGGAAATTTCCATGCAGTGCAGGTGTCTTTCTTATTTCCCATCCGAAATAGGTGTCATTTCTATGCCTATGCTCATGCTAGAAAGAACCATCTGCTCCCATTTGCTCTCCGGGGTGTGATTGTCTAAAAAATAAGGAGTGGTCAGGTGCAAACCTTGTGTGTTTCTATCTTGAGAATGTAGAAAATGACTGTGATTTAAACCACCCAAAACCTGATCCAAAGTCTGAAGCCTGTGGCTCAGTGTGATCCTGGCATCTTCAGGCACATTTAAGAGATGGACAGAAAAAGGCAAAACCAAAACATACACTTACTGAACCTGGTTTTATTTACACAGGGTGCATCAAACCACACACCAAACATTTCTTCATCAGAGCTTTTGTTGATAAATTCAGTTTAAGTTGAAGAGATTAGAGACAGTGTGTCTTTGTGAATGATTCCTCAGTACGCTACATCTTTGCATAATGCAGTGCATGAAAAACTTCCAGATATGAGAAAAACACACACATTCCCAAAGATTCTAGTGAAACACAGATAAGTTTATAGTGTGTGTGTGCAATTTTGTGATTGTCCTCACAGATATCAATGCAGGTTGTCCAGTGTGGCCTGCTACTGTTTGCTATTTGCGTGGAGGATTTAACTGTTTGGACAGGATTTTGGTAAAATCAGTTAATTCCTGTCTTTTATGATACCACTAAACAAACACTGGACACTGTATAAAATGCTCAGATAAGTTATATATCATTGAAGCACTACCACAACATTAGAAGCACTAAAAGTATAAAGAAAACACTATTTATTTAAATTTCCCAATAAAACCATCAGGATCAGACAGGTCCCTTTACTTCACCTTAAATAACCATTGACAGTAAACGTTTTCCCCCCATTTTATCTCTTGAAATCATTGGATGTGTTCTTTATTGCTCTTGAAATTACACTTAAGAGTATGTATTATTTTCTGTTGGCACAATAATCGATGGTATTCATAAACATGAAGGAAAAAATGACAAAATCTGCCCCATGTTGCATGAGAATCTTAAATTATGTGTGTGTTTTCACAATGTGCCACAGACTTTAGACCAGGTTTTGTGTGGTTCAAATTGCAGTTCTTTTCCTGGTCCTTAAGATAGGAACATACAGCACCTTTGTGCCTGACCACTCATCATTTTTAGAGAAATTCACTCTTGAGAGCAAATAGAAGCACATTTGCTTCATTTGTTATTAAGCATTGTGAGGGCATGGCGTAAAATTGACACGTGCATCAGCAGGGAAACAGGAAAGACACCTACGCTACACACAAAAACACTTTGAGGTAGGTAAACAATAGGCTCTATCTTAAAAGGTATTCTTGTTTTTATAGATTGATTTCATGTGCTGCACCTTGACCAGTGGATACATGAGCTGTGACCTTGTGTGGGTTTTTAGTGTATTCTACGCCCACACCTACATAGATAAATGCTTCTCAGTGCACTTAAATGGCCTAAAATAGAGTTTTCTGTTGTAGTTTGATAAATGAGGGCCAAGGTCTTTGTGTAGATGTATTTATATATTTTAGATGTAGGGGTGACTTAGATGTTTTGACCTTCACAGTGGACAAAAAATACCTTTGCAGGGTCTTAGTGGGGTTTTATTATCATTATCATCAAAATATTTTCATCAATTCCTAAGTATATGTACAATATTTTTCAATCATTTATATGTGATGGACCTCTTTTATTTCATTTTAATCAGGCACTTCATTTATGCTACCTTGGGCAGGGTGTACTTGGGCAGCTTCATGGGTGTAAAGACATCTCTTTTTGCAGACACGTAGTAGATTGGCCGCCCTGCCGTCGACACCTAAAGGTGATGAAACCGTTGAGTGAAGAGCATTTGGGAGACACATAAAAAACAGATAAAGCATTTCTCAGCAGCACAGAGGCACTGAAAGCTGCACTAATAGCTCCTCTCTGAGAATGACCTTGAAAAATTTCCTATAAAATCCTCACATTTTCTGCCTCATACACCACTCTAATGCTTTTCACCGAGCAGACCGGACAATTACCTACCTGGACAAACACATACTCATCTTGCACCACCAGAGAATTGGGGTCAATGTAGCCTGGGAATGGTTTGCCCTTGTTGGCATCCGTGCAGTTCTGCAGCTTGCAGGTGACGTACAGCGCCTCTGCTCCCCCACGAACACACACAAACACACACACACACACACGCACACACCCACAAAAAGACACAGATACACACATGTCAAGCAATGGCATCAGCAATGGTATTAGCCGATGAAGAAAGGCAGCCTTCACCCTGAGCCAGGCAGCCTCTTTTGGCTCCCAACATTACTTGTGTCAATAAAGCAGAGCGTGGAAGGGTGGAGCTGGACGGAGGGGAAGACAGATGACCAGAAAGGCCAATTGCTTTCTTTCCCTTCAATCGCAGCACTGGGAGGGAGCCTGTCTCCACATGTTAGTTCCTGCCAAATATGTGTCGGCTCCCTCCACGCACACATGATCAATAGTGATAGTCTCTGGCTGTGTGACCATAACATCTGACACTACTGATGTTTGCTATGTGTGTTTGTATTATTGGCTTTCTCTGTCCTGTTGGACACACAGAGTGGTGGCACTGATCTTTTGAAGGCTTATTTTAGAGCCGGAAACAACATTATTATTAAGTTATTATGTTCCAAACATATCCTACTGTTTGTTAATCTTTAATGATGCCCAAAAGAGGTAGATAACTCACTAGAGATTGAATATCCTGGTCGTGGTTGAGCTGTGGTTCTCAGATGATCAGGAACAAGAGCCAGGTCCTACCAACCCAATTAAATTTCTTAACACTTTTAACCAGTCAAGTTAATTTAGTGAACAAAGTTTCCCTTTTGTCTTCATCATACAAAACTTGCAGGGTAGTAGGAGAGGTGCTCTGTCTGTTTTTATTCATCAAATGTCATGATCTTGACAGATTTCAATAATGATTTAAGGCCAGTTCACACATCAATGTATATTAGACAACTTCTACCAACATAGAGAAAACATCAACATTTTAGTGAAAGTACGTTTCAAGGGTCAACTGTGTTGTGTTCAACACAGTTGACCTATCCAAAGCGGAAAGAAAATTATTGCTGGTGGAGTATGATGTTTCCTGACAGCCCCCTGACTAATTGTAGATGGATTTTAAACATTCACAAATACAGATGTAACTCATTCTTGTAACCCATGATATATAATTATTGTTTAATTTGTGATCTGAGTCCCCCCCCTGAACCTCCATATCCCCAGAATTGCTTTCAATTATTCAACTTAATTTGTTTAAACTGATTATTTGATTACTATTTTTACTTTGGTATTTCGGTTTCCCAAATATTCACAAAATTCACCCGCTCTCCATTAATCAGTCAACCTATCAGAACTCACTCCACCATTCGTCAACATCCAGTTCACCAGGGCACTTCATTTTCACTGCTCCCTGGATGCAGCCTTAGGCACAGTGAAGAGAGCTAGCCAGGAGCTACATTGCCTGAAACTGTCATTTACTAAACGGTGAGTTGTACTGTTGCTTTTGAAGTTCATTGTTAGTTTATGTTCTCTTTAGAATGCTTTGTGTTTATGTTTGTGTTAGTGTCCGCAATATACATGGTATGTGATCATTGCAAATGTTTTGCTTACATCTTGTAAGAAAACTGATCTGATGATTTTGACCTCTTTTAGGTCAGGATCGACCCTTTCCCAAATCCCACACCCCTGTAAACAGAACAATTTTTCCCCTCTCAATTTTTTCAACACCACCAGACAGAAAGGACTTCCTTTTTTTCCCCTAAAAACACTGAAAAAGGGCTATTTTTGTATTTGATCGACTGTTTAAATTGCATTTTTTGTACATTGAAAATATATTCTAATTTACAATATAACTTACTTTGAACTATTTCTGCCTCTGTTTTCATGGTTTGCATTTGAGCTTCAAGAGACTATCCTAAGTTTGTTTAATTGAATTATTTTCCCTTTATAAGGATTTAATATTTTAACTCAATGTTTTTACTTGAACTGAATTTACTTTAACGGACAGTTGAAGTGAAATTGTAACTTTACTAAAGGTTTACAAATTTAATTTACCTAAGCTAAAAGTTAAACTGAGATAATTTGCCTTAACTAAAAATTGTAACTGAATTTGATTTACCTTACCTGAAAACAATTTCCTTAATTGAAATTATTCAACTTTAACTAAAAATGCATCATTTCCTTAACTTAATTTAAGCGTTTTGAAGTAGCCCTAAGTTGAAATAAGTTTTTCACTAATCCTTTTTTAACAAAAATTAGAGTTGTTTTGTTTATGTACATTTAGTCCTTGATAATTGTGAATTTAAGTCTTAGTTACATTAAATAAACAACTTTCAGTTGTTACACGCTACTTAGGGGAACTCTGGCCTTATGGAGCTTATTGCTGCTGAATGTTATACAAATGTATTGCGACATTGATCAACAAACACCATAGGAAGCAGACATGCATGTCATTTAATTACATGCACTGCAGCCGGTCTCAGTATAATGACACCATGCATTGAGGACTAAAGACTTTTTTTTTTTAAGAATGCTAAAAAAATGTTTCATTATACTCAACGAACACCAGCGTTACCTGACTGGTGTTAACTTGGTTCTGCGTGGCCTGACTTAGCTCAACATGGCTTGATGTTTCCCTCTAAGTCAGCAAAAGTTGGCCAAAACATCAGTGTGTGATTGCAGTAAAAAAGAGACTAATTCATTAATAAAATATCCAACTGTTGCATATATAAGTTCTTAAACTAAGCTTACTTGATGGTTCCAGTTGTTCTATGTTCCACATCGTCTTAAGCCTCATACCACTCTGTATACTGTCAGAGATGCATCTGAGATATTATGCTATAAAGAACACATATCACCCTTTTTCTATCTTCTAACAGTCTTTAGTGGTCTAAATGAAGCATCTGTATACTTTGGTTTAAAACATAATTGCCATCACGCAGCAGATAAACGTCTTGACTCTCCATAAACCAGCCCTGAACAGCCTTTCACAGAATGCCCCATTTTGGTGTGTGTGCCTTTAAATGCAAACAAGCTCCTTCTCACCGCATAACTCTCTGCTGGAGGGGTTTGTCAACACAAGTACAGTTGTGTGTTTCCATAGTTGTGGGTGGAGATCTGTGGTTGAAAACACCAGGTGAGGGCCAGGTATTATCATAATGGCCCACTGTGATGTCACAATGAGCCCAGATTTTGGACAGACCACCAGACTTTTTTATTCCCAGATTTAGGTCGGTCAAAAGACTTGGTTGTCTAATTTCACATTTTGAAGCTTAGCTGATGCTCAAAATACCTCAATTTATGGATTCAAATACTAATTTTTTTTTTTTTTTTTTTTTTTTTGTGAGATGTCCTTTTTAAACTGTCAAAAATACCACACATGATAAAAATGTTAGGGCTGCTCACCTGGTATCACCTCACCTAGAACTTCCACCACAGCCATGAAAGCTCACAGCAGTACTCATGTTTTGGCACCCCCAGGAAGAAAAGGGTGGGCTGAGAAGGAACTAATTTGCATTTTTACAGAGGAATTCACTCTGTGAGAAGGTTTTTAAGAGCTGGTTTATGGAGGGTCAAAAACTCCCTGTGGATTTTTTTTGGTCGAGGCATGACAAACATTAAATACAGACCACAGAAAACCGTCATAAAGTGGAAGAAGGATTATGTCTCCTTTAAAGGATACATAAAGGCCTCAGCCATGAGTGAATGTGTACTTTCAGCAGATAGTGTGTTTTTGCAATTGTGACAGTCCGAAACAAGAAAAGTTTACATGTTAAATTGGTCTTGTGGTGCTAGCTCTGCCCCGTTTTTATGCAAACATATTCACACAAACTGTGGACTCACTTGTCATGCTGACCACCAGCTTTGTGTCACTGCTTATGCTGAGAACAAACTGTTTGATTTCAAACTGATTTAATAAAAGTCATTTTTGATATGAAACAGATGTTTCTGTCTAAATGAGTAATCATGCAGAGAAACTGGCCGGTTATATCAAAGGTTTATTCACCTCACTGCTGCCCTTTATCTTTGTGTATGTGAGCATGGGACTTTGCACAAAGACTTCATCTGGTTCATGAATGAATGTCTGTAAATGGCTGCTTTTGCAATCATCATTGAACTGTCTTCAAGTTCTTGCTTTCCAAGAAAGTTACCGTAAACAGGAAAGAACTCAACTGTCTTGTTTTGTAGTGCCAGCATCAGTTCAGTATTGAGTCTCAGAATCAAACACCACATTTGTCAGCTCACATTAGTTGCATATTTACAGCAGGGCTATACCAGCACTGAGTTTAACCACATGTAGCTTACTGATGGTAGACATAGAACCTAGAAAGTTTATAAATGCAAAATCTACTCACATGGGTCATATTAAAGGGATAGTTTGTGGTTTTTGAAGTGGGGTTGCTCGAGGCCCCACAAAGTCTGATTACGATTGCACCTGAAGCTCCCGGCTTTCTTTGTGCCTGAGGGGATGATTAACTTTTAGGTTAAAACTACACATAAAACAACACTGGCTTGACTGGATTCTACAGTAAGATCTTTTTTTTACGGTATTTTACATGTCCTCCATTACACCTGTGTTAGAACTTAAGTGTGACGTAGGAGTTATGTATCCCTCTGCCATCGGCTAGTCAGGTCATTAGAAGAAACGACTTCAAAAAATTGAATTAAAGATGAGCCATTCAGACTCTAGTGATGATGACATGTTATAAGCCAAGGGCTTTAAAGGATTTTCTTCATAAGGTACACAGAAAAATCATTTTTGCAGATGGAGTCACAAGTATAAAGAAGACAAGGAAAAACTATTGTGGAAACCGAGGAGCGGGATGGATCACAAGTTACCTGGTGGTGCAGATGCATGAACTGTGAGCCCATGACCGAGTGGGACTTTGTAAAAACCCTTCTTCTAGACCTCTCAGCAGATCCCTTTACTTTTGATAAGCCTTTAAATCTGCTGTCATGTGACTTTGTCCTGATTGGTAGAATGGACACTGCAAACAATGCAGGGGGGTGAGTCCTGATGTCCATATTCAAACAAGGTAAAGATGATGAAGGCCCATATTATGTGACGGAATGCAGTTAAATTAGAATTTTGACCATTGCTTATGCCCTACGTTATATCTGGGATAGGTACAGGAGCGACCGATCTTTGCTATATCCAGAGAGTTAGATTTATATCAGTTTGTGCTACAGTGACCGTTACCTGGCCTTGCTGCAAAACCCTGATTTGCACAACTGATGAGAAAAGCAGCACATTGCTGGGGAAAGGATACATATCTCAAAAATCACAAAATGTGATGTTGGGGAAAGTGAAATGCGGTATAAAAATCTTACTGTTGCGTCTAGTCGAGCCAGTGTTGGTTATGGAGTAATTTTAACCAAAAGTGGAATGAATACAAGGGTTTCAGTGGCCCCATTTGCTGTTTAACATCAGTACCCACTTATCTTCCCTCAGGTACAAAGCGAATTGGGTGCTTTAGTTGCAATCATATTCACCAGCTTTGTTTCTATGCCTTGTTGAAAAGTCAGCTCAGACTTCACATGTTAATAAGTTATGACACATGACAGACACACTATTTTTGTACTCGCAGTGTGTGATCCTTGGGTCAGCCATGATATTGCTCACTCTACATGAGTGAAATGCGAACATTGACAAATGTCTGTAAAGCTTCTCCTGAAGACCACGGACTGAGATTAAAGTCACATCTGCCTGTATTTCAGCTGTTTCCTTCACACCACTGAAATACACACACCAAAGGAGCCCTATTGCTACAGCATGTGCACAGCATCACCAGCAAACACATTTATCTGCAAATTCATTATTAATATTTTCTGTCACCTAAAGCACTATGCTTATTTCTTGCATGTACCTATGTTTCTGATAAGTGGGGAGGACACATCACAAAGGTCCACTAACTGCGACCATGATTTCAGACAGGAACAAGCGATCAAAGGGAGAAAAAGAATAAAAAAAGTTGGTGAATGTGTGCAGCTGTGCAACCATCTCTAATATAAAAATGTCTGAAATTCAGCAGACCTGTCAGGAGTACTGACTGGAAGAACTGGACAAAGCCATTCAATGTCAGCTGTTTCGTCAAAGGAGACTTTGGGCCACTTTTGAAGCTAATCCACACAGCCACTGTACTGTATGTGCTTTATTTTGCCCGCTAAGTTGAGGTAGGACTTAATGCCTTTGCAAACATGATTTTCGGCACAAACAATCCACATGCAATCAGTTATTTTCTGCATGTAATTAGTTATTTTCTGACCATGGTAGACTTCCCTGAGGTATTGCGTCTAGCATTCCCACATCTGCCCAGCAAAAGCACCTGTTGTTGGAATGTACAGCACAGTCAAAACAATCAACATGGTTGTCTCACAGCATCCCTATTTTATTTTTTCAAAGGGCTGAAAAATTACAAGTATCACACATTTTAAGACAATATATGGAGGAATATAGCATTTCTGCTGCGATGTGTGTGAATACTTATGCCTCTCTCATTGTAAACAGTTGGCCCTGAAGCGACTTTGGTGCAGTTTCATCTGCTTGATCCAGAATCAGGTGTACCCAAATAGTTTGTCTTTCTGCTTAATCAAAATAAGCACTGGGACACATACTCCTCAAAAAAGTTTTGCAATACTTATTTTATTTGACTTTTATATTATCAGCTGTTATTGTATTCCATATTCTTGGAAAGCCTGATGAGTAACCTTTACAAGGAAGTCCAACTTGTAAGGATCATGCATTCTTGGAATGAGCAACACAGGTAAACATGTGGGTAACGGCCCACAAAAAATGTGCTAGGTATGAATAAGTCGTGCAGTCTGACCTTGGCTGATTATGCTGGATTTGTTTTGTCTTGGTTTCTGGCTTTGTTGTCTGTTTCGATTGTGTTGCTGATTTTTTGATGGCACTTTTATATCAGTATCATTGATTTTCATTGTCAATATTTGCAGCATTTTTACTGCTGTGCTAGTTTTGTTCTTTTCTTTTTTATTCTCTAATTTGCATTATTTCTAAAATAGTTTGATTAGCCCTCAAGGCCACTGTAATTAACTCCTGATCACAAAATCAGCAGACATAATGTTCTTGTTTTTACATACTGAGCTCCTCACCCTAAATGAGCCTTTACTTTTCTTTCTCTGTCTCCTTTCTTCATTTCTTTAATTCCATATATGTTTAGCAATCAGTTCACAAACTACAACTGATTAAGATATATTGTTGAAAAGGACAGTATTGTTTGCTCAAAGCAATATAATTTAGATATAACATAACACAAGAAAAATCAGTGGAATAGACACAAATCAGTATAAGATGGATTTGCAAACTGCACATGAAGTCAAATACCATCAATCGACCCACAATATCCCAGCTTTCTTTGTCATTCAGGGGATGGGTAATATCTTTGTGTACCAACGACAGTGCCACCGAGCTAAATCACTTGCTTTTAAAAGCATTCTAATATATGCATTACTTTTCTCTCCATTGTCATTATGTGTCCCCAGAGTCAGCCATTTCTGCTGTCCCTTTGCATTACCCCACAGCAGAATTGTCCCCACAACTCCCAATTCGCCTTTTCCTTAACACAATGCTCACAATACAGTAGAAAGACAGCAGAAAATGGAGAGCTGAACTTGGAATTCAATTACTCACGTCCTTCAGAGATGCTGGTTTCCAGGTGGATTAGGCCGGGCTCTTTGTCCAAACCCATTTTGGACCTGAAAGGCAGACAAATGTGTTTCAGGAACATCAGTGCTGGTCTTTTTTGCCTTCGGGCAGATGCTACCTCCCTGCCTTGCTAATGACTGGCTTGAAAAATGCATACTGCTAAGTCAGACACATTTATACCAACAGAGAAGTAGAGTGCTGCAGCAAACATCAGCTGGAATTGGCTGCAGGACTTCTGTGTCTTTAACCCTGTTTACATTTCACATTTCTTTTCTCTGACATATGGGCTGGGTAATTGAATACCGAGCTGACTGCCCTTTAGTTGGTGTGTTTATGCTTTGCCTGAACAACACATCTCACAGTCTGCAATAGGAACTTGTTTTAAATTGCTTAAAGGGCAAAGCATAGTGTTTTGAGTAATTTATGAGCTAAAGACAATGTCTAAATTCATAAATATGTCCTCATTCATGTCAAATTGCCTCTGCCAACTTGTCCTCCTTCTGTCCTCCTTATCTGTATTTACATAGGGGGGTAAGTCCTATAGAGGCTTCCATGTCCTTCCTGTCTATAAAAACTATGAACAGCTAAGAGGGACATAAAGTACTACGTAGTACTACTGGCTAAGGCTAAATGTGTTTCCGCTCAGAGCCAGAGTGACTGAAATGGAGAAGGAGCACAGTGAGACGTGCTTGTCACTGCCCTGGCAAATTTGAAATCCCAACACTAATGATTCAATGCAGTTTGCCGTTTGTATGAAATAACGTACCTCTTCACCAGAAAGAAAACTGGATGAAGTCTTGGATGACATGTTGAAAAAAACTTGTTTTCTCAATATTTGTTTCTAAAATGAAATGAAAACACTGATGACAACTCTTTCCATTTTTGTGCTCAAGTGAAAAATGGGACAAACGAATGAGAGTTTTATCTGATTTTGACGTTTTCATCCAGCAAAAGATGCGTGACCTGGAAGTGAACTTTACAAAGACGGCAAGAGAGTGATCGCTTTCACGATACTATGGAGGCAATGGACATTTCTGAGATCTTTAGTGGCAGTAAGGGTATAACTCCAAGGCCGGAGGACATGACCAAAGATAAAATACCAACCATCTTCCAGGTATGTTCGTTGACTTTTGTCATGAGGTAAAGGTAAAGTTTTCCCTGAGCTGTCAGCTGAGAGGCAGCTAGTGAACGGTTGCTATGCGGGTTGCCAGGGACGCTTTGGCATCATTTCTGTTGTCCGCAACCAGGAAGCCACTGTGACTATACTCTAAATAGCTCAATTTCCCTGGGTCCTCATTGTAAATAATCTAGAGTGTAGTCCTGGGTGTTTTTCATTGTTTAAATGGAAACACATGAAGCTACCCTGTCTTCTGAAGACATGATTGCCGTCCCCATCTGTGCGTCTGATATGTGTCCTTTTCTCCTAAGTTGGTTCTGGGCACAGAACCTTTTTACAGACATTTCAGAGCATCTTGGCACGTCTACCTCCTGCAGCATGGTGGAAATCTCTGCATGGGTTTTGCCATCCCGGAAAAAGTGCTGCATGAGCTCTGAGTAATTCTCCAGTTCAGCCATGATGCTAAAGCCTGTTTCTTGTTCTCTTGACATCTAAGTAATGTTCACCTCTGGGTCACGCATCTTTTCCTAGATGAAAACGCTGAAATCAGGAAAACTCTCGTTATCAATTTTTCCCATTTTTTATTTGAGCACAAAAAATCAGAAAAAGAGTTGTTATTAATGTTTTCCTTTTTGTTTTACAGATGAAAATCTGAAAAAAAAGTAACTTTCTCAAGTTTTCATTTTTGTTTTATTTTGAAAATCCAGTGGAAAAATTATACACGGATTCTCAGTAGTCTGTCACCTTAATATGCAACCATGGTTTTCTCTTATTGTGCTGTGGGATGTGCTAAAAGTTCTCAATGTCAACACTGGATACGTGCTAATCCTAAATAGTGACATAGTGGCAACAGTGACATATTCTATAGCAACATCTCATTTGCAACTTCTGAAATAGAACCATTTAATGGGTGTTGTGGTCTAAAATATGACCCTGTTAAATGGCAGCCTTTAACTTAAAAAGCATTTTAATTAAAAACTAAACAAAAAGGTTTTAACAAGGACAAAAGCTTTTGCATGCTTTCATATTACTGCCTCTGGGCCAAAAAACAATGCCTACAGAATTTTTCTCACCCATTTCTCTGTCTGTGAGTGCCCTCCATCTTATTTATAATAACACTGGTGTTATGTGGATTTGTGGTTCCAAACCTATTTTCCCTGTGGTTACTCTATTGCTCAACACTCCAAAAGAATTGGGTACTGTTTATTGATGCAGACTATCTTAATAAACAAATGATGCTTGTATTTTCATGTTTGCATTTGTTTTAAATGTATCATTTAATTAATTAATACATTTATTTATTTATCCACCTATTTATGAATGTATCCATTTTTTATCAAGAAAAAGTCTGATAACTACGGCTCTGTTTGTCTAAAATATAAAATCAATGTAGAAAAGTGTGTTGAAACTGTCAGAGTAAAAGTTAATTTTTCAACTGAACAAGCTGACATAAGGTTGCAATATGATTTCTTTAAGGTCAGCACAGGAAAACAAATAATGTTCGTGATGTGTTTAAATGTAACATCAAAAGAAGAAAATTTAGTTAAGGTGAGAAATCTCATTGCATAAAATCTTTCGTATTTCAAGAGTTATGCAGATGTTTGTTCAGCTTTATTTGGTCAGTAGGTGAAAAAGAACATGTTCAGAATAATACTGCAGCTGATGTATAAGGGGCTATTTTGAAAGGTTATGGATATGGTTTATTTTCAGATTTTGGCTTGATCTTTGGTATGACTTTAATGTGGAAAAAAAAACGGATCTATACTACCAAACTGAAATATCAAATCATCATTAGTGCGCATTCAGGTACATTCATACCTGATATTAACAATTAGTACTTTATTTTCCTTCACACAGATCTTTTTTAATGCATTGTGTAAACATGGTCTTTGTGTCCATTGTTTAAGATAGTTTAGATTTAAAGAAAAAAAACCCTGAGGTTTCCTGTGTGATCTAAATGTTTGGAGCCCCTCTAAGGTCCCTTTTCCCTCGATGGATAGAGGGAGATGTTTCCTGACATCATTAGCAGAGGAAAAGCCATTGATTTTTCTTGCTACTGTAGGGATGTCCACAGATGGAATAGCATATAATCATTACGGCATTAAATATGTATTAAAAAGACTTGGGGATCAGAGGAGAGGGAAAGACAGTGCACACACAGAGCGGGAGAGAACAGGGAGGAGGAGAGACATGAGGGAGAGAGAGAAAGAAACAGAAAGGCAGGATGTGTCGACAGGTTGCACACACATGAATGGAGAAAGAAATAAAGAGGGTCTGTGTAAGGGGAATGAGAAGCAGACGGAGGGAGACAGTTAGAGACCGCCAAAGCTTCTCATCATTATACGTATCGGTAGTATTGGTGATTTCCCAGATGAAACGCTGCTGTGAATAGGATGGCCTACTTAATCCACACAGCATTTCCATTTTCTCTGAATAATCCATTCAGGTACCCATGAACAGTGTGAGACAGACAGAGAATAAGTCTTTGAGTTAGATGAGATTTATGGTTTGTTTAAACTTTTCATCGCTCTGTGATGGGAGGCAAAACTCAGCGTCTCAGTCTTGTCTTTGTGTCTGGATGACTGCAGTTTGTAGGGCTGTATGGTCTTGGAAAAGACTGAGGGCTATATTCATTAAGAATGGATTGCACCATCTAATAGCACATCCTAATTTGTGCGGCATTAGCACCCCCCAATCAGCACTTATCCACCAAAGAATGTGTAGTAATCATAACCCTGACACCCATAAAGTTTGGCAGCTTATTCAGTTCTGTCCTTTGATTGCGAGTTCAATGGCTTAACAAAGAGATCACAGTGTTCATGACAATGACTGAGTCATACAGAAAAACAACACTACAATTTCCAGACTGAAAAACCAGAGTCCTTTCTGATGAGGTGCAGAGACATGCAAGTAAACCCCAGTCAAAAGAAAAATCAATAACACACCCTAATGGAGAGAAAGTAATCGTGTTAAAATAGACACTAGCACTGTCACATTAAACTCAATATTTAAATATCCATTTGAATGTAGTGGTAAAAAACTGTATTCAAACTGTAAATTTGAAAATATACAGAACAGCAACAAATTAGGGCACCTGGGCAGTCAACCATTCAATCCAACAGAGGGCGCTTCCAGTGCAACCTGAACATTTGTTGCTCTCTTGACAACAGGAAGTACACTGCAAGAAAATGGAGGACAGTCAAAGCAACTTTGAGAGGGCATCCACACTGATGAGCGCTGCATGAAGCACTTTGGGCTCCACAACACAGTTGGCATAAAAAAAAAAAAAAAAAACTAAAAAGAAAAAGAAGCTGGCTCTTTCTCATTCCAAGACAAAATCCAATTTGTTGGCCTGCCACCCAAGAGTGACCAGCCTTGTGCAACCATGTCCTCCTCGGCAGGCCTGAGAAGCAAAATTGCAAGATTGCAGTCCACCGGTGCAGCCTTGGGAGAGGTAAATAGTTAAATGATCTAATGGAAAGGCCTTGTGTCATGGGTTCGAATACCTTTGGTTATTAGGGTGTATGTTTGAGAACAGTTCGGATTTGATTTAGGGGAAATGTGACCACCCTAATAGACCTTTTTAGGCCTTTTTGATGATTAGTGATTGTTGTGCAACATTACCATATATTCAATATTTAAACAACATGTAATCCTGTGTTGGGTGTCTGTTTATTTAGTTTTCCTCAAGACAAAGCTAATGATATGATCCTGACCTCACCCCACACCCCAATAAAACATGCAGACACCACTGCAGTTCAGAGACCCACACTTTTCATCCTCTTCATCTCCACAGCAGCCCTTTACTCCTTCCTCATTGGTGTCTTCTGATGATTAACAGTAGGTCATCAGCAGTGTTTTCACTAAATTAACGTGCATTTATCAGCCTCTTTTTCCTCCCACAACCTGGATTATTGGGAGAGTTGGGAAGAAACTTTTTTAAGCACGTCTCAGATTGATAAAGGCTAAAGCTTTGGTCGACAGAATGATGTGAACTAACAGATGCACTTGCAAATAATCAACACAAGTTTATTTAAAACAGGAGAGGTAGAAATAGAGAGAGAACAGATGCAATCAAGATGTAAAAAGTTTCTCAGCCCAACAAATTTGTCCATGTATTTGTCCCTCAGTGAGGGGCTTAAGGAGTGGAGGCAGTGGGAGTGGTGTTTGCATATTGTGCAATTTCATGGAAATATTCATAAATGTACTGACTGTTACTATGTAATGATGTGATTCCCAAACAAAGCCCATGTGCCACCATGGGATGTTCAAGTTCTGTGTTACAGCCGCTGCCACGCCTCCTCTTCTAGCTAACCTGTCTCTGGAGTGCTGTGTTTGAGTGTGTATGTGTGTGGGGCGTGTGGAAGACGCAGATCCTCAGGCTGATTTGGAGCAGCTGCAGGAGTGCCTGGCCGCCAATTGCCCTGTGAGCCAATAGCCGTTCACCTTTATAAGAAGCCCAAGATGCCACAGAGGGCGAGCTTTTCAATAGAGCCTGCATCTGTCAGCTAGACCACCTTTGTTAGTTAGAGAAAATCGTTGTCCTGCCT
The DNA here is from genome assembly GCA_037902135.1 of Cetoscarus ocellatus. Classification (NCBI taxonomy): domain Eukaryota; kingdom Metazoa; phylum Chordata; class Actinopteri; order Labriformes; family Labridae; genus Cetoscarus; species Cetoscarus ocellatus. The sequence goes on from JBAMNC010001050.1 coordinate 837,795, forward strand.
GTTGCAGAGGTCCTGTGAGGAAAGGACAATAGTTTAATTGTTCTTTAGTTCTGTTGTGTTGTTATAGTACCCTGTATACATAAAGAATAATTTATCTTTGTGTTTATGGATTTTTAGGTTTTTGTAGCTTTTGAATTTTAGTTTGTGGATCTTTTAGCTTTCAAGTGTTTCTTAGTTTGCCCTTTTCAACCTCATTTTGTAAACTTGCTTCCTTTTCGTTAATAATAAATAACTTTAATTTAAACCATTTAAAACCTGGTTTACTTATGTTGCTTCCCTTTCCCCCTGAACCGAGCTGGGTCGTAACATTCTGCTATACCATTAATCAGACCATGTAAGATGTAGATGTATAAAATGTGGTATGACAAAAGTTTATTTTGCCAAAAGCATATCTTTTGTTTAATTTTTGTCATTTTCTAAGAAAAATTTGAGCAGAGTAGTACATTATCAGTGAAGTCATTTATTGTCAGTCCTTATCATTGTTGTTGCCTGTATTAATTTTGCAACAGTGATGATGTCATGTTCAGGAGTAGAGTCCAAAATAATCATTTTATTGAATGAGTGTAAGAGCTTGACCACAACCAAAGGTGAGGACTTTTAAGCTAATATTAGCTTGCTAAAATTATCCAATGATGGTATCAGCTGCAGCTGTCACAACCTATTTTCATGGCCAGCAGGTCTAGAGCCTCTATGACCATCGGATTAGAAGTAATGGTGCATTAATTGTGTGGTCTGACCCTGGCATTAAGAAGTCTGCTTAGCACTACTGTCAACTGTGATCACGGGGCGTCCTTGTGACAGCATATATCTGCTATTTGCTCCTTGCTGTGTTCTTTCTCAATAAAGGATCTGTTGAAATATAAAACACGTTTTTTGCCTCAGCTGTTAATGTACCCAATTAACACAAATGTTTTACCTCAAGAGAATTAAAACTTTACAGGTTAAAACACAGTTTTAAACTAAAAATGCTCTAAGAGCATAAAAATCCTCTGACAAGGCATTTCTTACATTGTTGGGTGCGTTATTGTCAAAATAATGCCCTAAATTGCACTGTTAAAAAAATCCTGCAAAAAAATCCCTGGATCCACATATGGACTCAGAACACCACCAAAACCTAATCAGTTCTCCCTTGTACCATGACCAACACTCCCTAAAAATGTCTTAAAAATATGTCTAAAACATATTGAGTTATTCACGAAAGTGTGGAAAACTGCCAAATCTTACAATATTAACAAATCTTAAAAAAAAATAAAATAAAAAAAACTTGATCTTCATCTGGATTTCACTTCTTTCTTGTACCCTAACCAGGGGCGCTCAAAGGGATTTCAGGCCCCGTGAAAAGAAATCTTTCCGGGCCCCCCATAGCCCGCTGTAAGGCTATGTAAATTTTGTTACTGTTTTACATAAAACTGCATTAGGGGACTGACAGATAGCTGCTGCAGCTGCTGCTCCTCTTGACATGTCTGTGGGGGGCAACTGATTGACCATGGGCATGGTAGCTTGCTAAACATTTGCCTGCATTGATTATTTAACTAAAACAACAGTGAAATGTGCAGAGTTTTCTTCAGAAATATGAGCTAACATGGGGAGAAAAGTGAGCTTTTTCATAAACTATGGACAAATTTAGGAATAGACAACAGGCTAATGTTCCAGAACTTTCCATCACATGAACCACTAACAGACCCACCTTACCTATGGAAGAACTGGGTGACATACTGTTGACATACTGTCCCCCCACTATGACGCCCCTGACCCTGAAAATGTAGTCAAAATCTGTTGATATGTTATCTTGCAGACAAACAACTGAAACCTACTCACGACAGACAAATGCCAGCAAAAACATAATCTCTTTGCAAGGGACCACCATGATCATAAACTTCTGCAAAATGCACAGCAGAATATGGGAATTTCTAGCCCACTCAGGGTTGGTTCCATTAGTGTGTGACATCATGTGAAAGCAACCAATCATTGCTAATAAACCTTGAATGAGGCAGATTCAATTTTAAGTAAAAAGTTTATCAAATAAAGCACCAGTAGCTGAGGGAAGAGAGAGAGAAACTGATTAAATATCCAGGTCTTCCTGGCTTTAAGTATCCCCACTTTAACTGCCTCCGACCATGAGTGCAGGAAGTAGTATTTGTAGCATATATTTTAGGTTGGAGGCAATTTTGCTCCATATTTTTATAATACCCCCTTATTTGTGTCCTTTTTGTATACTGCCCTTTATATCAGAGCAGCTGCAAAAAAATAGACCTGTGGGAAGGTGCTTGCCAAAATACAGCATGCAGTAAGTTTCAGATGCTCTTGTTGAGATTTGTAATGGCATATGCAAAATATTTCACAGCTGCACACTAACTTAGCTCACAAACTGATTATAACTGAATGGAGCAGAGTTCAGTTTGCAGTTTGTGAAAGTTTGTGCCTTTCACAACAGAGCTGTGCGGTGTGAGGGAGCTTCGCTTAGGGTGACCAAATGAGCTTACAAATTTTCATCTTCTTCACATGTTTGGTGGACACATGCACATCAGACATAAGCTCTCTCTGCAGCCTCATTACCAGGACTTCTACCACACCTACCACACAGTCTGCGTCCCAAAAATAGATCTCTGACAGCTTCTGCAGCATCAGCCCTCCAGGCTCCCTTCACTCCCGACTGCCCTGCTTGTTACTACCCCGACAGTTCTGCTGCAGTTTGTTGGAGTGAAGTGTTTTTGTTAAATGTTAGTTACTGTATTGAGGCCAGACATGCTGGATACCACTGAGTCTGACTGCGCTTTTGTGGCAGTACTGAGACCATTTAAGCTGAGAAAAAAGAGATGGGAGATTGGGGAGTAATATGGTTAAATCTAACAGCTAAAGGTCTCTTCTTTCCAGAGAATTGAAAAAAACTCTGTAACACCTCCAGATGGACACATTATTGTACATTTAACTTTAAAAACCTTGCTAAGGGAAACATTCCATTATTTCAGTCCTCATATATCAGTAGTTTAGGTCATCCCAATACTGTGATTCCCTCCTGATTATTCTGAATACTGTCTCCACAGTTGAACTCTTCTGGTTACATAATGTATCTCTCTGCCTCGGGCAAAGATCAGGCATGTCAGACACAATGGAATGATGGAAGTCCTAAAAAACCTCTCTAGCTCAGCAGCATCTGATTTTTTGTGGGGAGGGCAGTGACCTAGCAAGTCAGGACATCCATCTTAAAGGTCAAAGTCAGATTTGATAGGTAAGTAAACATGAGGCATCAAGTTATCAAATAGTTATTAAATGGGCATCTAAACGCATACTAAAGTGCCCTCCTGGTTGGCAAAACACACTAAACTGCCCTTTAAAGTGGAAAAAACACACTAAACTCCAAAAGACTGTTAGGACTAAGAAATACTATGAACATTACAGTTGCAATGACTTATGTTGAGCCCTTTTTTGATCTATATTGAGCCAGAACTATCTCACAGAACCAGTTTGGATTTTCTGGTGCTAACATGGTGTTAAAATGCCAGGCATGAAAATCCCTCACCTTTCAGTGAAATTTGCTGGTTTGAAATCAGATAGGTGACCTACAGTGTAGATCCGATGGAAAGTTTTTTTCTGTGGGGGGGGTTTAATCAACATGGACATGGAGGTAAACGTGCACGCGCCTGAAGGGATCCTTGAACTGGACAAAAACATTCACTCGACAAGCGCAAGAGCATGGAAATTTAAGCGCAAAGTGTTTTCTCTGTGAAGGTGGGGGGATACTGCTGCCTGATTGGTTTGTGAAGCATTAGGAAGCTTAAGATGCCTCGCCGATCCAAGTGGAATATAGCTAATGATAGTTTAATATTACTTAAAGGTAATATATCACCAGAAGAATTAAAGCTTGCTGAAAGAGGCATCATGTCAGCAGATATAACATAGACATCTAAACAAGCCTCTAGTGGAAAATTAAGTAACGCATTTCATGAGAGAAGTTACCAGTATCTTATATAGCATAGTGGGACCATGTATAGATAGATACTTTATTATACATTCATATTGTTCTGTAATTCTGCTTGAGTTTTCTGTCAAAATGCATCAGATTGATGCTTTTAAATATGAAATGTTCAAAATTTTCTTCCGGGGGACCATGCCCCTGGACCCCCCTAGAGGGTCGTATCCTTCTCACCTTTTTTTTACCCTTGACCCATTTTCAGGCCGGAATGCACTAGAATACAGGAAATGGCATCTTCTTTTTTTATTTATTTATTTATTCATGTGTGTTCTTCATAGTCCAACATCAAATCAACCCAGTTCTTGTGGCTGCTGATCTTAACCACAAACTATCTTGAGTAGTCTGTCTAGTTAGTCTGTTTTAGGGCTACATAATGTGCCATTTGTATAACATATAAACATGTCTAAAGTGCCCTTGAAAACACATGAAACCTAGTGCCCTCTTCAGTGGTGAGAATGCGCTGTATGTGCCCTTTTTTTCCTTTTTGCCCCTGCCCTTGAAAAAGTCTGTGCACGCCACTGCTTACAGGGGTAGAGGGATCTGCAGGAAAATCCAGAAAATGTAATTTTCATAGAGGGTCTTCTATAGGTGGCGGCAAAACCTAATAAATTGGACCAGAAAAGTCATCCTCAAGCCTACAGTGGAAAAAAACAATCTCCAAATGGACTGTGTCAAAATGAACATGTACTTTTGCTGAAAGGTGAGGCAAGAAATGGGTACATATTTTTGTGATTTAAAGCGGTGTAAAAAGTGTATTCCATTGTATTGGACCTTTGAAGTTTATCAAACAACATTCTGATCACATTTTTGATGAAAATCAGCAGGCACTCACTGGCTTCTTTTTGATTTAAACACCTTAGGTAAAAACTGATTAAAATCATGTCCGAAGATAGATGTACCAGGCCAAAAACATAGCCAGTAAACTTTTCTTCTGCATTTCAGTGCATGCCCTCCAGCTTTCCATTTACCTCTGGGGTTATATTTTATTTGAAATGCATGCTTGTTGCTGTGACTTATTGATTAAGAGCACAACTATAAGTGCCAATATGGAAAATGGACAGCCATCTGTAAGGAGCTGGTCAAAGTGCTAAAGTAATTTTGCTGAATAGGTCATTGCTGCAGGGGAGGTCTTAAGGGGGAAATTACACAGTGTTGCAAAACGCACTTTTAGTTTGTCGAACAGCTTGCCCATTTTATCTCACTGCTCACCAGGCCAAGTTTTTTCTGAACTGCACACTGGGAGAGACAAACATAAAATTATATATTTTATTCTGCTAATATGCTGATGAAATGAATATTTTCATTACAGACAAAGGTTGGCACAAGTGGATAGCTTGCATTAATATGATTTTAGACGAGATGAGTCAGATTCATAGGAGTAATTATTTAATTGTCAAAAGTTCTGCTGAAAATGATCCAGAGCCTAAAAATAAAACATTTTCAGACTATATCCTGCTCATTATCATTGCTAAAGAAATGCACCTTTTTTGCTTGATATGTTCCTTGTGTTATTTTATTCAGCATAACTAACTGTACTATGTTAAACTGAGCAATGCTAATATCATATGTACATCCAGTTTATAAAAACCTCATGTTTATATGCAAGGTTATGTCATATGTATTTAATACATTTCCAACATACATATTCATCAGTTTTTTTTTTTTTTTTTTTTACATCTGTTGTATGAACAACCACCATTTAATCACTGGTCTGAAAGTCACCAGTCAACACAGTCACTTACTAAAGTGTTACATTGGCCACGTGTTTGAATTAGCTTTGCTTTGAATTCTTTTCTACTGTTTTCTTAAATTTCACGTACACCTGGGCCTGGGTGTGGGTGGGACGGAGACAGAATGAATCAATTGACATTTACAACTCAAAGGTTGACTTTGCTAAAATGTGAATTATGTTTTCTAAATTAAATCAATGGAGAACAATGTTCAGCCATGTGTTGTTGTCTTAATTCATGCAAGGTTAAAAACAATGTTTCGACTACTTTGAATACTTAAATATCTTTAAAAACACACTATGGTGTTTCTCAGTGTATATCTGTGGGGAATATTGATTTGCTATATATTTAAAAAATATATATTTATCATAATATAATTCATCATTTATGGTAACCATTCTTATGGTAGTTTAGCAGTGGCCCACACATATAAATCAGCCAATATTCTATTTATTTTTAATCTATTTATTGATCTATTTATTGATTCATTCATTAACTATTTGCAAAAGAAATTTTGTTAGAACTGGTTTTCACTTCAGCTGGATTGTTCACAAAGACCTCTAGACTCAAAAACAGTTTCTTCCCTACTGCCATAACTCTCCTAAATAGCTGAATGTTGGACCTATTGCAGTGCTAAATGGTTATATATTCACCTTCACTGGCCACTGATTCAACTGCACTACAATGTGTACTCTGCACCAATTTGTACATATATTTATTTCTCTGCACAAATGTACATACATATAGCATATACACATATTTTTCTGTTTTTACTGAGTGTACATATTCCTCTCCATTCAAATTAGGTGTGTATATATAAACATATATATACATATAATTTTCTAGTATGCTTATGTTTATTTTTGCTGCTGTTATTCTGTGAGCGATACCACCTGCTGAAGCCAAATTCCTTGTATGTCACAAACATACTTGGCCAATAAAGATGATTCTGATTCTGATTCTGATTCTGAAAGCTTCATTATGTCAAAGCCTGCAGTTGTAAAACACATTAGACAAAGACAACATGTCGAAAAGTGCTTCAGAATTCAACATTTTAATCTATTTTTTTAACAAGTTTTTGTGAATGGGTCTCAGATTCATTGTCATCTCACCACATTGATCTTTCAAATTATTATTTCTACAGAATCAGCACTGGGCAGTTTTCACCAAGGTATGGAGGTTAAGCCATTTAGGGAAGTCTTCATTTTCAGAGTTTACGTGATCCCTTCAGTTTTAGATTTTGAGACTCAATTATAACAAGTATTCTTAAAGATCACGGTAGTACTTAAATGAAGGTTGTCAGAGATGGAAACAAATATTACTGATTATCTGAGACTAAATTTCCTTCTATTTCTATTTGGAGTGAACCTCTATTGTATGTCTGGATGAAGTGTAAACTAAAAAAAAGGATACACTTCAGTCCTTCTGGGAATTTTTTTCACTGTCATTGGGCAGCTAGGTACACATCCCACCCTTAGATATGTTCTTACTAAATGAAGCTGGGATGATTGGTCTGTACATGAATGAGGAAACAGCATTTCTGGCATGAAGTGAAACTGAAACCAGACAGATATTCACACTTATGTCTGCACAGAGACTTGAACCAGAGACCTGGTGTCCCATTCAGCCATTCAGCTCTTCATAGGCTGGCCCACTGCTGCTGCCATAACTAAATGTCAAAGTTTGAAGTTCCAGATTAAAAAAACAAAAACAAAAAAAAAACAGCAACTGAACAAACAAAGAAACAAAACAAAAACCATTCACTATTTTCTCACAGCTTTACTCTAATACACTGTTATAGGCTCCACTAGTTTTTTTGAACACTGTAAGATGACAAAAGAACAGAAGAAAACTCCCCACAGTTCTGTGCCTGCTCTCACTGTTACCGTAGAGTCTAATAGATTGTCTGTATCTATTAGATACAACATCCATATTTCTGTACTTACCAATAGAAGCGATTTGGAGCCACTCTCTCATGCACTAGTTGCCACCTCCTCCCAAACTCCACTGAGCTGTAAAGCTGAAAAAAAACAACAACAACAAGACATCAGAGAGTATCTGGACACAAACCAAACAAACAGCCTATCCCATTTCCCATTCTGTATTACAATTTCTCCCCCCAAAAAAATCTTCATTTGCAGCCCAAATGAGTTGCATTAGAGGATTATTTTCTCTGGATTTGATTTCACACGTTTATTTCCTTGGGTGTCTTAATTATCCTATTTCAGCAGCAGTTTAACAAAGAATGGGAGGAAATCATTCCAATTTACATAAAACAGCAATACGCTGTGAAAACATTTGAATTCATATATGAGATTTCATTTTTCATAAGATTTAAACACTGAAGATAAACACCATGGCTTACAGGCATTTAAGGATGGAAGCACTCCCTTGCATGTACAATACAGTCATAATCTGGGATCAGAGCTTTATTTTTTCAAACATATTAAGATAAATAGCACAATTAAACATACAAATGATGGAGAACACGCATTCATTTTCACACCTCAAGCTTTGCAAATGTCAGGCAGTGAAAGTACAATGTTGGGCCAAAGAGAGTAGGTAAGTGGTTTTTGTAGGCATAAAGAAGTAAAAAAAAAAAGAAAGAAAGAAAAAACTGTGCCTTTTTTGGAGGGAGTACATGTTGTGTAAAAAGATAAGGGGTCGCAGTGACCTTGACCTTGTACCACCTAGTGTATACAGTTCATCCTTGAGACGGATTAGACATATAATCAAAGTTCAAAGAAAATACCTCAAAGCAATCATGGGATATCAAGGTCTAGAGCAAAGCAGGGAGCCCAGTGACCCTGACCTTTTAACCTCTTAAATGTAATATGTCCACCTGTGAGTCAGAGTGACACTATGATAATTTAAAAAACTAGGGCTGTGGATGGATTCATCTGACCCAAACAGCAGAGTGAAACACCCACAAACACAAACACAGAACAATGCAAAGTCCACTTCATGTACAGTGTGTGTGTTTACAGTATGTTCTCTCCTCTGTAAGTTTGATGTCTGTACACAACAACAACATTACGTCTGCCTTCAAGCCTTGACACTATGTGCTGAAAAAATATCAACGCAAATTGTCTTGATCCACGACTGGAGTCCTCATATCTCAGTTTAAACCACTGCATCATCACCTTAGAAGTCATATTACAGGATGAGTCTTTTCAATAGCCACACCTCATACTTTTATAGCACAGTAACATGGGAGCAAAAACATACAATTACAGCTTCTTCTCTGTAACGATCCCCCCCATATCATAATTGTTTTTTTTTTTTTTTTTTTGGAAAAGTGTCCATGCCATGACAGCCAGCTGAGGACATAAGTGTACAAAAAGCATGATTTCCGTTAAGCCGCATTTGATTGAATAAATTAAATAAATTAAAATGGCATAGAAATGGATAATGTGTAATTGCATTTGAAACAAAATACCTAATTAAAAAAGAGTATGGAGCTGGAAAATCAAAAATGTTTCCAATTTTCTTTATGCAAATGTGGTGCAAAAGACAATTCTACTGTGGTACCTTGAATTTCTCCCCTTCTGTGAGTGCCTGTGAGCTCCTCTGTCTGTAGAATAACCACTACAACAAATGGAAGATGTGTGATTTCACCAGGTCATCCAGTGTATGCATGTTGAGTATTATATGTTGAAATATGTAATTTAAACTGTGCTCACGTCTCTGATTTTCTATGTTAAATTAAATCTGCTAAGGTTGGAAATCCGTCCAGTGTTTTGAAAGCCCAAGCAATGCACAAAAACTGAACCATAAAAGAAAGAGGATGCATATTTTGCAGCAAAAGATGAATGCGCCCTGCTGTAACAAGCCTGGGATGGGTTGTAGAGATGAGAAGAGGAGCCTGAGCACTGTAGGTGGTCTCAGCACAGTCATTGTTCACCAGTATGTAAATCACTGGGTTACTGAGATTTTACTGCATCACACAAAAAGAAATGAGGATGCATAGAGAAGCTGCATAATGATACAAGGCATGAGAAAAGAAGCCTTTGTTGTATTTGTCCCCATGATGGCTGTGTAAAATGTTAGTGATCCTTAATTTAACTCATGAAAGTCATTCAACAAAGCAATAGCCACGTCAGTGTTGGAGAGGGGAGAAAGTAAAATGTCAAAAACTTTTCATCATACAGCTGTTAACTACACAGTTCTGATTGGCCAACTTGGCACAGGCAAGGTTAGCCCAAGATTGACCGATAAACCTGCCTGTCTTTGTCCTCATGTGTGGGGCTCCTCACATTTCAAAGTGGATCAAGAACCTCAAAGACTTTCAGTCTGTGTCAGTCTTGACTGATGTATTCCCTTATCAGTATGTCTCTAAACCTGCAGTCAGTAATAAAACACAATGACAAACCTGTTTACCCAATAGCTTACAGCTGCAGTTTAATGAGGCCTAAAACTTAATGCAGTCTGTTCAGGCTGGATTTTTTCCATTTAAAGCATGGGCAGTCACGCAAAATGAGTAAACAATAATTTATTAGCGGATAACAAAATTGTGACTCTGTTTGTTTATATTAATTTATTTTCTAATTGTATTTATTTGCTCAATCCCAAAGGCTGAGGTCTTGGTCTGCATTTAAAAAACACAACAAGGGCACAGACTACATAATTATCTGAGGCAAACTGTGGTGCTGTTAACACATTTTTCAGTCAGGGTAAAGTATTTGTTGATTTTATTGTTAATTTTATTTATTCACCAACAAATTAAATAACATGCAATTCCTTGTCTGGATTTCCTATTATCTTATGTTTGATACTATTTGCTTCTAGGATACCCATCTACCTAAAGATGGCCCAAAAATCAAATCTTGTTTAATTCAAAAATATAGGGATGTATTATCAAAACATAGGTTTTTTTTTTATGGAAAATGAAGGTGGTAGTATGTCATGTAGAGTGAAGCTGAGTTGAACAGACACCACAGATGGATAAGCTCAACTGGGAATCTTTACGTTATCTACTACTAGTAAATTATTTTATCAGTATTTATAATTCATCTGCACATAAACCTTAAACATTAAGGGATCAAAGTGATGAATGGGGTTCAAAATTAGAAATAACTGTTTAATAACTGTTACAAACAGTACAACATTTATATAATCAAAAGCAAAAACAGTATAGTTAATTTCAGACTGAACCAGGGGCAGTTAAGATCTGAACACAGTCTTAACTGTAAGTTAGTACAAGACAGCAGCCTCCACCACTATAAACAGAGACCCATGCAGAAGTGCCAAAGCCTGCAGTACCCGGAGTGTTCACTTGAGGCTGGCTAAAGTAACCTGCTACCTAATGATTATATGCAAGGAATATATATTTTTGCTGCCTTAACACATACAAATATGGCCTGGTTCAAAAAACAGCTTCAGTCTAACATTGTAGTAAATCTATATGTTCTCACTGTGAGGGGCATATACATTGCATCCATTTTTTTTTTTTTTTTTGCTTTTATTGAGGATTTGTTGAGGATGCATTTTGGTAGGCCAACCTGAAATCACACTGGTTCTCTCAACTGCAAGCCTACTAAAAAGCCTTTGGGATTTACAGTGTTTTGGATCATTTTTGATCATAAGATCTGTGGTGAACAGAAAAAAAAATGAATGTGATTATCCTAACAAACAAACCTACTTTTCACGATTTTTAAGCTTAAATGTAAAAAGCTATTAGTAAGCTACTATGGAAATTCAACATGGAGGTTTGACGTAGAAGCAACAAAAATATTTCCAGTGTGTAACATCTTATTGTAACCTCTTGTTTTAGAGTTTTCTCGTAATCAAGAGACCTGATAAAGTTGGTCCTCATGACTGTGCCAATAGTGTATGAATTATTGATTATTAAAAAAATCAGCAATGCTTGCCATCGGGTCCCTGACCATTTTTGTAGTCCTTGTTTGCAGTTAGTGAGCTAATGTTTTCAACACACAACAAGACTTTAAGATAAAAAAACAGACATCAGATGCATTTTATTATTTCCCATTAAACATTAAAAATCTTATGTGCCTGTGCTCACTAAGAACTTTATTTCAGGCATTTATCCGAAACCGGTATTCTAAATTCCATTTACTCTGTAGGGTTGGGAACCAGGAAGTGCTAAATGCTAATTCACCCCAGCATTTTTCTATTAGAGGGCATCAACAGTATTCCAAAGGCTCCTGTCACATGGCTTTGTCCAATTTTATTACAGTCTAGGTTAGCAGTCATGTACATGATCATGGTAAAAACTATTTTACACTCCACTTTCACACATTTGACATGGGCAACATTTCACAGAGCAACTATAAATCCATGCTAATATCACTTTATAGCCTCCCTAAAAAAGTTTTAGAAAAGCACATCTGAGCTCACACTCACATTTGAGTAAAGGTAGATCAATGATGTCGACAAAGACTGCAAATACAGCCTTTTGAAACAAATCCAGAGAGTAACTGTGAAAGATTCCGGAGAGCTTAACATGGGGATGAAAAATGAGGAGAGAGGGGAAAAGAAAGATTTCCGTCATAGTCGTATACCTCATTAGTGTGATCTTAACTAGACCAACAATAATAACAATCAGACTGAACTGTAAATACACCTTATACAAAACTCTCCAGAATAATTGGTATTTGAATGAGGAACAATTAAAGACTACACTTGAAAAGCAGATCTAGAATCAAAACCAGAAACAATAAAGTCTAAATGTCACCCAGGCCTGGTAGCACCTCAATAAACCAAGTTTCAAACATTTTATAAAAAACAAAACCAAAATCAAGCAAAAGCTTCAGAGCATATATTTCCCAACACTGTGCTCTCATCATACATCCCTAACCAAAGGGCATATGCAAACTCTATATTCAGTGTGACTATTGCATCTGGTGTGTGTATTCTCATGTCAAACTGGGAGAAACAAATGGCCTGGGTGTTGAGATTTTCATGACTCCAATGCCAAGCTGTGCTAAGCAGATGCAAGCTGGAGGGGATGAGGTTTAGAGGGAGGGTTGGGGGGGCATAGTTGGGAAATCACTTTGACTAATTATCCTCCCACAGCAAGTTAGTACGTAGCCAAGCAAGTGACAGCAAAGAGGCAGAGAGCAGGAGATGAGGGAGGTGAGGGGGATGGAGGAATCGACACAGCCTTTACAACCTCTAAAGGTCTCTCAATCAACAAATGCGGCAGCGCTGCCAACAGGAGGTGCAGAAATTGAAAGAGAAGCAGTTTTGGGGTGGAGGCGGGGTGAGTGAGTCAGAGCATGGGTTAGGGAGTAGGTGTGTGAGTTGGCATCCGATGTATACAACATTAACACACCACAAAAAAACATTCAATAAAACACAGACTTCAGCTAAATCTTCACAACATAAAAACATTCATCAGCCCCCCAAAATCTTTGCTTAATGTACCTATCTTAATGTACGTAAACCAGGTCATGTGGGGCTTTGGTTTTCTCCAAACTTAGTGTTGAAGATACCACTGTTAGTGGTTACACGCCTCCACAAGGTACACCACTGCAGGCAAGGCTGAACGTTTGTTTATGGCAAAACCTTCAGCAGGCGCATGTTTTACGATAAACTTTGATTACCTGGATAGTAAGGACAATGTAAGAATTAACTAGAAGAGCAACAAGAGCACAAACCTCCACCAAGGCAATTCCAAAACTGTCAAGCGAGTTGTGGTCAAAAATGTGGAAAACTGACATATCTTGCAATGTTAACAAAGACTTATAACATTCCAGGATCCGCATTCAGATTCAGATCACCACTAACATCTAATCACGTCTTCCTTGTGCCATGATCAGCATTCCCTAAAAGTTTCATCCATGTCTGTTCATAACTTTTTAAATTAGCCTGTTCTTAAATGAACAAGCAAACAAAAGAACAAACTAGGAGAGATCCAAGAGCACAAGCCTCTGCCAAGGCATTTCCAACACTGCCATGTGAGTTATTGTCAAGAATGAGGAAAACTGCTATCTGTTGCTCTGTTGAGATAATCCTGGAAATGCATCCGAATTCATAGATCACCACCAAACATTAAATCACTTTTTACTTTAGCAATGACTGGTATTCCCTGAAAATTTCTTCCAGATCCTGAGTTATTCTGTGCATAAACTGTCTAACAAGCAAAGGCTGTCAAAATCATAACCTCCTTGGCAGAAGTCAATTTAAATGACGTGTAAGGTTGTAGTGGACTTTGACCACCAAAATCTAATCATTTCCACTCAGGTTCAAGTGTGATCTGTGCCATATTTGACAAAAATATCTTAATGTGTGAGTTAAATATTATCCTCTTCATTTAATAACTCTCACGGACTTTTAGTTAACACTTATTTTACTCACAAGTAAAGAGTTTAACCATTGTAACAAATGGTACAGGAGCACTCCTATATCATGTACAAAGCCAGCGGTACTGCAATAGAACCACATATGCACAAAAACTGTGTGTTGTGGGTTTTACTGTACACAATACAAAACCTGCACAGACAGTCAGCCCATAACCTTGGATATACAATAAGGTCTTCTTTGAAAAATAGTGCAATACAAGTTTGATGAAAATCCCTATAAGTGTTAATAAAATATTGCATTTCACAAGCAAAAGATGGTCACTATGGTCCATGACCTTGACCGTTGCCCTTTGATCTGCTAAATCTGAATATTTGATGTCTGCATGCGACTAGACATTAGTGTAAAGTTTAGTGAAAATTTCTAAAGGGTTTGACTACAATTCTACTGTACTTAAACCTTTAACCTCTGACCTCCAAAACTTAAACGGTACAGTTATGGGTAAAACAGAAAGTGTGCAAATTTTAAGGTAAATTAGTTGAAGCATTCCTGAGGTATTGAAATATCAAGAATGCATTCAAAATCATGGGATGACCTAGAAGTAAAGATGAAAATATCAATACTGCTGTATCAAAGGATCAATTCTTCACAAGTACTCATGTTTGGTTTGGAATACTCCCCTAAAATATTAGTACCAAACTTCCTCTCTTTCTGTGCTGAGACAGGGCTGCTGTTTGTGTCATAAGACTGTGGAGAACAATCATAAATGGCACTCAGCTGCACTCACAAGCTTACACAAAGATAGATAAGAACAAATAGACATTTCTAAAAGTTACTTTTAATTCATTTTGTTTGATAAAAAATATAAATTTGTGAAGCCTAGGCATATATGTTTGATGTACTTGTATTATTTGGTCTGTTTTTATATTAATGGAATAAATGCCACACCAGTGTTTAATAGTTAAATATCTCTAAGACGTATGTTCTTTGCAATAAGACTTTAAATTAAACACACACTGTAGATTTGATGGCTGGTAACCTGCATGTTTCCTTTGCTTTTAGTCATTAAAAAACAGCAAAAAAAGGATGAAATTTTGAAAATACTCCTAGAGACTCTGAGACCTTGACTTTTAACCTATGACCTCCAGAATCCACTTTCTCGCATCATCATGGTGGACATCTGGCAAGCAACAGATAACATGTGGCTCCATAGCTTTGACCTTTGACCTATGATCTCGAACATTTATATATGCAATCTTTGAGTCATAATGGACATCAGTGCAAAGTTTTTTGTAAAGCTCTTTCAGCATTTTTGAGGTATCATGCTCACAAACAAAGTGTGAACATGAGGCTCAGTGACCTTGACCTTTAAACTTCAAACTAAAATCTCATGAGTTCATACTTGAGTGTAGGTGGACATGTGGTCAAAGTATGAAGAAACCCCTGAGAGACTTTTTTAGGACATCATGTTTAAAGCCTTGATCTGTACGTACAAACAAATGGACAGATCTGAGTCATAATGCCTCGAGCCACAGCTGTCGAAGGAGCGGAGGAACATAAGTAGAAGTGAAAAATATTCACTCCAGGGTGTCATTTAAACATTCTTTCCATTTTCAAGTGTTATATCTTTGTAAATATATATACATTATTTTTTTGTGGCACATTGAAATTGTTGTTTCAATTTTGTATTACGCAAACCAAGCATTGCGGTTAATGTGCAACTGGCCAGGAAATCCCCACAGAAACAAGAGTATGAAAATAATCTGTTCTGATTCACTGACATGACTATAATCCTGATATTTTAAGACATTTTGAAATAGTAATCCGCAGACGATGTTCTAGGTTTACCAGTGTAAGCTTTGTGTGTAGGTGTTTAAGCACAGCTCTAGGCTGTTGTTGGTAATCAGAGTCAGCCAGGTCTCAGTAAGAAAGAAATGCTTGAAAGACCAAACTCAAGGTTAGCAGTGCCACTGACCTTCTTTTATACTTCAGGCAGATATTTTGGTTTACTTGAAAGTGTTAGAAGACCAAGAGCTTCTTTTAACAACTAAAAGGAAGAACTGTTTCTGATCTTTAGCTCAGACCTCTGTGCTCTGTCCAACGTGCTGAGGAAGAAACAGTTTGGATGCTGTTTCGGAGACAAGAGGCAATAAATATATAAAGTTAAGAGGAACGAGTAACTTGCTTTGCCTCACTCTGATCACCACATTGCTCTGATTAAGTGCTTCTAATTGTGCTAGTTCACATTCAATTTTGGGGAAAATGTCCTTGAAATTCCTTCACAGTGACTTATTCATATTATCACCTCACAGCAAAAACTTTCCCCACTGAAGGGGGTGGGGTGGTGGTTTCATAAGGTAAGATGTGACGCAATTTATGAGGTGCTGGTTTGGCAGAGTGGTTAGCAACCAGGCATGTCCCATATATGTACCTCTGCCGGCCTGGGTTCGGATCCGGCCTGTGGCCAGTTTGCAGAGTGTCTTCCTCTAGTCTCTCACCCCCTTTCACAAGCCTATCCACTGTCAGTCTTTCCTATCAATAAAGGCACAAAATGCTCAAAAAATAAATTAAAAAAAAAAAAAAAAAAAAAGATGTGATGTAATTTGACAGTAAGAAAGTAAGTCAAGTTTTGTAGTGCCTTATGAAATACAGACGTGACAAAGTGTCTAACATTAAACAGACACTCGTGTTTTTAATACACGCGCCGCGCCAACAGGGTGTGTCCAGGACATTTTGCAAGTTTCATGCACAGTCTGGCACAGGGAGGCGCACCCACACCTTCACCTTTCCCACCGGCGCAAGTAGCAGAGAGGGAGGAGAGAAGGCGTGAGTGGGTTTAACACAGCCGAGTGTAATCTTCACCAATCAAATGAACGCCTCTCCTCGCCTTTAAATGCGCCACAGGTGAGGCGCAGTGACAATTTCACCTCGGTGGTGAGGGAGGTCAGAGCCGCTGTGACTTTTACAGCAACTGGGAGAGCGCAGGGGCCACCGGGCCGCGCATCGGAGCCACGATGCGCGTCACCGTGTGGACAACCTCGCCGGACAGATGTAATCTGTTCCTGTGTCATGAACAGGAGTACAAAATTAAGTGATAATTACATTTATACACAGCAGCAGGCTAATCCATTCATCAAGCTTGTGATCCACCTGCATTCCTGGTCTGTGATCGCCAAATAGCAGAACCTTTGGTGAAATACGCACCCCCCCGATATCTCCTCCTCATCCTCCTTGCAATAATGTACTCCATCTTTTTAGATCACGTTAAGAATAAAGATTAAAACAGAGAAATATGGGCAATCACAGGTAAATCCTTGAGACACCGAGTGACTTACATTTATTCAGCGAGCGTCTCTCTCTTTTTTCTTTTCTTTTGAATTTCATGAGGTGAGAGAAGCTGGATACTCCGTATCGGATGATGTGGCTGTTTATGGTTGGATGAGAGATGTGAACTCGTTAGTTTGCGTCACACTTCCAGCTGCCATCAGGTTGAGTTTCCATTATGACAAACGTCTCTGATCTGGCATCAGATGTGATGGGACAATTAATATAGATACAAATGTATATGCTGGTTCAGATGGTTACATTAAATAGTGGTTGCTGTGATTATTTATTGCATTGAAATGTGCCTGACACTGTGGACATCTGCCTGTGAGGTTTTGGTGACGTGTGCGCACTGTGCGCCTGTCAGCCAAATTACCATTGCACAGGGTGCGCCTCGCCTGCACCAAGAATAGACCAGTTTGGAGCTGGCGAGCTTTCAGCGCACCTTCGCGTTTCTTTGGCACGATTGTCACTGCGCCAAGCTAAATCTGTCGACACCTCCCCCTGGTGCGCCGTCACACCCATCACGGTGCAGCCAGTCTACCAAATTGCCAAATTGGCTGCGCACGGTGGTGCGCTGGACAAAATTACCACTGCGTGGGGTGCACCAGGCTGCGCCACCCTGTGCCACTCTGCGCCACCCTGCGTTGCGCCAGGAAATTAGGGCCCTATATCTCACCATAGAACAGGATGATAAGGAGCCACGGGCTTGTTTCAAAATCCCAGAAAAGAGACCGTCATGAGGACTCACTTTGTTTTATATCAGCTGCATAAAGGGTTAGTTTGGGTTTTTTAAGGTACATGGCACTTATAACTGATTGTTTGAAGGGACATTGTTGAGGAAAAATTAAACGCAGTAAACAATTTTACTGTAAGATTGTACCTATAAGTAGTTCATTACGAGGCTTTTGGGGGCACCATGTACTGCAATGGACTGGCAACTCTCTGCCTCTAATAAATCTTCTGACTGTATGAATGTTGTAAAAACAGCGTTTATACAATGGTTGTAATTGCTAATACTACCATCATTATTATCTTACAACCATATAGAGAAAGGTATGATTACAGCAAACTTATGGTCTGGGTTAGCTATAACAAATGTCCTTCAGATGAATGTTTAAATTTAGTTATGTTTCAGAAGAATTTTTAATTTTAGTTATGTTGTCTTTGCCTGCCTCTCTCTTTTTTTCTGTATCTCTCTCTATCACACAACTTAGGCTGATGTTTGTCAATGAGTCTGGTTCTGCTCAAGACTTCTAACCTGCCTTAAAACTTTTTTTTCTTTTCAGTGTAACTTTTGCCAAATTTTGCAAATTAAATTGCTCATGGTGGATTTATGTTGAGACATTTTTAATAATTAACAACATGAACAAATGAAGAGCATAGTCCTGACCAGGGATTGACAACTATGTTTTTCTAAGTCATTGTATAGTATACCCGAACATAATCTGAGGTTGATGTATGGAAATTATTATTAAAAAAATATACTATAAATGAGGTTTTTTTTTTACTTTACCTTCACAGGCATCAATAAAAAAATCCTAAAAAAGAAAGTGAGAGAGAGAGAAAGCGCTGGAGACTAAGTGTTTCCATTACACACATAGTAAGAGAAATAACCTCTTGAAACACATGCATCATCTGTCTTTACACTCTTTCTGTTACGATGTCTGATTTATTTAGTTTATTAATACTGCACAAACATCTTTCAGGAGATATTTCAGCTTGAATCACAGTTTTGAGGTCATACATACATACAAGTCATAATCAATTTATTTGATTATTGAGGGAAATGCATGCTGAAAGTGGGCGATTAACAGCAGCCCATAAACCACAGATAACAAATTCAGCGTGAAGCTTCACACAGACGTGTACTTTTTGTATTTTCTAATCAATAGATCAGTAATCCGTTGACCATCTGATCCTTTCACATTGCGCATTAGCATATGTTTGCCTGTTTTTTCAACCTTGCTTTTTGTCTCACAATGAACTATGAAGTAGCTAAGTAACAATAACATCTAACTCATACACTCATGTTTTCATTTCAGTTCAATAAAAAAGATTTAAGGAGTTAGCAAACTAAAAAGCCTTTTCATCAAGCATATTTGCTTCAAACTTAATAAACTAGACAACAGCACGCTTTTTAGTCATCCATTTCTAAAATAAATGTCAAGAGGCTCTTCATCCATTTTATTTCATCCCTGAAACTTCCACAGCTTTCAAAAACTGCCAGAGATACTCTGAGTAGAATCTCTTTCAAAAGAAAAACTTCAAAAAACATTACAAAAGATTGGTGTCCTCATTTTTCAGTTTTGTAGTTTACTAAAAAGTATTTTTAGGGTTTACCATGAGTCGAGTGTTTTGTCTTCCCTTTCTTTTTATTCTTACCTCTACATTTAAACCAGATGGGGTTTGTAAAGAGGTGACCTTTACAAAAACCTATACAAAAGTGAAAAGGAAAAACATCAGCTTTTACTGATATAATAACTTATCCTTTAGATATCTGATGCTTTTGTGTCTACAAGACAAGTTCAAGTATCGTGTAGCGCATGCTCTGATTTGTTTCAAATATCCCCTTTAGTCTGTTGTACCCTTAGACTAATGTTTTTACATGAACAGAACCGATTTTTGTGCTTCAAGGTTTCATTAAGATTGTGGTTCTCAATTTCTTACTGTTGCATTTTTTTCATGTGTTTCCATAAAATTTGATAGTATTTATTTACCTTTTTAAATCTTTTTATTGAACCTCCCATCACGTCAATACTTCTTGTTCATTCTCACCCTAAACCCTAGCTTTAACCCGTGTAACTCCAATACATTTTAAATCAAATTAAAGACATCTTTTAGTTCAACCTGAGCTTTCAGAATATTTCTGTGATAATTTTGTCAAATTAAAATGCAAATAGTTATTTGTCCAGAAAGACAAAACTGAAACAAAACAGAATCTAAGTGGGTTTTTTTTTGTTTGTTCTTTTTTAGAAATTTGTACAAATCACATATGGCTCAACAATGCATACCCCTTCTCACAACTAGATCTGGTTTCCTCAAACCTTGGTAATCAGATATGATAAAATAACAACATGCACACAAACTTAAAGCAAAAAACATTCAGATATTTACGTTTTTTCCTGTTGGTGTTTTTTGACCTATATTGTTATTTGTGCCACCCTTGAAAGCAGTTTCTGTCTGGAACCAGACAGAGGGCCCTCATATTACCTTCACTCCCAGGGACTAAACTCATTGACTCCCTAGTCATCCTGCAGAGGACACAGTTCCTTCTCCTAGCTGTGGCCTTTTTGCTTTTCCCCTGCCCTCTGCTCTGGGTCACTGGTATCTAATAAATCCATGTCCCCAGAGCTAAATAAGCACCTTTGCCTCCTCCAAGATGTAAAACTATTTAGATGGCATGTATGGCACTTTAAAAAAAGAGTTTTACAAACAACACTACTGTTTTATTTAGATGCATAATTTTGACCTCATGAGAGTAACCTGACACCAGATGGACTGTTCAATATATATTTCACTGGTCCATCAAGGAAACAGCCTATTTGGCAATTGGCGGAACCTTTGAAATGCAAATCCAGCAGGTGATTGGAGGATCATTCTGTCAATCACATTTGTTACGGGCAAATCAGATATTTAGTAGGCTGGCACTACTGCACTACAGAACATGAGTAATAAACTTGTAAAAAACCTGTTCAAACATGTTGGGAGTAGAGCAAAAATATCCTTACTATAGAGAAGTTTAAGTGTTGACATTTGTTTTTCATTAAATAAAGAAATATGGTTCAGATCTGATAAAACTGTTACTGTTAGCATCTATGCTAATCTCCTTATGAGAAGTTGCTTCCAGCTGTTGTTTTGCTCGTAGCTCCCTCCTCTTCTTCCTTCTCTAAAGGACACTGAGTGGGCTGTGCCACTTTAAGCCAAGCACAGTCACTGTAGATTGGAGCTTGGAAAGGTGGATCTGCTTAATAACAGACATTGAATCAGCCTGATCCATCTGCACTGCAAGGTAACAATGAGGGAGCAAATATGTTAAAAAGTTGTGTGTTCAAGAGCTTGAAAAACCAAGTATAGACAGAAATCTTATCAACTGTATGCAGTAGTTGATGACTAATGTTTGTGGCTCTAAATGTACAGGCCTTTCTGGTTCCATGGATGGATTATTAAAAAAAACCTTTTGGTCTTTCTTACCAGCATACTGGATATGACGTAATCATCTTTATACATTAAAAAAAGTGTAAAAATAGGTCTGATGCTCTAAAGTTTGTCTGCTTGGAAAGCTCAGACTCCTATTTACATTTTTATCTTTACCCTGGGGTCACAGCTGAATTCTAAAATGTGGAAACGAAAAGGAGAAAATGCCTGAAAACACAACTTTAAAATGAATTTATGAAGTGACGATGTTCTTTGGTTTCAGGCATCTTTTAAATAATTACTCTGAAAATTGTAGGACTGTGGTAAAAGTGTGTGTGTCTGTGTGTGCATGTGTGAGGATGGTGAAGGCTGGGTTGGCATGTTCAAACTCAGAGGCTGTGCATATCCATACAGGAAAAGCAGAACAGCTTCATTATTCATCACAACTGAAACATAAGATCAAAAAGGGCTGACAACTGAAAAAAGCATTTTAAAAGGACAATACAATGAAACCTCTTCCTCTATTTCTTCTATGGCTGCCTCACACTCTTTTGTTTGATTACTAATTCTATAATACCATTAAGACTCAAGAGGAGGCCTGTAAAATGAGTACAGTTTACAATAAATTTGAAAATATCTGGTGTATCAATTAGGTGTCTTGATTTATATTCTTCACATATTGTTCTTGTCATGCTATTGTTATCACCAGTGTTTCTAAGCTCCTTGTTGGTGGAAGCAACTGTTGACAAATTGGGAAAGAAATTCATATCTGACTTGTAAATATCTGTATGCTGGATCTTTTTTGGGACATCTATCAACCTCTACTTTAAAATATATGATTTATTTATTGTACAAGTGAATTTTATTAAGAAAATGCTACTTCGAATTGGACACTGATTCACAAAATACAAATCAAAATGTTGATGTAACCTGCTAAGTGCTCCCTCAAAATAAGAACCACAAAGATTTGACGATCAAATCCTTCATCTATATACATCATACTTCATTTTTTGTTTACAGACCTAAAAGCTTAAACTATATTGCTCCTTCTATGTGTTAAAAGAAGAATTCTGGATGTACTTGGAGCTACCTGTAACCTGAATTACACAACCCTTCCTTCTCCAGCTCTCTCCTAAATGAACTTTCTGAACTCTGCCTGAGTGCTGTAAGCCAAACTCTTGTGTAACAGGATCTCACACTTGTGCTCTGAGGCGGTGCATCCCCCGTTGTTCCTTATCTGACTTAACACTCAGCCTCTTTGATACCTTTGAACAACTGAGCAACTTAAAAGAGTGCTGCCCGTTCTCTCACCTTTTGGTCGTGGCTGTAGGCCAGGATCCAGTCCTCCTGCTCGGGGTGGAAGAGCAGGCTGAGGATGTAGAAGTTCAGCCGGTACTTCTGGTAGGTGGCTCCTTCATCCGAGCTGATCAGGAGACTGTTTTCCACCTCTGGATCTGTCAGCAGCATGATCTGAAGATGACAGGAGAGTGACAGGTTAAGATTGTTGTTTGCAGATTTATCAAGTTTTACTGTCATTCTTTGGACAAAAACAAATTCTCTTTGCTTTAATCTCAACGTTTTGACAGTGACCAGGCATTTTGATGAAATAAACTTAGTATGTGTTGCCTGAGTTGCACATATACTGATTAATATTCAAAGTTCCAGTTTTAGAATAACCTTTCACAGCAGCTGGATCTGCCTGATTCGATGTCTATAATCAGGCAGATCCATCTTGCCAAGCTCCAATCTACAATGATTATGAGTGGCCCAAAGCATCATGGCCAAAGCAGCGTCCTCCAGAGCAGGAAAAGGTGAGAGCTACGAGCGTGATGACAACAGGAAGGGACCGCTTGTAACAAGATTTGTATGTATCTTAACAGCTTCAGAAGCAGTTTTGTCAGATCTGGACTGTATTTCTGTATTAAAGAAAGAACAAATAACAGCATTGAAAGCATTTCTCAATAGAAACATGACTTTTTCGCTCCACTTCCAACATGTTTTGGCCAAAGTTTGTTCTTCGCAGTAGCGCCCGCCTACCACATTATCTGATTGGCCAGTAATGAATGTGACTGATGGACCAGATGGACTGGTGAAATATGTTGATCTGAGTCATCATGCAACTTAAAATTCAAATGCCTGAAATAAAAGAAAAAAAAAATGAAAATACAGGGATCAAAAAACCTTGCAACTTTTCAAAGTAACCTCATGCAGTCAGACCTCAAATGGATTAATTCTAAGCCTGTAGAAACAATTTTAATGTGTAAAGAATGTTAAGGAATAAAAGTCTTTGCATCTTGAGTATGTTTTTATGAAATGCATTCTTTGGATCTGTTATCCAATAATTAAGGCACAAAGCAAACAATACACACTTAGCATACATTTTTTATTCATTGCAAGAATACACAGTCCAAGACTTTTGTATGAGACAAAACATTTATGCTTGTGTTGTCAAGCAGCACAGATGAATTTGTGGTTCTCTCTTTGAAAAAAGAGGAGTGAGTACCTCATCTTATCATCTGGGTGCATCAGACTTTTGCGTCATGTGAAAAGTACCAACAGTTTGGTCTTTCAGGCTTCATACAGTGTTGGTGAGAGCATATTCAGGCCGTATATTTTTGTTTTATGGTTAGAATCTACAGAATGGGCGCCGCACATTGTTACCTCTACCAAGGAGGTTATGTTTGTTTGTTTGTTCGTCCGTTTGTTTGAAAATTTCAGGAGATGTTGGTAATGGCCCAACTTAAAAATTATTAGATTTTGGTGGTGATCCAGATCACCACCATTACAGAATGATTATTTCTGCTCAATAACTGTCATGATAATAATGATATCACCATTATTTTGAGTGCTGGTTGTGGGTTTTCCGGGTCAAGGAATCATAATATGATGGTAACTTTATGATGGAACTATTGCTGAAAGATGTAACAGCAATATGTGAGCTACCTTGGTGGAGGTTTGTGCTCTCCGAGTGCTTTTGAGTTAAAGTGAAGTTTTGGTATGAGGGAGACAGATAAAGGAAGCTGCAGTTGCAACTTTATACTGTTTGTCCCTTTTAGGTTTGTAAGGGGCTGAAGCCTGTCCTAGTTTACTTTACTTTAAGCGATGGGTGGGGTCTACCCTGGACTTGTCACCAGCTGGATATATGGCAGACAGAGACCAACACTCACTAATACACACACCTAAGAACAATTTAGTCACATAACATGTAGGGGTGCACCAAAACATCGAAGTGGATCCACATATCAATTACCTACTGGGCACCCAGGTATCAGTTTCCACCAAGCCACACAAGTTCCTGTGAGTTCAAACTGGCTAGCAGTAAGCTGATGCTAACTAGAGCCTGAGGGTTAAGGAGGTTGAAGAGGATTGTTCTCCTCTCTCAGCTGTAATTTGGACTTAGTAAACACTAGGGAGGACTGCCAAAGTTTAATTTCTTTTCTTTTCATCAAACTGGGCCCAAACACTTCTCTATCTTATGATTGTTTTATCTGTGCCTGCAGATTCATCAGTCATTAACATGGAATTGCAATTACTGTGCAATAAGTTGAAATAAGTGGATTGTATTTCCATCCATCCATCCATCCATCCATCCACCCATCCACCCATCCATCCATCTTCTTCTGCTTGTCCGTGGTTAGGTCCCAGGGGCATAGAGACATAGTCCCTCCAGCGTGTCCTGGGTCTTCCCCCAGGTCTGATTGGGCGCATCCTGATTAGATGTCCGAGCCGCCTCATCTGGCTCCTCTCAACGTGGAGGAGCAGCATATTGTATCTGGAATCACCAATCAACCTAATGAGCATGTTTTTGGTCTGTGGGAGGAAGCCGGAGTGCAGGAGAGAATCCATGCATGCATTGGGAGAACATGCAAATTCAACACAGAGAGGCCCTTATCCCCCCTGGGATTGAACCAGAAGCCTTCTTGCACTACCTGCTGTGCCTCTCAGTTTCTTTACACAGACAACCCCTGATAGTGTTCTGTTCTCGGTCTCCCAAGGCTCCCTCGCCCACGAGAGCCAAATCTGCTTCAACTGGTTTCCAAGTCCACTCTGTGGTAACTGGTCAGTTCAGCGTTGCCTGGTGGCATGTTGTCAAGAACTCTTCATTCAGTATTAAATCTACTCCGGCCCTGGTAATGCTGCTGCAAGCCAGTGGGCTAAAATGACAAAACAATTGTAGGATGTCACACTATTCAGGAAGGCTGGGGGAACAAGACATTTTAGGAAGCTGCTGGTGCCTCAAAGAGGGAGAGAGAGAGAAGTCTTAACATTGTAGACTTTTTTTTGTTCATACAGTTTCTCTATCATGCCCAAGAGACATGTCAATCCTACTTAAGGGCATATAAAACTAAAAGAAGCACAATACAACCTCTTTAAGTCTTAGTAACAGCTTATTCTAGTCATACTCTGTGTGAGTTCTCTAAAAGATGATTAATAAACTGGAAAACGTTTGTCTAAGAAAAATAATATATATATTTACAATAAATAAAAAAAAAGAGAACATGCCATAATTTGAAAATCAATATGCAGGCCTTCAGGCAGACCCTCTGATGTTTTATTAATGCTACACCCAAAAGACACAACGGATAATCGAACAACTTAATCCAACCTCTCTATCCTCTGTGCCTGGCTTTGCATCTGGATTTTGCGCTGTGTAAATAGGGATATTGAGAACAGCAAGCTTAGAATGACTTTGTGCCACACAGCCTGCTTCACATCCTCAAAACAGACCCCTGGGGTTTTTAGAGTAATAAAACTAACTGTGGTTGGAGATTAGTGTGTAAAGAACTTGCCATCTATGGTCAGTATTACACTGATTATACCGTATCTGAATTACTAATCTAAATTTGTTGGATAATGAGATATTCAGTTTGACACATTCAGTTCTAAATATGTGTGTTCATCCTCTGTATGAGCTGAGCTCGTGTGTATGTGTATGTCATCATTTAGATTTCTACTGTTTGTCCCGCTCTTCATTCTCGCTGCCTATGCTCAGTCAGGCTTTAAAAGCATTAATTTCCCCGGAGCCCTTTCGCTTTTCTTAGAGGTCCAGCATTTTTTGTGCCAAATTCTAGCTGCACCCCCTGAAAAAATCACAAAGATATCCCATGATAATATCAGATGCAAATATAATTGAATCAGTGGACCTCAAGACTCTCAAGCGCTCTATCATTAGCGAAGATTACAGTGACGGGGAGATTGAAGAAGCAGGCTTGTGGATGTGCGGGAGTGAGAATGTTAATCCTTTCTGTGTGCTGAGACATCTAAAATCAACACCAGCTCTGACAAATACTGGCCCCTGGTGTAACCCTTGTGACAAAGAGTCCTCATTGACTTCTGGTCACACAGATAGCTGTCAAACATGGGTTCACATTAAAATATTATCATCTTTTATTCTACATTTTACTCTGATGTGTGTCATGTCTTCTGTTACTAAAAGCCCATTCACACAGTAACGTAAATAATGTTGACCATCAATCTGAATTCATCAAAATTTCTGTGAAAGTATATTCCTGGGGTCAATTATATTGTGTTCAATGCAGGTCAATGTATCTAAAGTGGAGTAATTGTGCCAGTGTAAATACCTCTGTCCTAAAGGAGCTTGCTGAATGTTGTACAACCGTATTTGAGATTCTGTATTTCCTGACAAAATGAATGCCAAATACAATGGATGTATAGGTCATTTCACCATGTGCAGATGCAGCTGGTTTAAGTATTCTGAAATCATGCTTCGAGGACGTAAGGCGGCCAAAGCGCTCCTCAAATTGCACAAAAGGAGTCCAGGCCTGAGAAAGAAGCAGCTGTCAGGCGAGTTGAGTCTTCTCTGTTTGTTGCCAGCTGTGTCCATTGTCTTTATTGCGTTGTCTCACTAGAGTTTTCAAATCTCTCGCGCTTCACTTGGATGTGTAATAGTTCAATTTCAGAGATAAATGGAACGCACCATTGTAAAATTAATTGAACAATATGTTGAATAATTAACAAAGAGTTAATACTATTTGCAGTAAAAGAATGGTTCACCACCAGCTTACAGTGTTTATGGTACACTAGCTCTTATAATAATGTGTTTTATGCCCTTGTGTTTGTTAAGTGTTCCTGTGTCAAGAGAGTCTGTATCAGCTGGTGACTTTCAGCAAATGTTGAGGATAAACAGTTTCATGACAAATATATCTTAATCATAATCATAAGAACATTTAACATTGATTGGCTTTGTTCTCATTCATGTGACAAAACACAGAGGATGTGCTTGGCTGTCACTGGTGCCTTCCACATACATCAGGACTTCTAGTTGTAACTATTGAACATGTTTAATATTCACGATTTGATGTTAGGTAGGCCCCGTTCCTCTTCCAAGAGCAAAAACTGACATTTAACACAACTCACACTGCAGATAAGACACAGGACCACCAGATAATCTGGCCTTTGCTGACTTTGGTTGGAAATGGGAAGTCGAGCTGAAAGCTGGAATGACCCCCGCTCAAAATTTGCTGGTCATGAACAAGGCATGACCAGTGTGCTTGCTGACTTTGAGCCCAAAGTCTAATCAGTTCCTCCATAAGTCACAGTGGTGCAAGCATAACAATCTGCAAACTATTTTTAACACTGAAAACACTGACAATATTCGAGCTCAGTACATCTTTGCTCACACAGCATGAGTCTCCCCGTCTGTCCATGATGTGAGGCTACTGAGGTGCAATGTTAACATGAACCACAACTGAGTGTTAGACGGACATAGGTGTGACAAGTCGCATTTCAGTCAAACCAGTACATTTACATGCTTTATCATTTCACATTTTAGTTGCACTGACAGTTAGCTTTACAGAAAAGGCAGAGTACCCAGCCTTCAATAGATAGTTCAGGATTCACAGTGAGGTTGCATGAGGTAGCCGATCAACAGTCAGTGTGTTATCCAGTCGATGGGGTCAGCACTGTTTACTGTTTGGAGAGGTTGTGTGCTCAATAAACATTGTACCAAAGAGCTACATGAGGCAAGGTAAATCCATGAAAAAGAAAAAAAGATAAAACATGCACACTCCTGAAATTATATAATGATTTTGTAATAGTTTCTTTTAGATGTAGTTAAATATATTTTGCCAGGTCACAGCAGTGCACTGATAAGACTCAGTTTCAGTACTTCAGCCTGTTTCTCTTAAAAAAGGACTGTGCTGACAGTGTTTAGCTCTCTCATTGGTCATCTTAAGTCAGGTAATTGAATAATGATTCGTGTCAGGTGTGAAATCAGCTCAGCTGAGATGACTGAACAAAACTGAAGTGAACTCAGTTCAGTTGGTTGAACTGAAGTGAATGGAATTGAATAGAATTAAATATAATGAGCTGAATTAATCCACTCAACCTATTCAATTAGACTGAAAAAAAAATGTTTTTCAATGAATTAAATTGAGTCAGACCAACTGATTGATCTGATTGATATTTAAATCAGCTAATTTGGATTAAATTATCTGGACTAAATTAAACTGAATTAAAAACAATAGAAATTAATTAATTTCTTTTTCACTAATTTGAATAAGTTGAATAAACTGAATTAAACTGAACAAAATTGTACTGAATCCATATAAACTTGTTTGAACTGAACAGAAATGAACAAAACTAAATTGTACTGATTTTATATGGAAGAGGATAGTTTAATCAAATCAAATCAAATTATGTCAAACTAAACTTAACACTGAACTGAACTAAACTGACATAGTTGATTTTAATTACACAGAAAAGACCTGAATTTATTTGAATTGAACAAAATTGGATGGAATGGATTAAAAGTGAACTGAAAACATCTCAATTGAATTAAACTGATTTAAATGAATAGAACTGAATGGCACAGAAAATATATTTGATTTGAATTGAAGAGAAAAAACTGAACTGAATTCAATTCAAACTGATCTGAATTGACTCCTTCTAAATTGAATTAACTAATAGTTATTGAATTTAATTTAATTAAGTAGAATTGATATGGATATAACGAAACTGATTAAAATTTAACTGAAATAATCTGAACCAAAATAAATAGAATGGGCCAAAATAGAATTGAACTGATTTAAAACTATTTTTTTAAAGCAACCCAGATTGAATTTTACTGAAGTCATTGGATTTTGAATTGAACAGAACTGATGTGAGATGGTAATGGCGCACAGGAAAGGAGCCACAGGCTGCACAGGAGCCTCCTGCTGCTAGAATCACAGCCTCTGTACATGTGGGATGCAGTCAAAACCACTGGGTTTCCTGCACTCTGGGACAGTATTCATTTTTCCTGGAACAAATGTGTCTCTGATTTCTGTGATTCAAAGGTCTCTTCAGGTGACAGAGCCAAGCTGAAGCTCTTGCCTGCTGCTCACCAGTCAATGAAAGTTTATCATGTAAGTATAAAGGGGAAAAAAACTGCCCCCGCAAAGCACACAGGGGTTTACATTAGCTTTAGAGGTAGCCTTTGGCATGACAATCTCTGTGTTCCCATTATGTCATCAGACAGCAGTGAAAAGGAGCATACACACTGCTCTTACAGTCGATATCCCTCTCAGTGTGGCACTGCACGGCAGAGTTTTTCTCCTTTCTCTCTCCACTGACTCATTTGTCAGCACTCGCTTGGGTAACAGCAGCCATGGTGGGCAGACCCACTAACACAAGTTCATCAATCACAGAAGG
Source organism: Cetoscarus ocellatus (assembly GCA_037902135.1). Classification (NCBI taxonomy): domain Eukaryota; kingdom Metazoa; phylum Chordata; class Actinopteri; order Labriformes; family Labridae; genus Cetoscarus; species Cetoscarus ocellatus. The sequence goes on from JBAMNC010001050.1 coordinate 867,873, forward strand.
CAGATATAATGCCACATACGTGAGCCTCATGCTGACCAATCCAATCAAATGCACTCAAATGCTGTCTGAACTACAAATCCCAATTACCATTTTGCTCTCCCAAAAATGCAACTCAGCTGGAAAAGCAGACAACTTAATAATTGGATGATGGATTTCTAGAGAGTTTGAAATAACAGGAACAGTATGAGTGTGCCTGCCTAGATGTGTGTAATTTAGTTGTAACAGTGGTTCTCAACAGGGGGTCGGGTCTCAAAGGTAGGTCATGGGGAGTTAGGGTTAAAACTTAAAAACAAAAAAAGTGGCGAAAAGTCATTATATTCGTAAGACCTGAGCAGGCTTACAGTCATATATCCAAAACAAAATTTAGGATAATTTGACCAGTGTATGCAGACGTTACTGAATGCTGCTAATTTGTTACTTGAAATTTTTTGATTTGTCATGGTTCGTCAGAGCCGTGCACTGGGTCGGGTATCCATCAGAAACATGCAGGTCTATGCAAAAAATAATGATTATTTAAATTTATGGATGTGTGTATGGGTGAAAACAGACACAATGTAGGTAGGTATAGCGGGTGAGAGGGGATGGGAGAGAACGAGAGAGAAAGAGATTAGGAATGGGGAAACATTTTTGCTATTTTAAACATCTAAACTGATCATTTTGCGCTCCTGCCCCCAGCCTCTCACTGTCACAGGGGTGTGCCTCACCGATTTTAAGAAAATCTAAATGTAAACAAGGTGATCACTGTGAAAATGTGAACTCTGAAATATTACACCAACAAATACAGATTCAGAACTGAATATTTGTTGGACAAAATCATGTCAACTTTGGTGAGAATTTTACCTCTCGTTTTTAATGTTTGGTCTCCATCAGCTCTGCAGTTAAAAAGGTTTATTCAGGTTTTTGAGGTAGGGTTGCTAAAGGCACATGTCATTAGTATGGTAGTATGATTGCCAATAGAGGAACTTTCAAGCTTTTCCCTGAGGGAGATATCATGGGATAGATGCTAGATGGTACATAGCAGTACATGATGCCAGTGAAATCTCATAATCAACCCACTTACAGGTTAAAACTACTCAATAAATATGTTGTCTCAACAACACAGTACATTAAGATTCTTTATGGTGTTTAATTTACATGACAAAGCCTCTGTGTGTATAACTATTTTATGTATTATAACATATTCACTAGTGCCATGGACCTCTAGCAACCCCACTTCAAAAAGTCTAAACAAACCCTTTAAGAAGCACTAATTGGGACAATTACATGAGACATTTAAGACAGTGGAAGCCTTATTTACCAAGAAAATAATACATTTTCTTAGCTGATGCCTTGGTTGCTGTGAGATTGACTAAGCAAAGCCTTTTTGTGTTCATATGTGTCATATAATATAAGAAATTCCACTGCTGGGCCAAATTTACAAATGTTAGAAGTCAAGGGCGTCAGTATGTTTTTAAAAGTGATGGGGACAACAACCATACTTTTAAGTGAGGTTTGAAAAGTGCTGGGGACAATTATGTATTCATCAGTTTGACATTTCATTACAATAAGCATTGCATTACAGTGTATTGATTGATGACGTGTTGAAAATCGTATTCAATTAATTGATTGTTCACTGCGTTTTTATTCGTGCTTCTGTTAAGCGTCTTTCTCTAAGTAAAAGCGCTGTACAGATAAAAATTATTATTAAAAGTTGAAAGCCACACACGTGTTTTGTCTTGTTTTCAAAACAGTGTTGGAAACCATTAGGCTACTGGCTAAGGGTTAAAGCACGGTGTTGGCAAGTCCCCCTCCTGACAAAGGTTTACCAGACAAACATTGCCTGACCATAGGCTATTAAATATAGGGAAGGTGTTATGAAATGAAACAATGTCCTGAGCATGAGCATCACCTTTTGTTAGACTTGTAGTCAAGACCACCTAAACCGAGACCAAGACACTACCAAGACCAGAGAGTTTCAAGACCAAGACAAGACCAAGACCAAGACAGACAAGGTCAAGACAAAGACTAGTTCAGCTCAAGACCGAGACCGAGACCAAAAAAAAAACTTTTTTTTTTGCCATCTTGCATGAGTTGTAGAACATAAGCACCATACTGGGTTCAGCTGCTTAGTATAAATATGAGATTGTATTCAACTACAGGCACAATAATACAGAGACAGTGCATTTCTTGTGTGTGAACTCATTATAAATGTTTTCATCAATTGGCTGAGATCAAATATGTGTGGCAATTGCATGACCGCTATTTCCACACTATTTGAGGATTGACTCTTGAGTGCTGTTGAGGACTGACATGACTATTAACTAGTCCCAAAGTCATCTAACAAAATAACAAGCCTCCAACACCACCCTGCACCTCAAAAAAAGTCTAATGAATGAGTGAACACTGTCCACTGAAATCAGCTCTGAGACCCCCTTATGGGCCTCCACCCACTGGTTGACAACCGCTGTACTAGTAGATTGTATTTGGAGCTTGATCCTTCAAAGATTGTTCTTATATCAAGGACAATATGTGATGCAGGAAACTTCAGGATGAATTTATCATTTAGAAAAAAGTGAGTGAGTGAAAACAGCGGCTCAGAGCTGGACTGATAAAGAGTGTTGAGTTTTGATTCATCAAAACGCTGACTCGTCATTTTTAAGTCTTTGTGTTCACTTGAACCGTGCACATGAGCTATCAAGACACCGTTAGAATTATAAAATCACACACAGTGACTGATGATCCCTCACTGTCCCTGCGATGCGTGTCTGTCTGCGTCTTTACGCGCACCGGCACACGGAAGAGAGTGCGCCCAGAGACGCTGAGCGGTTCAGGAGGCATTTAGATCAAATGTTCACATGAACATCGGCTGCACTGCAAAATGACATAACTGACAGACAACAACGGTAACAGGCAGGCTTTAAATTGAAAACATCAGGCCTGTACTCCACAGAGCGGACCGTGGCTGAATCAGACAGCGGAGAATGTGACAGTCGGACTGAGCGGTTTTTCAAACGAAGCCGCAGGCCGGCGTTTACGGGCTCATCACAGTGTACCATCAGGAGGGGGGCGGTCACACAGTTTTGTTTACCTTGTTTTTCCTGAATTGAAAGCACATACCGCACATGTAAGAACACATAATAAGTCACAAAAAAAAGCTGTGCCTGCCTGGATATTATAGGTTACAAATCCCTTCGAGACCGCTCAGCCAGTCCGAGACATTGCGAGACCAAGAGACCCGAGACCGAGACGAGACCGAGACCAAAGACTGTCGAGGCTGTGACAAGACCAAGACCACAAAAAAGTGGTCTCGAGACCGGTCTCGAGAACTACAAGTCTACTTTTTGTAGAGGAGCAAGAATTTGTGGTTGGTAGCCTGCCCTGCTATGTATCACGAAAACAATCGCACAGAATCCGATCGTTTCGGATGTTTCGGTTGATTATGTGGGCATTTTTCGGTCACAATAGGTTATATGCCACCAACATTTTTTCCTTCTTTAATGATAATTTGAGAAAAATTTTAAAAGTGGTGGGGACAAAATTGTTAATAAGAAATAGTGCTGGGGACATGTTCCCAGCGTCCCCAGCTAATCTGACGCCCTTGTTAGAAGTGTCCTGTCCGTCATTGTCTGTGCAGTTGAAGGCCTTGATGCAGTAGTATTGCCCTCACCAAAGTGGGTGATTGTGCGGTCACTGCATGTATTAGCAGGTCACGGCTGGGTCATGGGTCTAATGTACATGGGTCTGTGCAGGTGCAGATTTAACATGTGGAAATTTTTAGGGAGTGTGTCAGGCTGGAGTTCTAAGATATGCCAGTATGAGGGGGTGCTTATTTGAAAAAATGGACCCATGCAGTACTCTGTGGAAGGTTGTTGATGTATCTGAAACTTGGTTTGCTGCTGGGCTCCAGCCAGGATTTCAAAGTGTGAGATATCTTTGTGTTTTACTGACAGCACTCCTGTATAAGGGGTTTATAAAACAAAACAATCAAAAATCAGTAATGGTCTATGATGTGATTATGAGAAAATTCTGATTTATTTTGAAATCTCGACTTACTGTTTTATCAACAGAAAACTATGAAATGTTTATTTTCAAGTTTAGAATTCACTAGAAGAAAACATTTTTTGGTTAAAATTTTGAATAAACCCAATTTAAGAATTTCAAGATTAGGAATTATCAGATCATTGCAGAAGAAAATCATATTAGATGAAGCTCTTTGCTTTGTATCATGCCTGCAGTTGAGAGCCTTATCAAATTGTGGACTGAGCCCATAAACCTCACATTGTCATTATAGTCTGAACTTTGAAGAAAAAGTTGAACATTCGGGCTATTCAGAAAAAAAATAAATAAATAAATATAAGAATGACTGAATGATTAATTTCTGGCTTTTCAGAGATGCCCACTGAGCCAACTCAAGTTCTTCACTAAACTTACAAAACTTCTCCTGAACTTAACTGATTACTTTGGCCTCAGGCTTATAGTGATCTGTAAAAAAAGTATACACCATGGAAAAGTTGTTCTGAGTGCACTTCGTATAATACAACTTATTAGCATTGGATAAGTAAAGAATCAACACTTGTTTACTTATAGAAAATGAATACGATTTCATATAAGGAGCTGAGTGTGAAAGTTAGAGCAAATGTGCGAGTGTGTGTCCGCCTGTGCTTGTGAGACTGTAAATTATGAGGCCAAAAAGGTTGAAAATGACAAAGGTTAATGAAGCGTATATGGGTTGGCAGGAAGACATTTAAGATATGTGTAAGGAATACTTGAGTTAGTTCCTCTGCCGCAGTACCGTAAATACTGGCGGATAGAATATTAATGAAATTAGCTTCATATTTTCCATTTCACACACTCACCCAGTAATTGGATTGTGACTCTTCTCCATAAATCTTTGCCTAATATCCGGAAATACCTTGCAATAAATAGATTTTTTGTTGCTGTCAGACTCTAAGCTGGTTGAGACTGGAAAAGTGTTCAAAAAGAAAAGAGTTGGGGATTTATTCTGTCTGGGGCGAGTCGATTTTTTGAGCCTCACAGGGACAGCAGCATTATTGAGAACGATTTAATATGAGCTAATGAGCTGGATTCACTCAGTTCCTGTTTGTTATTGTTCTGACAAAATAGAGGGCTTAGGCTGGGAAATATGGACCAAAAATCATATATTTTATATCAGATTTTGTGATGTGTTAATACAATAAACTGTCAGAATACCATTTTACATGTTTGTATGAATTTGTAGAAGTTAAAATCCATTAGTGTTGGATAGACATTTAGGAGAAACATAAACAGAGGTCCTTGAACCCAACATTGGGCATATTTTGATTGTTATGTTTTACTTTCTGAAACTTGCACACACTCTCACTCTCTTGTAATCACTCTTTTGTTACATTCCAGTGCTTTGCTCTAATGTTTACTGTGGCTGCACGAACATGCCTTTGCATACAGTATGTGTTAATTGGAGCCATCTCTGGGCCTAATAGTCTCAGGGAGTGCTCGCACCTTGGGTACATGTCATATATCTTAAAGACATCATTAGGGGTGAAAATTCTCAAATGATCTGCTTAAGCACATATTTTAAGTGTTTTTGTGTATGAAAATTATTAAAAGAATAATAAACTTTAAACTTGCTTGAAGTCTGTTTTGATCATCAAATTTAACATTATCATCTTCATTTAGATTAATCAATATATTTTTTGGTATGACAGATTTTGATTACTGCTTTATATTTGTGTTTTTTTAAATTATAAATAACTTTAGTTAGAAAAATAAGAGTATTTTACATTTTTAAACAACAGGCCCTCAAGGAGTAAGGATAAAATGTGCAGTACTCTCTCTGTATTCAAAATATCCAGTCACTGATTTGTCCTACCCTGCATGTCATTTGACAATATAACGATAAATCCTCAAAACTGGATACATTGTCCCACCCTACTTGTACCCGGGATGACTCTACCTGAGTTACAGTTCTGAAACAGAATTGACAGAGCCGGCAAGAACCTAGGATCCAGCCGCTGTCTGCAATTTGAAATCAATTTTACATGGCATAGCACAGCTATACAAGGACAAGGGGGGTCAGCACCAGTTCACATTCATACTATTATCTCAGAAGTGCTTCACGACTTTTTAGCTTCACGCAAAGAGACTTCTAGCTGAAACATGCCGTGCAAAGTATGACTCCTGACACTTTTTACTGAGCAGGAGCCCTTTCACCTGTATTTTTTTCAGCCTCCCTCAATATCTTACATGTTCCATCTCTCCTCAGATTCTCTGATTCTGATGTCTCCTGGGGTAGACAGCTCTTTGAGATCCAGTCACAGAAAGTGAAAGGAAATAAAAGACATTGCACCTTGAAAGACCACTTTTGGCTTTCTTCATTGATTCTCTGTTTGTGATGAAGCTTGCTCTAAACTAAACACGATCCTCAGGCTTATTTTCTTTAAATAGTCCTTCAAGCCAAATAAGGAACTGTGAAATATTTCACATCTAAATCAGCAGGAAAGAAGGTGAAGTTAGGTCTATGTTGTACTTAAGAGGGAAGTACTGACTCGCATAACTCGAGCCAAAGAGCAGACAAGAGTTTCAGGTCTTACAAGGAGAAAGTAGAGAATTCACAGGAGGTTGATAAATGTCAGTTGTGAGGACACGTCGTACCAGCTAAAGGTCTTAACATCTCCTGTCCTCACTGCTGACCCCTGTGGCCAAAAATGTAATGAGGCGAGAACCAAGGGAAATCTTCAAAGATCAGTTCACCCACAGAAAAGTCTTCTATTTGTTGTTGGTGTTTAGCCGTGCACAGGGTTTTGTTGGTATTATGTATCAAAACCACATGGCATAGGGAGAGATATGTATTTAGTTGTTACAACATGAGGTTTTTAAATTTTACTTTAATTTAAGGGGAATAGCAATGAACTTCATCAATTGTAGGATACTTTGATGCTGTAGAAGATCCTAATTCCAAAATCATCTGCTTAACTAAGATCCCAGGACAGGTATAATCTCTCTCACCTCCATGCTTCAGGAGGTTCTTGTGAGGTCATTTGGCTGTCTATTTGCAAGACAATTTTAGACCTGATTGCTGTCCCAAAACTCAGGGGTGTATAGTCTGATTTGTAATAAATAGTTATTCAAAACAATCCTTTAGTATGTCACGGTTCTGCTTTGTTTAAGTTGCAGCCTCCTCAGGCTTGATATTTTATTATAGTATGATTGAAGGTTGGGCTGTGTCACAATACCCAAAGCAGTGCATGAAAGTGGGAGACAATGAGCATCACCATGAATGCTGGGTATATTTACAGCTTACAAACATTGTGACGTGCATAAACACAATATGTATTCCTTTCAGTGAGGACTTAAGTAATTGTTTTGTCTCAGTTTTTAAAACTTTATTATTGCAATCAGAACACAGGCGAGGACAGACTTCAAGTTCTCTGTGTTGGTTTTCCTTCTTAGGTATGCATTTCTATTAGATGTTGTGTCTGTAGAATCGCCATAAACAACAGCTGTGCAGTCTTACACTCTAACTAGCATCTGTTTGGAGGATTATAATGCCACAAATGGATAAAACTATTATCATACATTGTCTCCTGTGTTAGACTAAAATATTAAAAAATAAATAACAAAACATGGGTGTATATATGTATGTAATATACATATATGATTACATATTACACATGCATCTTTTAAAATTAAACAATGTATCTATATAATGTCCCATATATTATGTTGAATGGTGTGGGAACATAAAGGCCCTCATAGAGTTTATAAGTTTAAGTTTGATTTTCACATTTCATTATTTGACTTTAACAAAATCTTTTGGAGAAAATAAGCCCCATGAAACATACATTTTTGGTTTATGTCTGCATGCATAGAATAAATAAAACATCGCAGTTCTACTCCCTAACAGAATAGTCCTTTCTCTCCTGCTGCACAGAGATTAGTGAGCCCTCCAAAGAATTCACAGAGGGCCTTGAAAACTGAATTCAATAAGAGCTTTATTTTGAACTAGAAGTGCTCAGAGAGCACAAACCTCCACCAAGGCATTTCTGACAGTTTTCCTTGAAAATATGGCAAACTGCCTTATATGAAGAAACCCTTAAAAATACCTGGATCTGTATCAGGGTTCAGAGTTTGAGTTACCTTGCTAACAGACAGACAGAAAGCAAAGACATAACCTCCTTGGTGGGGGTAAGAACAACAAATCTTTCTTAAACATAGGTAGCTAGCTCTCAGAGCCTTCTAATGTTGCGATAACCCAGGTTGGCGAAGCAGCAGATTTATAACTACATCATTTTCTGAATGACTTTTAATGAAAAGTTGGTGTTGATTTTGATGGACTGAGGAGCCTAATCTGGAGCAGAAAACTGAGACTGTAGGGACATGACCTCTGACAATCACATGTGATACCTTTGCTAGACCTTGTTTTGTTAGGCCATCATCCAAAATAAATTAGTGAAAAACACTGAGGCTTTGCTTTTTGATTTTAAAAATATAATACTGCTATCTGTCTACTGTTAGCATGGTTTTGCCTTTTTCATTTTAGTTCAATTCCACTGCTGCAGCCAGACTTACAAAACCACTAGTCAGTAAATTTAAAGTAAGGCCCAGTGTTGGACATGGAAGGAACTGAGGAACTGACTCTTTCTGTAAAATTGTATCTCAATATATTTTGAGCCGTAGACTAAAAATCTGTTGTTCATGTTAAAGGAGATAAGTAGAAGACAGCTTCTTATCTAAATGGACTTTCGTTTTCCTCATGACTTTGGAGGAAGTTAAAATAACTTTAGTGATATCAGTTCCATTATTGAAACTGCTTACTGATCCAATTCTTTGTTGATTCCGTCATCAATACCTTCTGCCACACTGTGAGGTAAAAAGTGGGCCAACATAGGTTTTAAGAGGTAACAATGTCAAACACATGGCACTCCTGATAGCTGATGCTGTACTGCTAACATCCTTGCTTGAAATCACCCACGCTGGATGTTGTGCATTGTGTTTAAGATCAAGAAACAAATGTGTCTACTTCTGTTTTCTGTCTGGCACAATCACAGTTTTGACTCTTTTGTTTTTATTTTTGTTTCTGCTGACTGTCTCTGATATACCTCCTTGATTTACATTGCATGTGAAACCAAGTGGAAGTAACTGATCAGGGAATTGTTAAGCATTAAGAAAAACGATATCAATTCATTGAGCCAGCTGCTATCAAGTCTCAACTGGAATTGGTTTTCAATACCCATTCCTACTCATGGCTCACAGAATCTATCATAAATTTAAGTCTACTGGGCTCAATATTAGTATTATTAATCAGTTCTTCTAAGCTTTTTAAAGCTACTGAAAAAAGAAGTGTCCTGTCAGCAGCTCTTGCCTACAGTCATACATTTTATACTAATTCAGTTCCGACAATAACAGAACATTTTTGTGTTTTTTCTCAAGAGTGACAGTCATCTCATTGTCTTGCACTTCTTTGTTTAAATATATTTTGCTCCTTCTAGGGCCCAAAGTATTGTGTCATTTTTAATAATAATAATAATAATAATAATAATAATAATAATAATAATAATAATAATAATACATTTAATTTGTATTGCACTTTACATTTTTGCAATCTCAAAGTGCTACAGGGTAAGATAAAAACAATTTAAAACAATTTATAAAAGAGTCGAAATAAAAAGATTGTTCAAGGAATGGAGAAACCATGGAATTTAGCCAAATGCTTTTTTAAAAAGATGGGTTTTAAGATTTCTTTTGAAATCTTCTGTAGACTGTGGGGCCCTCAGGTGGTTAGGGAGGGCGTTCCATAGCCTGGGGGCAGCAGAGGTAAAGGCCCAATCACCCATGGTGTGGAGCTTGGTTCTGGGGACTTTGAGAGTGTTCGAAGTAGCAGAACGCAGGGTGCATGAGGAGGCCACAAATCGCATTTTTAGCAAATCTGTGCACAATGTGAGATGGTTCTGTGTCCTGTTGAGACTCATTGTTTTAAACCAAAAGAAGCACCTTTATCCAAACTCCCTTTTTATATTATTGTATTTTTTTCAGTGTAAGTCCACTTGAATTAATGTTTATCGGTTTGGAAGAGGTCGCCGGCAGTACTAACCGTCGATCATGGTCAGAGAGAAGAAAGATCAATCATGTCAGCTCTCGCAGGAAATTGTTGCTGAGACAGAGATAGGTCCTAACAGAGTCAATTTTCTTTTGATTTGTATGTCTGAAAAGCAGCGTGTAAGGGTTAGAAAGTGTAGAAGATTCGAGGCCTTTGAAAAATGTGTGCAATATTAATTCATTTGACTATAGGGTAAAAGAATCTGTACCGTCATTCACTTCTCCAATAAAGCTTAAAAGACTTAAGACTTGCTGCTATTCTGTACAGATGGTAAGGGCAGAAAAAGGGTTTGAGTTTGTGAATGTTTTTTGTCTTCTAGACAAATCGCAGTGTTTTATATACTGAAGGTCTCACCTATTCACACTACAATCTAGTCTAATCTTCTTAATGAGCATTTATGCGTTTCATTCACTCTTGTACTATTTTAATGCATGCAGTCAGATAAATCCCAAGATAGACATCAGTTTCCACCAGGTAACTCCCCCCGGGGTTGGGGAAACGTTTAAACTGCAAACTGCCATACCCACAAATCTGGATCCCTCCTGCTCCTCAGTTTCCACAGAAGTTTGTCCCCTCCGTCTCACTGAATCTCATTGTGGACTACAAAAAGGGCCCAACGGCAAGCGTTACTGATTACAGTTATTCATACACTATTGCCACAGCCATTGAGACCAACTTGATGAGTTCATTAGATTAAACTCTCAAGCTAGAGGTTACAATAAGTTGTTATGCACAGGAAATATTGTTGTTGCCTCTAAGTCATACTGCCATTTTTTAGTTCCATAGAGTTTTGCAGAAATGAGTCCAAAAATGTTGAAGTGAGTCAGCATTTAGCACTTACTGGTTCCCAGCCCCCCAGTAAATGGGATTAATAACACTGGTTTTGGATAAGTGCCTGAAGTAAGGCTCATAATGAACACATGCACATGAGATTTTGACATTTAATGGGAGATAAAACACATCTGATGTTGCCTGCTTTTGAATCTTAAAACTATTGTGTGTTTAAAACAACAGTTGCTAACTAGCTGCTAACAAGGACTACAATAAGGGCTGGGACCCAACGGCAAGCATTTCTGATTGTTTCTTAATAATCAATTATTTATACACTAATGCCACAGCTATCAGGACCAAATTGAGAAGGTCACCCAATGATGAGGAAACTCTCAAACAAGAGGTTACAATAATGTTATATGTTGGAAATATTTGCTTCCAAGACAAATTGCCATGTTGTAGTTTGATGATTGCTTACTAATAGCTTTTTACTCTAACCAATCATGTTTAAGCTTAAAAGATTGTGAAAAGTGGGTTTGTTTGTTAAGGCTATCACAAAGAGCAGAATATATCAGTTTCATATTTTTTTTTTTTGTTCGCCACAGAGATTATTACCAGCAATGTTCCTAAACACTGTGAAAAATCTCAGAGGCTTTTAGTGGGCTTGCTGTCAGTGGAACCAGCATGAGGCTAACTTGTGCATTAGTCTGTAAAACTATGTCAGTCCTGTACTACTATATGCACACAGGCCAAAATAACACATAGCCATTTGTTGAATCCAAAAATAGTGCCAAACAGAGAGACTTCCTAGAGCTTTTATGAAATTGACAGACATCCAAACCATAAATGGCGTACACAGGAAAGTGTAGCTGCGTAACAAGCTCATTTATTCACAAATAAATGGACTTTGTACTTTCACTATGTGCTAAGCAGCTTTGGTGAGTGTGATGTATTGATGTGCCTTTACTAATGGGTTTCTTTCTATGGTGTTGATTTCATGGGACATGTTGCTTCTAATAATAAGGGTTCTGACTATCATTTGGCATGCATCTTTATGTGTGTGTCCGCACAGCAGTATGGCAGAGAGGTATACTGAACTGAACTGTGTCATTTGGTTAAATTTTTACCTGAGTTGTGGCTTTATGAAGCATGTGAGTGTTGTTAAATTGCTCATGTTGCCATGGTTACAACACAGATTATGGCTGTATAAGAGGTCTGCTTTGACTGAGTATTCTACAATAATGTGTGAAATATATAAAGGTATACATTCTTGATATGTTTATTATGCATTTATGCATCTGCAGTGAATTCTTTGTTGCCTTAAGGTGTTTAGTGTCAAGGCTCCAGTTGCGAGGTTATGACGTAATTATCAGGAGGTGATGTACTTGCTGTAGGGTAGCACTGAAATCCCAGGTATAAGGGTTAGGGTTAAGGTTAGCTCCGCATACGAGAGTATTTATGAATATGTAGTAAGGACATTTGTATCACTCCAGTGTTGAGTATCAAGGTTTGAAGTAATGCTAAGGTTGTTGCAGTATGTGAAATAAAAACCTTCATTCATGCCATTATTTTAAGTTTGTCAGGGGGGTTAGGATAGCACTGAAGGTTAATTGAAAAATGCATTACACGCTACTGTAGCTTCACTTTCTGAATTAAAATATGGAAAATATAACCTTTCAGCAACACTAATATCGAGATCCACCTTTATTTATCCACTCAATTTTTCGGTTTTGACCACATTGTGTATTCACCCTATCACAGCCAAGCAGCCCTGTCCTTTTACACTTTATGCAAAACTCCCTAACAAATCCCCAGTTACTTATTCGCTCATTGCCAGCAGCTGCTTAATAGAATGCAACAAAGCTAATGCTAGCAGACATTAGGGGAGACTGGCAGTATTACTAATGAGTTAACTGCACCCCTCTAAGAACGAGACGGGCCTCGGTGTGCCCATGTGGAACCATGTTAACTGAACAAACTGTCAGCATTGACAGCACATAACAAATCAAGTCACTCTCGCTATCTCTCCCCATGAATATTCATGACAAACAGCAGCTTACAAACTCCATGAAGCCACGTCTGGCTCAGTGCAGGACATGAAAGCAGAAAGACTTGATACAGATATTCATAATTATTACTTCTCCCTTCCCAGCCGTCACGTCCACCGCATCGACCAGGTGCTTTCGACTGTTTGATCCGTCTTATTAAACGCATCTCCTGTCTCTTGATCTGCGGCATTTAAGTCCTGGCTAATTGAACGCTGCCTGACATTTTAGCTCACCCAGAACCCTGCCGGACCTGACAAACGGCAGCACGTCAGTTTCCCTGCTTTCGAGTGTAATTGGGTTGCCATCTCGGCTGGTGAGCTCGCCAGGCCCTTATGGCAGTACATAAGTTGGAAGGCGTGCAAGTGGTGTGTGGAAACACAGAGATACAGATTCATTATGTATGAATAAGCAGAGACAAGACAAACAAGATGTGTTTTAGATAATTAACCAGCAGCATTCCCACTCTGACATCTTGATTTGTCTTGAGTTTCTGGGAAAATGAAATCCTCACAGTGATCATTAATAAATAACAGATCAGCATATGCCTTTTGCTGGATGCTGCTGCTCAGAACACACGTTAGAGTGCTGTTGTCAGGGAATTCAAGTCCCTTATCACAGCATTTAATTCTGTGGCTTTGACTCTCCTGCAGAGATATCCTTGTAAAGGCATGTTAAAGAATACAGATGGACCCTAAAGCTCACCTAAACTCACCTATCCTATCTTCTTTACAACTCCCCTCGTCTGCCCTTCCATCTCGTTGTCCCCCTCTCTGTCAACCTGTCTCCATCTCTCTGTCCATCTGTATTTGTGTCTTTCAGCCCATCTCTTCCCCAGTGTTGCTGCGTCTTCTCCAGGGTGCTTGCCTCTCTACTCGTCGCAGCCATTTGGAGATTGTGCCTAAGGGCTGACAGATGTTGTGTGCCCCCCACCAGCCTCCCCTCCACCACCACCACTACCTCGAACCAAACCATCATACATTAGCTTGCTCTCGATTGCATTGCCAACAATGTGTGCACGATTTCCCTACAGGTAAAGCATGGCTGATTTGTTGTGATTCATTTGGCATGCTTAATAAGCAGGTGGTCAAAAAGACTCTTCACCTGCTTCTCTTTAGCTCACTGCAGATTGAAGTTTCAGAACACTGTTGGATCAGTGTGCTTAAGTTGCACCAGGTGGTTTAACTGAAGGTTTGTCTGTTTTAAGTAAGCTTGAACAGTGACAACACTTGACCTGTTTGATCAGTGAAGGACACATGACTGCTGGTGCTCTAGTATTGCTGCCAGCCTCTATTACGCTTTGTGTTGTAGCCCCTGTGTGAGGGGACTGTTGCCAGATTAACTTTGTCCTCAAATAACAAGGAAGATACTAGACAAGTGACAGGCAGAGCATTTCATTTCTTTGCTTCTGTACTTTAACTTCAATAAGTCATCTCTATATAATGATCAAAAGTCTCCACATTCACAAATGAAACAGTCCTTTGTCTTTTTATTTCCTTCACAGAAATAAAGTAAAAAATATATATTTATATATTTATGTATTTGGTCTAATAATCTTGTAAGTGCAATACCATTCCTAACAATATTACAATCAAGCTAGTTTAGAGGATGATAAACCTTGCTAAGCATGTTGCTTCCAAAATACAACAGGAAATCATATAAGTTCATCTCTATGTCATAGTGGGTTTAAAGTGCTATGTTTGAAGAAAATCCGGCAAAACATTTTTTTTTTTTTTTCAAATATGGGTAAACTTGTTGCTTTGCCCTGCAATTTCTTAATAAGTCATCTCAAGTTAAAATTCACATTAGTGCAAAGTTTGATTAAAATCCATTGAAGCATTATTTGAAACATTGTGTTCACAAGCATGACCATCAGACACTGTGACCTTAACTTTACCATTTGACCTCTAAATGAACTGGCTCATCCTTGGATTCAGATGGGCATGCAGTCAAAGTTAAAAGAAAATTCCTTAAAGACCTTTGGCGAAACAGAGTTCACAAAGCCCTGACCAACACAAACAGACAGATAGACAGCCTGAATCCATAAAGACCCCGGCCTGACTCTGACACAGAGGCCTGGAGATGATGTGTTATTGCATGTCAGGGACACCTTGCATGCCGTTGACAGCATTTAACAGTGAGGATTTCTAATGGATGGAGATGTTTTGATTAAGGCATTTGTGGACAGTATATTTTTTTCGGAATGAAAGAGGAAACCTCAGTTCTTGGTAAACATCAAGAGGAATGTTACCGGAACATCATGGTAAATTCCTCAAACCTGTCTTTAAAAGAGATTTTCTTTGTTTTTCAGTAGAGATTTATTTGAGACTTATATGCCTTTAATTTAGAGACAGAACAGTGAGTTGGAAACTGGAGAGAGAGAAAGAGTGGGGGAAGAGCATTACGCCACATTTCAAAATGGGTTGACAATGGTGAAGACCTTAACCTTGTATCTGCTCAACTGGTCTCATTTCTACGCAATTTGTTCCCCACCCACTTCATATTCTATTACAGTGTACACTTCAATAGTACATTTTAAGATACACAGGGTTGTTGAAGTGTGGCTGCATGAAACTACTATGCTACATCCTTCTAACCACAAAGGACAAGGGAGGAAACAGAGGCACGCTACTCTCAGTTTGTGGCTTTTAGTTCTTGAGATGGTTGCAAGTAGCAAAACAGCAGATAGGAGGCATGATCCCTGATGGAAGCCAAAATAGGTAGAGTAAAGTTAAACCAATACCACTCTGTGGAAAAGCCCCATGTGTACACACACAACTTATGATGAAGTTGGAACATCGTGTAAAACGTACAAAAAAATAAAATGCTATGATTCGGAAAGCCTTTTCGACCCATTTCAATTGAATGCCCCACAAAGACAAGATATTTAATGTTCAGACTGATAAAGTTGTTTTCTGCTTTTGTTTTTGTTTTACACAATGTCCCATCCTCAGTGGAATTGGGAATAAGGTGCATAGCTACCACAGCTCCACTAACTGCCTTAGCAGTTTGCACATTTTGCTTTTTAAGAGTCAGATTTTTTTTTTCTTACTTTTTGGTTATTAGAGGGTTAAAAGGGCCCTGAGTGAATTTCTGCCAAACATATACTGGTATTAACACTGCGCTGAGGACTGTTTTACATGAAGTTTAAGTCAAAGACTAAAGGTCAGGGTAAGCCTTATGAATAAAACCACTCAAAATGATAATTTTTCCCTTAAGAAATAGTCTGAACTTGTAACATTCACTGGAACAACAATAATTTAAAGTCTCGTTTACAGGAAAAGACTTCTGTCCTTCCTAGGTGCCTCTTACACCTTGACTTTGCAGCCGTTGCCAAATGATACATATTTACTAACCTTAAAAGCATTTGGACAGCACTGCCAAAATTCATCAGGCGTATTTATCATCAGAGTGATTTTACCTGATGAAACTAAGGCTGTAGCTCAAAGTCAAAATCAAGGTTTCCCATATTCACCCCCCTTATTCCTTTACACCAGAGGTCCCCAACCACCAGGCCATGAGTTGGTACCAGGCCGCAGATAAATGGTAAATGGTCTCAAGCCTATATAGCACTTTTCTAGTCTCTCTGATGACTCAAAGTACTCTTACACCGCAGGTCACGTCTACCCTTTCCCCCACATTTACACTCACATTCACTTACTGATGGTTCAGAGTTTCTTTGCATGTTTTTCATCAGTATTTTCTAACACATCCGCACCCTTTCATATCCTTTTACAGAACACTAATGCAGGAGACTTGGGGTTAAGTTTCTTGCCCAACAACACATTGACATTGGACAGTCAGAGCTGGGCTAGCACCTGCAACCTCCCAATAACTGGTAAAGTGTCCCACCAGACTGAGCCACCAAAGCCCCAAAAAGTCATTCAACATTAGAGATTGTTTGGTACCAGACAGCAGAGATACAAAAAAAGAACAATTACTGTTTGTTAAATAACATAGATTGAAAGGTGTTTCATTTTGAATGGATTATCTACCTGCAGATGGCTGCACGGACTGTACACACAAGCCCTCTGACTCTGTCATCACTGTGATGAATGAAAAAAGAACAACTTCAGATTAACTTGTGGTTAAATGTTTTGCTTATACACTCTTTCACCTATGCTCTCGACGTAGAGCATAATGTGTATAACTGGAGGACACTTGAGGCACACAAGAGTGCTCAACTTCCTGATGTAGAAAAGGAACAAATAAGATATCCATCAGTGATCAATTGAAGCATCCGAACAGCTCAGACTGACAACTGATGGATGAAACACACACCGTCAGCATTGTATTCACACTGTTCTTAAAGCATTTCCCATCAGCCCTCAAAAGGTGTAGTTGTTTAATTAGACATGTCAACAGGTGAATTTCAGCTAACTTAAGCAGCAAATGCTCATAGATGTCTTTTTATTTGGGGTGTAGAAACAGGCCCATGGCTTTCTCTGACCTGTTTTTATGGTGAGTCATACTCTTCACAACATGTGTTTATTTGTCACCATTGTCCCCCCTCCATGAAGGCTGGTCTGTCAACTGCTTTGTATCACATAAAACTGGGCTGTGGTTCAAAATGGGTTGGGCACCACTTTACACCTAACCTGACACACCAAATGTACCATTCAAAATATTTCACTAATCCATTTGGGAAAGAGTCCACAAAAAGTGGGCAGGGCCTTTCCAGAAGCATATTCAGCAGGTGATTGGATGATCACTCTGTCAATCAACATTTAATATGGGCCAAAAAGATAATACAGTAGGTCAGCGCTACTGCGTTACAGAGCATGAGCCACTTTGTAGAACAAACTCCTGGCAAAACATGTTGGAAGTGGAGTGAAAATATCCTTACTATTGAGAAGTTTGTAGTGTTATTATTTGTTTTTCATTTAAAAAAGAAATGTGGTCCAGATCTGATAAAACTGCTTCTGGAGCTTGTAGAATGTATTCTAATATCTATAGATGCAGTCACTTCCTGCTACCATCTCGCTTGTCTCTCACCTCTTCCTGCTGTAAAGACGTTAATTGGGCTGTCCCGCTTTTGGCCGAGCTCAATGATTGTAGGTTGGAGCTTAGCAAAATTATAGACATTGAATCAGACAGATCCAGCTGCTGCGCAACGTTACTTTATACCTAAATGAAGATAAAATTTTAAAAAAGATATATAGTTCAGTCATTTCATGCAGGTTTTACCAAAAATTAGTCTAAAGCTGCATCACTCCAATGTCAGAATTTCATGAATAACTGAAGTATTATTACATTTGATTTAATTTTGAATAATTTGTATTTCAACAATGTTCAGCACAATTTTTTAACAGATTGTCCATCTCTGCAGACATTTTGAGTTACAATAGAGAGTTCATTGCTCAACACTGAAAGTTTACCCTCTATTTCACTGATTGGTTTATATGCATTAGAATCAGGGCATCATAATCTATTATTTCATTACTTGTGATGCAGAAAGAACATCCTGCTGCTGCTTCACATTATTAGACGTGAACAACCAGCTGTTTTTTATTAAGAGCAAGCCACAGGAAACAAAGTTTGTCACTGTGGTTGGCACTCATCTTAATTTTCCATCATGATGTCTCGATTAGAAACAGACAGCAGACAGATTTTTTAATGTCAGATTGTGGACACCAACAGTGCAGCACCGAGAGCATCAGCGAAGACCTGCAGGTGAAAGGTTGGAACATGGAAATAATAACAACTTTATTATGCCAGATATTTTGTGGAAATAACTATTGGTGTTTAACTCAAAAAAAAAAGTCATCTTTATGACCGCTTAATTATGCCTTCCTGTACATGTATTTCTCACAAAGCAGCACCAATGTTTGCTCTGCATTAAACAATATTGATTAAAGTGTCTTTCATTGGACAAAATGTGCGTAAATCTGAGCAATATCTTAAAGCACTTGTAGACTATTTTATACAAATATGATTCCCTAGTGTTCTTTTCTTAGTGCACTGCTTTATTTCCTCCAGTACTCTACACTTTTGCAATTATTACATATGCTTACATTAGTCTTTCTTAATTTCATTTTAATATTTTAATCTTCAGCACCATGGTCACTTTGGCTATCGTGCCGTTTTGTGCTGTTGACTGTGGAGGAAAAAAATAAAACATATTTATCTGTAGGCACAAATAAATCATCCTGAAATAATACTGCCGGGAGACCATCTTCTGTTTTTCTTATTCAAAAGTGGAAATGCAGAAACTGCTTTATGTGCCTGAAAACCTCATGATAAAGTGGTGTTATATAAATGAAGAAGATTTCCTTAGTTAATGACAATGCTCCTAAAATCCACATGGTAAATGCCTCACACATGTTTTCATGTTTACATTTGGCACATCTGTAACAGATACTCATTTTGAGGCTAATATTTGTTCTTTGAAAGATGGGACAGTGTAGAGTTGGCATCTACAGAGAAAGAGAGAATGTGGCAAATAAATGGTAAATGGTAAAATGGTAAATGGACTTGAGCTTATATAGCGCCTTTCTTGTCTTCTGACTACTCAAAGCTGCTTTACACCGCAGGTCACACTTACCCACTCACACCCATTCGCTCTCACATTCACTCACTGATGGTTCAGAGTTTCTATGTTAGTTATCCATCAGTATCAGCTAACACTTTCACGCCCTTTCATGCCCATTTACACGCCACTGACGCAGCAGTGGGAGCAACTTGGGGTTAAGTGTCTTGCCCAAGGACACATCCCCATGTGTCGCCCGGAGCTGGGCTCGAACCTGCAACCTCCCGATCACTGACCAAGCGCACTATCCAGCTGCGCCACCAATGCAGCTGGATAGTAAACATCATAATAACATCTAGGAAAGGAGCATCAGGGTGGATTTAAAACTGGGTTTATATCTTTTTAAAGAGCTCATGTTTTGCCTTAAATCTAGTTCTTATAGTTTTCCCATGAAGGAACCTGAACCCACGCAGCTCTGATTAGTTGGCAAATCTACTCTGTGGTAAAATGGCAGTTAAATGCTGCTTGGTGCCATATTGTCAATAACTCTGCATCCATTCTAAAGCCTCTGCTCTGCTCTGAACCTGCTAGCTCGAGCTAATGGGCGTTAACTGAAAAGAAAAGGATGTAGAGCTGGACTGATTACAACCACTGCCCTGCACAATTCTGAAAATGGAGTAATTGAGATTAAAAGATTATGATGCCACATGACAGATTGACTGTTTTTTTTTTTTTTTTTTTTTACATTAATATGAGCAAATATGTTGAGGTATTTGCATTTTTACATGTATATATCAGTGTATTCGTCATTCTCTAATGTTCAAAATTATAATGTCAAAAGCATATATGATCAATGAAATCATTTGGTGTTTTTTTTAAATCAGCAAGTAATTGCGCTTCATAATTGTCTATTGAAATATTGATTGAAATTTGATTTTTGCCACAATCGAGCAGCCCTAGATTTCACACTGTTAGGTCTTTTTCAGGGAGCCAGGTGGACGAGATGGTTTTTAGTTAGCTGCAGGCACCATACAGAGGGGGAGTGAGAGACGTCCAGATGTGGCAGACCTTTTGTTTTGTTTTGTTTATAGAGGCGCACTATCATGTGGAGGAGACATGTTACACACTTGAGCGCATATACAATTTGAAAAAGCAGAATATAGGCTCTCAGGCAGGCGAGATCATCATAGCAGGGATGAGCAAAACAACAGTGACATTGGAACGAGGGGAAAATTGAAACAATGGAGCTGCTGTCCCTCTTGGTGTGTGAATTTTTTATCACAGCGAGGAGACGAATTTTGTTCCAGAATCCTTTGAATGCTTTAGTCTTTCAGTATTATGGTCATTTTGACAATCATGAATAGTTCTGTGCTATTAACTGTGGGGAAAAAGTAAAAAAGTATATCTTAGTACAAACAAATAAATCTGACAATCACTGCCAGGAGGTTATCATCTGTATAATGACTTTTGTTGTACAGTTTCAACAAGTGAGCACTAATGAAAGGTAGCAGATGACTTGGATTTTTTTTGCCTGCAAGAGAAAAAAGAACATCAAATCTCTTTTGTACCCTCGCTCCCAGTGCTCTACTTGTGCACTGATTTGCTAGGTTGAACAGGTATTTTAAGTAATGTCCCTTAATTACAGGCTCCAACACTTGATCAACATGTCCGTGAACTGAAGAACACTAGACAAAGTCCAACCATGACAACAAGAGTCCCAGACGCTTTCTGACAATGGGGGATCATTGGCCTGTTACAGTCAGATTCCTAAGTTATTAAGTCGTTGCACACCAGATAAAATGATGTCCTGACTGTGAATCAGGCCATGCAACAAAAACATCAACTACAAGTATGTAACCCTTCAACCGTTGTTTGATGTTTACATTATTGAAACTCAGATAAAGTTTCCTGGTCTTGTGGACTCACTGCATGTTCAAGTTCAGTACAGTTCACACAGTATAGCCCCTTTTGTTCAAAGGGTATCTGTTACTTATTAACAGTTCCATTGGGTCTATGCTTTAATAGATCGGGAGATAGGGCACTAATTTGTTTGACATTCTTCACTTAGCAGCCATCTCTTTTTGATTAGGGTAGTCTGTTGCTTAAAATATCAAATTGGATGATTCCCAACACAATGTGGATGCAGTTCAGAGACCACGTCTTAGAGAAAACTCCTCTGTTAGTTTCTTTACTAGTAAGAACTCTGTGGATTTTCCTTTAGATCTGAAAACTTAACATGCAAGTGACTGAGCTTGTCTCTATGCTTTCACCACCCTTAAGGAGCAAACCCAACATTAGCATCAATGATAATGATTTTCTAAATTTGGCACGTAGCTTGACAAAGACCAACATTAAACTTTATCCAAGGGTTTTCTTTTGCATCATTTTCAACAACCTTTCTCTCTCTCTCTTTAAAGAGTTTATGTTGTCGCATAACTTGGGTTCATGTATTGTATTTTGATGACTGCTGGAGCATGTTCATAGTGACTGCTGTTCAAAAAACCTTTTTTGTCTTCACAAAGTGTGTACCCCAGATTCATCTGTATTCTCAACCTGTCTAAGACACTCTGTTAGAGCTCCTGCTATTCAAGGCTCCCAGTTCAGCTTTGTTCAGCACTGCATTCTTTCCACGGCCCATGAGCATAGGTTTGCCACCCCAAGCCTATAAAATAAACTGTTTCAACAAATCAGTTCAAAGTCGCAGGTGGTGATTTTAATCAGAAAGCCAACATTTTTTCTGTCTGCTTATATTGGCACACAGGGTGGCTTTGGCCCATTCAGTATGGTGCTGATGTCAGTGTATTGCAGTCTGAGAATACATGGTGAACGGCTCATCTACTTATGAATGTCAATGGAGGGATAACATCATTAAGCTAAAGCAGTTTGGCAGTTTTTTGACTAATTGAATAAATAAATAAATAAATAAATAAATATATGGACTGAAATTTGCATTTTAATCAGAGTGATTTGTAACCATGTTCCACAAAGACTGCTTGTACTGACTGTACTAGCACTGCAATGTTTGCTAGATGTTGTTCATAAATACTGCGTTTTTTGTTTGAAATGATCTTCTGGCCCTGTGGGATCTCATTTTACTTCTTTCTACATAAAACCTTATTTTCCTGCTGTTCCACTGAATACTGAAAGGTGGCACTATTGAGGAAATTCCTTGAACTCATTTCTGGAAACATTCTCAGGATCTAATGGCTTCTTTGCTGCTCAGGCTCAAGTTAGTAATTTTTAATGAGTTTTTTAATGATGAAATCATTGAGAAGATTTAACCTTATTTATTTCGATATATATCATAGTTAAATTTTGGGACAATCCAACTAAAACATTGGATCAAATTCACACAACCATGTTGAGGGCAAATTGATACTCAAAATTACCAAGCAGATTCTATAGCTTGTTTTTTTTTTAATAGTGTGAAACTCATAAGTGTAATGCACTGAAAAATACAACCCCCTTTGTCTCTAGACAGCCAGCTTCTATCACTCATATAATGACATTAGATGAGCTTTTGATAAATTCTTCATAGATTTGTGATTCAAAATGTGGAATTCAGCCTTGTTAAGAGTTCATCCCTGTCCCTGTGAAAGCACTGAATATTAATAGTGTAACTATTTTATCAGCCCCTCTGTAACAGCCCTTTAAGTTTTTGCATCATTTGGAAAGCCTGACCCTTCCCCTTTTTTCTACATCCTGTTTTTCTTCCTGCCAGACTTTTCTGTCATTCTGAGGACAGTTCAAGGATGTGAAATATTAAAGTTCACTTTTAAGCCGGAGCTGGAATCCAGAAGTGAGACAATAAACAAAAGTCTTTGAAGCCTGACACTGGGAGAGGTCTCATCTGAGGTGAATTCATATTCCACCCACCTGCCCTGTTGTTGCTGTCGGAGCCACACAAGGCCGTAATTGTTTCCAAACACACAGACTCACGGAGAGAGAGACAGGCACAAACACAATAAGGCCTGTTGCCGTGAAAGCACTAAAGCTTGGGGATTGTAGTTTTTAGTCTGCACATTTATGAGAAAAGCAGTTTGGTTATGTATTCCTTAAAGAGAGCACACACATACGCACTCACTGAGCGTAAAGCTGCAGAATCCATCTGTCACTCATACCATCCTGTGAAAAAACCTCTTTGTTTTCAAACCATTAGAGACATTACTCATTTGTAGATGTGTGAGGGTTTTTTAGCACTCACCATCCCCAGCCATTTACAGCAATAATGTGCTCTCACACAAATCTCAGGCTAAAACCTCAGATCATCCCCGTTTGTGTACTCCAGTTGTGTACTCTCATGTGCAGGCTCACAATATGAAAAAGAATGTAATTGCTGTGTCTGTTCTCTACATGGCTGACCCCTGGGCCCTATCTCTCTTTTCTCTGTTTGCTTTTCCTTTCCCTTCTCACCTCTCCAATCTTCCATACCACTTGCTCTGTCAGTTTATTTGTTATCTCTCTCTTCCTTTCCCTTGCTGCGTTATATCTCACTACCTCTCTCCTTTTACTCTGATGCTTCATTCCCTCCATCCCCCGCAGCCACAGAGCCCTGATTTACTTCTACTACGACGGGGAAGAGAGGGGCTTTTGTCTGCCACCAGCAGCGCTCACATGGCGCCATGCCGGGGGTGACAGCAAGAGCGACGGACCTGCATTCTCCCCTATACCCTCCCTCACAAACGTGTGAGCGTGAGCGTGCTTGGAATTCTCTGCAGGACTTGTGGGAATTACAGGGCTTGTGTCAGTGTGTGTTGGAAAGTTTCCCCATCCACGCATGTTTACACCTTTGTTTGCTCTGTTTACATGGTGCTCGTGATAAATAATGCTGCTGGTCCACCATCTGTATATATACACTAATTCCAGGGTGAAATATTTGAACAATACCAGTGTGGATTGTCATACCATTTGTTGTAAATGTATCATCCACACAAGGTAATGTTCAGCATTGGGCTGCGCCTAGGGTGACCAGACGTCCCGATTTACCTGGGACCATCCTGTTTTTAGGCCTTATGTCTCCACATATATCACAAAAAAGCCAATATGCCCAAATCTGGGACAGTCCTCATCCCTATTTTATCCAACTGAATAAGATTAAACATTTCACCTTGTGTGCAACACTGATTTGTCTGTATATATGTCAATCAACAGTATGTTCAAATCTGTCACATTGCTAATTTGTCTGTATGTGTCAATCAAAGTCAGCATGCAGCTGCAGCTTACTCATTTTTCCACACTGACAGCTGTACAACTTCAGGTAGAGCCACGCCAGGAAAAGGGTGTCAGCATTTTCTACGGAGCTCAAACGGTTGGTTTGGGTATTTTGAAGTGTGGTTGCTTGAGGCCCATGGCAATGGTAAATATGAGTGTCACTAAAGTGTTTATGCACCAAAGAGCAGCTCAGAGGATCCACCCTTTTTGGACTCCCTAGAGGGGGTGCTGGAAAATGCCCATTCTGGGGATTCCCTCGTTCTGCTGGGGGACTTCAACACTCACATCGGCAACGACAGTGAGACCTGGAGGAGTGTGATTGGGAGGATTGCCCCCCCCCCCCCCCCCCCCCCCCCTCCCCCCCCCCCCCCCCGATCTGAACCTGAGCGGTGCTTTGTTACTGGACTTCTGTACTCGTCACAGATTGTCCATAACAAACACCATGTTCAAGCATAAGGCTGTCCATATGTGCACTTTGCACCAGGACACCCTAGGCTTCAGTTCAATGATCGACTTTGTAGTCGTGTCATCAGACTTGCGGCCACATGTCTTGGACACTCGTATGAAGAGAGGGGCGGAGCTGTCAACTGATTACCACCTGGTGGTGAGTTGACTTCGATGGTGGGGGAGGATGCCAGTCAGACCTGGCAAACACAAACTTGTTGTGCGGGTCTGATGGGAATGTCTGGCAGTCTCCCGTCAGAGGACGCTTCAACCCCCACCTCCGGGAGAGCTTTGACCATGCATGTCCTGGGGGAGGTGGGGGACATTGAGCCCGAGTGGGCCTTGTTCCCTGCCTGCATTGTTGAGGTGGCCAATCGGAGCTGTGGCCGTAAGGTGGTCGGTGCCTGTCATGGCGGCAACACCCAAACCCGCGGGTGGTGAGGGATGCCGTCAGGCTGAAGAAGAAGTCCTACCTGGCCTTTTTGGCCAGTGGGACTCCGAAGGCAGCTGACGGACATGGGAGGTGGATCTCATCTGCCCCGGGGGTGGATGAGATCCACCTAGAGTTCCTCAAGGCCTCAATGGATGTTGTGGGGCTGTCATGGCTGACACAACTCTGCAACATCACGTGGACATCGGGGGCAGTGCCCCTGGATTGGCAGACTGGGGTGGTTGTCCCTCTTTTTAAGAAGGGGGACCGGAGGGTGTGCTCCAACTATAGAGGGATCACACTCCTCAGCCTCCCTGGTAAGGTCTATTCAGGGGTACTGGAGAGGAGGGTCCGCCGGAAAGTCGAACTTCAGATACAGGAGGAGCAGTGTGGCTTTCGCCCTGGTCGTGGAACTGTGGTAGCCTTGCAGAGCAGACAGACCTGCCTGATTCTGAAATCATGCATATCCGTCTTGCCAGCCTCAGTTGTCCAACGACTACACTCTGGCTGGAATCTTATCGGCCCAATCAGGGAAGAGCTGCGGGAGCAGCGAACGTGACGACAACAGGAAGTGATTACATGTTTGAAAATATTGGCGGCTTCTGAAGTGGTCTAAATATCTGCGTTTTTTTTTAAATCAGAAATGGACTCAATTTATGAGAAGTCATGTTTTTGCTCTTCTCCTGACCGGGGATCACTGCTGGGAAACTGGCAGAGAACGCAAAAATCAATACATGCCGGTTAGTTTATGGTCATCATGGTTACTCAGCGATACTTGGCAAAATATGCTCTCCACAGAAGTTAACTAGGAAAACTTGGTAGGGATTGTCTTTGGCGAGGTTCGTGTCACATAAAATTGTTAAATGATACATCTGTGTCGAACGATCGTCCAATCACAAGCTGCTGTTGTTTTTGAAGGTTCTGCCCCTGAAAACATTTTCGAATGGCTCCTTCCCAGATGGATGAGTGAAATATTTCTAATATGAAACTGTCCATCTGGCGTGTCAGGTTAGAACTGTGGACCAGCTCTACAACCCCCATAGGATTCTTGAGGATGCATGGGAGTTTGCCCAACCAGTTTACATATGTTTTGTGGACATGGAGAAGGCATTCGACTGTGTTTCTCATGGAGTCCTGTGGGGGATGCTCCAGGAGTATGGGCTACCGGACCCCCTGATATGTGCGGTTGGTTCCCTGTGAGACCAATGCCAGAGCTTGGTCCGCATTGCCAGCAGTAAGTCGAGCATGTTTCCAGTGAGGGTTGGACTCTGCCAGGGCTGCCCTTTGTCAACGATTCTGTTCATAACTTTTATGGACAGAATTTCTAGGTGCAGCTGGGGTGTTGAGGGAGTCCAGTTTGGTGACCTCAGGATCAGGTCACTGCTTTTCGCAGATGATGTGATCCTGTTGGCTTCATCAGACTGTGACCTGCAACTCTTGCTGGATTGGTTCGCAGCCAAGTGTGAAGCGGCTGGGATGATAATCAGCACCTCCAAATCTGAGTCCATGGTCCTCGACCAGAAAAGTGTGGAGTGCCCTCTCTGGGTGGAGGATGAGGTTCTGCCCCAAGTGGAGGAGTTCAAGTACCTCGGGGTCTTGTTCATGAGTGAGGGAAGGATGGAATGGGAGATCTACAGGAGGATCGGTGCGGCGTCAGCAGTGATGCAGACTCTGCACAGATTAGTCGTGGTAAAGAGGGAGCTGAGCTGAAAGCCAAAGCTCTCGATTTACTGCTCGATCTTTGGTCCTCACACCCCACCCCCACCCCCCCCATGGACACGAGCTGTGGGTAGTGACCGAAAGAACAAGATCCAGGTACAAGCGGCTGAAATGAGTTTCCTTCGCAGGGTGTCCGGGCTCTCCCTTAGAGATAGGGTGAGAAGCTTGGTCATCCGGGAGGGACTCTGAGTAGTGACGCTGCTCCTCGGCATTGAGAGGAGCCAAATGAGGTGGCTAGGGCATCTAATTAGGATGCCCCCCGGACGCCTCCCTGGTGAGGTGTTCCGGGCACCTCACCAGGGAGGCCTCGGGGAAGACCCAGGACATGCTGGAGGGACTATGTTTCTCAGCTGGCCTGGGAATGCCTTGGGATCCCCCAAGAAGAGCTGGACCAAGTGGCTGGAGAAAGCCAAGCCTGGGCTTCCCTGCTTAGGCTGCTCTCCCCATGACCCGATAATGACCCGACGGATAAGCGGAAGAAGAAGATGATGATGATGATGATTATGATGATGATGATGATGACTAAAGAAACTTGTGAGCTTTATACCTTTGGGGAGATATCTGGGAAGGGATGCCAGCTGATATAAATAAGTCAATGGTGCCACCTGGTGCTTTGTAATGAACCAACTTATAAGTTTATTTGCTCGACTAGACACGACAGTATGATTATTTACAGTATATAACTTTTCCTCAACAAAGACTAAGAGGCGTTAAATACACCAACTTCACTTGAAAAAATAAAAATGAGTGATTCTGACTGTCTGAACAGCTGATGGCTGAGGGACGCATAGCCACTAATACTTGAAGTCAGGCATGATTTACTTTTGGTGTATCTGTATTACTGATATTTTATCCTGAATGCATGTTTTAATTAAAATTTTCTTTCACTGACTATTTCATAGCAATTTGCACACTTCATGTCGTAAGTGTTACCATAGTTGCTACTCTAGTTTTTAATCTAATTGGGTAATTAGTTTTTCATATAGTATTTGCAGTGACCAAAATTTATGTTGTCTTACATGCGATGAGGGCCTACAAAGGGCTTAACAAAAAATGTATCCTCAGGGCCTCACTTTGGTCAGAGGTGGCCCTGGGATTTGGGCTTGCTTTGGCTGATTCAGGGAGCATGAATAAGTGTGTACATTATCTTTGCCCATTCCAGCCCTGCCTGGAGTTGTTTATTTTTTTCTTTTTAATATCAGGGTAGAACCACCTCAACCAAAGCCCTACTGTTTTATAGAACCTTAAAGAGATTTCTATACACACGCAGGAAACACTTCTAAATTTCAGTGCAGCGTCTTTAGACAATCCAGCAGTGACATCCTGAAACAGTTTGGCCTTGCACTTATCTCGTATAATTTCACTGCTGTATTTATAGACATAGAACAATAGACATGAGAATACTTCAAGTGTGACAAGGAACAAAAGAGATGTGTGAACATGTGTGAGACAATGTGCCCACTATAGCCAGGATGAGAAAGCCATAGATGCAAGCACAGCACACAGAAAAGTCAGATGGTGTGTGTCCCGAGAGCCTTTTGGTGCACTTGAGTCATTTTGTGTGTTTGTAGGAAGCTGTCTCTGAGTATTTGTCCATGTCCCTGACTGTGTGAAAAGATATTAACAACCCATCAAAGTGCTTGCAGGTCTTCATCTGTTTGCCACTCACTTTGTTTGAACTAAGGCCTGGTGTTTTTAAAAAGCAGCAATCTTAGACTCGTAACATTTTATTCCTTATTTTAGAACATGAATTGTTGATTCAAGCTGCAGAAAAATGCAACAAAGTTTAACACAAGACCTGACTCAGCCGTACACCTACTGTATTTTAAAACAAGTGGTAGAATTTAATAATTGGCAATTTTCTGACGTTGCTCAGCCATACACTCACTGGTCACTTTGTTAGGTTCACCGGTTCAACTGATTATTGAAGCAAGTAGCTAATTAGCCAGTTGAATGGAAGCAACTCAGTGCATTTAGACATGTAGGCATGATCAAGACAACTTGCTGAAGTTTAAACAGAACAACTGTATGGGGAGGAAGGGATTCAAGTCACTTGAATGTAAATGGTTGTGGATAGACTGCTCTGAGTATTTCAGTAACTGATGATTGTTTTTGCATGTTGATATGATAATGTTGATATGCCCCAACCTTGGTGCATCATGAGGGAATATTTATTGGCATGGAGAAGTTTCTATCTATCAAGACATGACCCACAGGACATTCAAAGCAGAGACAATACAGAGCAAAATACACTAAATAAAAGCTAGTGCTCCAAACTTAATATTTCAATTCACATATTGGTCCTTGGTTACCATAGTAAACTATTCAATATTTTATTTAGTATTATTGCACCTGTTGTGTTAATTATGGAATCCCAATTTACTGGTAGCTTTAGGATGACTTCACCAGTGGAGTACAGTAAATTTAATGTTGTATATTTACTTAAGTGCTGTACTTAAGAACAGCTTCTGGGTATCCTTACTTTAGCCTACTTGAGTACTACAGTTTGGTACTACAATTGTTTAACGTTTACTGCATCACATTTAAAGGTGCTTTCACTCCTAAATGGTTTGGTCCAGACCAAACAAACTCTGGATTGTATTTTTGGAAATTTCTCTTTATTTGGGGTGAGGCTAAGGCTCACATGAGCCCTGGTGCAGACCAAAGAATCAAACAAAAAAGAAAGGGTCTCAGGTCACCTCCCAGCATACCAGAGTTCTCTTTACAGTAGATGTGAAAGTCAACCGAACCAAACAAGGCAAGGGTACCAAAAGGGAGACAATTGTAGCTTAGACTTGGTCTTCTTAACAAGTTGACATTTATACAAATCTGTCTGGAAGGTGGTTATACATCACTCCAGGCAATAAAGTGCTACCAAATGCAGCCTAAATGCAGCTTTTTTTCATAGAATACTTTCAAACTGCTTCCAGCTAAACATTCATATTTCTGGAAGCCGGTTATATATTTCTAAATCACATTTCAACCAAATCAAGTGAAAAATGAGTCTGCCGAACTTTAGGTGTGAACGAAATCTGGGAGAGAAAAAGCATACTCTTGACTTCATTTTTATTTTATTTTTATCAATGTTTTGTTTCGTGATAACTTTTAATCAGCTGATAAATGTTCTTTTTTTATAGCTGTGTAGTTTTTTTACACAGTGTTTTTGTACTTTCCCTACAGTGTGTATTTTTATGCTGGAACACAGGACGAGAAACCGTAACAGGATTCAGGTCAGGCACTTCAGTTTCAGTTTAGTGGTGGTGATGAGGGCTACAGCAAAGATGTATGACAATCTTCAAGCTTATTCATGTCATTTAAAAGCCTAGTTGACTTTTCATGCTTACCAGCTACTTTTGGATGTTCCTGTTACTTTGGGTCTGTAATGCTGGAAATCTGTCATATGTAGTTAAATGAAGTTCTCTAAATACACATAATTCAACATACTGTAAAGCAGTGTGTTCTTGACTGCAATCATGTTTCATGAAAATACATTTACATTGTATTTTTTTTTTCTTTTTTCTGTACTTTGAGTTCTTAGAACCTTTAAAACCAAGTACTCCAGTAGTGTACTCAAATAATGATTCGACTAAGCAATGTTTGCTTGTATTGTAGTAATAATTGACCAGGTGGATCTTTACTTTTGCTCAAGCGCTGATGTTGTCCAGTACTGGATGTCACACACTTGGGGGGGGCTCTCCCTTGGTGGGCAAGAAGGCTTTTATCTGCTTCTTACTATGGAAAAATTGACAGAATCTGCTTCTTACTATGGGCCTGATCTAAGATCAAAATAACAAGCACAAAATTGCATGTGTAAATTAAAAAATTGCACATGCTATTAGTGAGCGTGTTGCGGGTGATCTACTATGACTGCGTGCGCAATTGATAACAGGTGAAAAAGTGGCGCAGACCACCCTATTTAAATGAGGATTTTGCTTGTGCCACTGGCTGTCACTATGGAGAGTTTGAGAGAGCAGAGTGGCTGTAAACAAAAAATGAAGTTTGAGGCCATGGAGTTTGAGTGTGTTTTTATACTGTCAAACCTTTAGTAGATCAGACCCCATGTATTCTAACAAAGTTAAGTCTTCTTTTTCTATGAAAGGTGGTTTATTTCCCATTGGTTGTACTAACCTATGAGGAAACAAGGCCTTATAGTACTTCTACAATGGCCCATCTAACAGATAGAACCCAGAGAGGAGCAATAGTGATTAATTTTGCCAGATGCTCCACTACTTTTATAAGTGTCATACAAGGTAGTACTTCCATTAAATCTGCATTTACTTGATCAGAGTAAAATTCCTTTGACAGTATCACTGCCCCAAACATCTGATACTGACCGTGATACTATAAATACAAAACATTAAGAAACTGATGTTAGCTTTCTACTCACTAATGTTGTGATGATGATGAATTTGTTGTTCTTGACTCCCCAAAGACCAAAATTATCGAATAAAAGCACATGAAGCTGCTCATACATCCATTGCTTTTCACCAAGCTGGAAGAAGTTTTTTTAGTCTAACAGTGTGTAAACATACATGAAGCAAAGATTCCAAAAACTTTGTAAGTTTTAAATGATAAAGATAATTTACATGTCTGATAATGATAATCCAAAGTGTCTAATACTTTTAGTTTACGTGAATAGATTCATTTTCTTATAGTTTTCATGATTTTAGCATCTGTGCTAATAGTTTTCAATACATACATGATTTTTTTATGTAGAGATGAAAAAGCCTGTACTGAAGCTCCACCAGGCAGTTAATGCTCGCTGACTCTTTCCACCCTAAAGCTGGTCATGTGACTGACAGCTCTCAACTGACTTCCTGAGTATGCCTTGCTCATTACAACACAAAGACACTCTCTGCCTTGTCTTTTTCTGTGTTCACGCTCAACTTACATTTGAGCAGCTTGTTTACTGCCATTCACCTCAGGCGTACCCTGAACTGACATATATCAAAGATGTGTTCCATTTGCATTAGACAAGGATTCACTCACAGAGAGGGACCCTTATCGGGGTGAGAATGGTGAAGGGTGAAGATGCTTGGAGTGATCTGAGACAGGTGGTTTTAAGAATTATTTGATCTGAACCAGTGGAAATGCAGAAGCACTGCCTGAAGAACTGGCTCAAATATGAAACCAATTCTCTTGTCTTACTTTATTCATCAGCTAAAACTGATTCAGTCCTGGAAAGAGAACAAAAAAAATGAGACATAATAGCGAGTCTTCTCGTCTGGGAAATGGAAGAACATATTCGCTGCAGCCAGCTGTAGATGTCTTTATAAATTCAACATGTTAATAAGTGAACTGGTGTTCAAAGCACCTTCCTGACACCGCGGTAAATGTCAGAGGGAGAGTCAAACATCAAACACACACAGATGAGTCAGACATCAATACATGAACTTAATAGGTTTTTCAAACCGTGTATCCAACCAAGGAAACAAAAATATCGCAAATGATCAAGGCCAATAATGAATTTAAAGGAAAAGCAAATGCACATTACCTTTCTCTTGTTGTTTGGGCTCACGTAGAGATAGCTGAGGATCGTCTTTGCCCCGACTTTATCATTCAGCTTCTGGTACGTTGCTCCGTAGTCAGTTGACCTGAAATTTTATCAAAAAGGTTGATGAATATTTGATGAATTACTTGTAGCAATTAAAATTCACCCCATGGAGAATTCAGTGTGAGGGGGAAATGTGAACTGATGTTATTGTGTCCCTTTTGTTCTTGATGCAGAAAGATGCACCCCAACAGGAGGACAAGGCAGAGCATTGCAGTGACTATGGGGTGAGGATACCTGAACCAGAACAATCTGTGCTAATTTTGTAAAGAAAATATATAAAGAAAATGTTTTTGAAAGTCCAAGTAGATCACTTTGACCCAAGGAGGCCCCTCATCCATCATCCATAAACTGCTTGTCCCTTTGGGGTAGTGGGGGACAGGAGCCTATCCCAGCTAGCAAAGGATTAGAAGCAGGTTATACCCTGGATACAAGATGGTGGCTTTTGACTCTGTAGTTTGACTGATTGATTGTCACACATTTTTTTTGTATTTAGATACAATGATAATAAAGACATTCTGACTCTGATTAGTCACCAGCCAATCATAGGGCAAACGTGTAGAGACAGACAACTTTTCATAGACCCTCAGCTAAGGGTGAATTGGAGTCACCAACATGCTTGTTTAAGGTTTCCTCCTTAAAACGGCATGTTTAAGGAGGAAACCTGAGCACCCAGAGACAACCCACACAGAAATGGGAGAACAAAAAAAATTCCCACAGAAAGGCCTCGACCTCCTCAGGGAGTCAATGCAGCAACCTTCTTACAGTGAGGCACCAGCACTATCTGCAGTCCTTAATGAAAAATAATGTGCTTAGAATACCACAATGCAATTTAAGGTCCTTCTTCCAAAATGTGTCTGTATTTATATCAGTGTCTATTTTAAAATTATTTTAAGCAGTGGTCCCCATCTTGTCCTGCCAAGCCCCTCTTTGGTGGATGAAAATGTTCTGAAGCTACACCACCCCCATCAAATACTTCAAAGCATATAAATATATATATATTTATATTAGATATTAAAACACTACTAGTCAGGCCTTTTACTAACACATTTTTTAGATATTTTCTTAGACACCCTCTGCTGTAATAACAAAGCATTTGATATTAGGAGTGGGAGAAGTTAAGAAAATATGAACTGATACAGCATAAGAACAAGAGATGCATTTGTGTTTGTCAAAGCAACACATGTAAATTAAATAAACTGGATTTTTTGCAAAGTATTTGTATTTTAATGAAAGACTTCAGGCACTTTCTAAATGGGTTGAACATTTATCTCTGATATTTTTGCTTGCATGTCTTTGAAGAAAAGTCTGATCTTTAAATAAAAGAGAACTTAGTGTTGTGTTGACTGCTGTTAAATTTCAAAAAGGTTTGTGTGCTTAATTTGTCACACCCTCTGATGGATCTTTTATGCAAACATGGTCTTACATTAGAGAAACAGAACAACACATATATCTGTTGTTGTGCTGCCTTCAGATTAATGATCTGAGGGGGCATGTTTCATTAAGATTAATGGCTGCTGAGGATGACAGATAACAATTGCTCATTAAGCTGCGTACAATATTAAAAACTGTAATATACCTGAGAAACAGTTTTATGTGGATGCAGTTTTACAGAGCTCGTGTTTTATGCCTCTGTCCCTGTGACGGCTTCAAGCAAAGACATCATGTTTCCTGGTTCTATATCTATCATTTAGCATTTCAAGCCTTCTGTCCGTCCATCTAGGTCTGTCTTAAGAACATAAAATGAAATGAAACTTGAGACTGGATTCTACAGGCTATGAAGAAATTTCCCTTCTGACTCAGGGGTGAAAAAAAAGATTTTTGGAATAATAGGTCAAGGTCAGAGGATCTCATGTTCTTACATTGCTTTAAAACTAAAGAGATGAAGAATATCTAAGAGTTTATGAATTACAATAATGCTCTGAGGGATAACTTTACACATATTTATCATCTAAATCAAGAATGAACCATAATACATTCATGTTACAAGGTCAAAGTTCATGATTTGGGATAGATACAGTCCGAATTGTGACATCGTTGGGAGCGGGGCATAGGTGTGGGGCAAAACAATCCTTCCCTCTAGCTGGCAATTATGTTAAAGCGCAGAATTTAAATCTCTGATGCTAATGCTAACAAGCTGTCTTTTAGTGTGCAAAATGCTAAAATGTTTTGCTTTTTAACTTTGTTAAGAACTATGATTTTTTTTTTTTTCCTCAGGCACACAGTTGTAACCAACTAAGGGAGCTTCATGGGCCATTTTTGGTCCCCAACCCATCAGTAGAGAACCACTGGTCTAACTTTACTGTTACTGAGAAGTGTTTCATGTCGCTCTGAACATTATTGCAGCGTGACCATTTGCCTTTCAAAAGCAGCGTCCAGTGTGTACTGTATTATTGAGATGTTGGTCACCACTCTAATGCCAAATTTGTGTTCATTTGAAATTTAGCATTTGGCTCTATCACACAGAGATGGAAGAATTATTGAGCTCTGTGGTCTAATTTATTTCAAGCAACTGCAGCTCAATGAAGGAGCTTTTCTAATATGAAAAGAAGATTGACATGAAGCCCAAAACATGCAAATCTTAAAGATGCAGTGAAGACGCCATAGAATGGTTTGTGTGACTTCAAATGAAGCAATCACCCACATCGACTGATGTGTGCTTTTTAATCTCCACCTTCTTTTCGTGTCGCTGTTAAATCCTGACTTAAGTCCTTGTTTGAAGTGCTCTGACTTTTAAGGAGATACTCTCTTTAAATCTACAAACAGATAGAGAAAAACAGAAATGTTCATGGCACATGGGTAATTTTATCTTATTTACCAGCTTATTTAGATTCATGAAAGGTTTATTCAGCAGTTAGCAGATGCATTTTTTACCAGGCAAAGCCTCGTTAAAGAGTCCAGTTACATCCATTAGAAACCATCAACACCCAGCACTGGGGGCGATGGCATAATCAGGCTATCGTTCGGCTGCTCTGAGGCCTTGCTGTCAAAGAATCATTTGATTTAGGTGCCAATGACTTATTTTTAGTGTCGCACCAACTTTCAGCACCAACTAATAAAAACCGGGCCAGCCCTGGCCAAGCTCGAGAAGATGAAAAGTTACAGTAAATAGAGAATGATAGTTTCTCAAGGACAATGAAACTTGCGATTGGTTTTTGAAAAGGCTATTCACTGGTTATGTGTGGGTGTAAAATGCAGCTCTGACCACGTCACTGTGATTTTGCAGGGACGGTGGCTCCAAGGAGGTGCTAGGGGCGGACTAAAAGTCTCTCCACAATAGAGGATCAAACAAGAGGGAAGGCCAGGTAACTTTTTTAAGGATGATAATAGTCTTTTCACAGTGATTGAGACCACTAGATTTTTTTAAATGATGGCAGATTTATAAAGCTACTTCTCATTCATGATTCTTAGACATTTCTGCTGACATCATGCTTGGCTTAAAATGGTCTATGGAGCATCTTGAAGTTTTAAAATACTTTGTAGTTCCATATCAGAAGCTTCTTTATTGATCAGTGTTATGGTAGTGCCTGTGGACATTGATCTGGGGTTAGTGTTCAGATGTTTAGGGACAGGATCATACATTACATGGTGGGGATGTGATGGTTGACTCATTTAGCCTTTATCAACCTCATATATCATCAGCTGAGTAGAACATGTCAGCAGTGTGTTAAGCTGCCTACAAGCTGAGCAGAAGACAGGGACACAAGATTCTTGGAGACAATGAGAGACTGAGCTCAAGTTTCTGAATTTTTTGACACATTACTTTGACATGGTATGCGGTTACAACCTCTTCACCTGAACAGCCAGTCAGACGTGTTAGCAGAGGAGGCTGATCTGTGAAGCAAAATGACCAAAGAAGAGAGACTTAGAACAGTTAATGGAGCATAAAGCTTTTCTATCAAAATCAGTCTTACCAAATATTAAGGTTTTTAACTCAAATGCAAATAGGAATGTTTAATACACCATATTGCCAAACATATTTGCTCATTTGCCTTTACACACATATGAACTTGAGGGACATCCCATTTTTAATCCATTGGGTTTAATATGATGTTTTCACACCCTTTGCAGCTATGACAGCTCAACTCTTCTGGCAAGGCTTTCCACAAGGTTTAGGAGTGCTTATGTGAATTTTTGACCATTATTCCAAAAGCTGATTGTGAGGTCAGACACTGATGTTGGACGAGGAGGCCTGGCTCCCTCTGACTCCCTCATCCATGTCTTTAAGGACCTGCTTGGTGCACTGGTGCAAGGTCATGTTGGAACAGGACAGGAACATCCTCAAACTGTTCCCACAAAGTTAGGATCATGAAAACAAACAAAATGTCTTGATGTGCTGATTGCTGATGTGCTGATGAAACATTAAGAGTTCCTCTCACTGGAACTAAGGGGCTCAGCCCAATTCCTGAAAAACAACCCCACACCATAACCCCCTCTCCACCAAACTTTACACTTGGCACAATGCAGTCAGACAGGTATACCATTCTCCTAGCAATCACCAAACCCAGATTCGTCCATCAGATGCTAGACAGGGAAGCGTGATTCGTCACTCCAGAGAACATATCTCCACTGCTCTAGAGTCCAGTGGCAGTGGGCTTTACTCCACTGCATCCAACGCTTTGCATTGCACTTTGTGATAAAAGGCCTGGATGCAGCTGCTCTGCCATGGAAACCCACTCCATGAAGCTCTCTATGCATTGTTCTTGAGATAATCTGAAGGCCACATGAAGTTTGAAGGTATGTAGCTATTGACTCTGCAAAACATTGGTAATCTCTGTGCACTACGCACCTCAGCATCCACTGACTCTGCTCTGTGATTTTACATGGTCTACCACTTCGCGGCTGAGCAGCTGTTGTTCCCAGTCGTTTCCACTTTGTTTTAACACCTCTAACAGTTGACTGTGGAATATTTAGTAGTGAGGAAGTTTCATGACTGGACTTATTAAACAAGTGGCATCCTATCATGGTACCACACTAGAATTCAATGAGCTCCTGAGAGCGACCCATTCTTTATAAATGTTTGTAGAAGCAGTCTGCATGCTAAGATGCTTGATTTTATACGCCTGTGGCCATGGAAGTGATTGGAACACCTGAATTCTAGGATTTGGATGGGTGAGTGAATATTTTTCTTTAAATAGTGTAGTTAATTTAACTCAGCATTTAAACAAAATAAAATTACTTTTCATTGGAATTCACAGCTAATCAAAGCACAAAAGACAAAACAAATTGTAGGCAACACAATGCAATATTCATTGATTCATTGATGTTTTTTTGTTTGTTTGTTTGTTTGTTTTTTGTACCATTTCCTGAAAAGTAGTAAATTTGGAGATATGAGGTTTGTGCCCAAAAGCAGCAATATGGGGTATCTTGCCAAAAAGGCAGCTTTTACAAGAACATATCCTGTACCTTTAATCTTGCCAAAACAAAAAAAAAAAAATTAAGATTTACAAAATCTTTGATGACAGGTTGAAATTTGAAATTTAATTTAAATCAACAAATTCGAATTAGCTGCTTTATTTCTGGAGTTTAGTGAAGTTGGGTCATTTCTGACCCTCAAGGACAAGAGGTGTGTATGGAATGGTGAGAAAACACTAAGGAGTAAATGACCATACACACGCCCAGAATAAAAAAAAATGAATCAAAGTTGTGTACAGTTTAGAATATGGCTGATCCTACTGACAGGTGAGAGTGCCATCTAGCTTTTAGCTATAAGCATAATAATTGCTCAGCTTTACCTCTTTCTCTGGTATTATTCAAAAGTTTGTTTAACTCATCGTCATGAGTCAGCATTACTTGGGGCTTCAAAATTATGTTTCAGAGACCAATGGGTGACGTCACAATGACCGTGTGCATGTATTAATCTGTCTTTGATCAATACTAACAGAGCAATCTTTGATGGCTGCTGATGAAGTATTTGATCCTCACGCCCTGAGAGAGGAAAATGGTCGCCATGCACATCCTCAAACACACTTTTTTTTGTACACATAATTGCTATCCTAAGATTCAACCTCCTTCATTTAACCCAACTTTTTACTTTGTCTAAAATAAATTAGAAGTGAGTGTAAGGACACTTTAAGGCTTATTAGAAAGACTTTCAATTATAGTTTCTGGAGCCTACGATACATTGATATGCTGCTGCAGAAAAGCTTTTACATTCTCTGTAGGGGGTTTGATTAATCTTGGTTTGGAGTGTGAGAGCTGCATGCATCTCGGGGTAGTTAAAATAAGGTCAGTCCCTGCATTAGTGAGCAAGAACACCAACAGCACTGTTTGAGACAGCGGGCAAATGGCAGCAGAGCTGAGTGTTCCAGGATGAATTTATGAAACCCTTAGCGCTCTCTGACAGTATATCTGCTGAGTAGCAGCCTAAATCATACCCTTCACTTCCTCCCTCCACAGCCGCAATTCTTTTCTATCATATTTCTGCCCTTCAGGTTTGGTGGCAAACTTCAGCTCCTCAAGCCACTCTGCACAAGAATGAAGTAATGTTAAAGATTTAAACTGAGAGCAGGGACACAGGATATAGCAGCAAATGTCACTTTAAATGTACTGTTTTCTGTTGATTTTATTCTAGAGTACATGTCTTTTTTTAAGGCACGGCTGGTAAAGTTTGGTTGATAAAGGGGACAGATTCAGTTTGTCTCACTGCCAAAAGGACAATTGTTAAAAAAAATTGTGGGACCCCGTCAATGTCATGGTTACTTATAGTTATACTTCAAGAAAAGTAAAAAAAAAAAAAAGAAAAAAGTTTCTTATCAGAATTAATCCTAAACATTCAAACTATTTAAGGCTTATTAGAAAGGCTTTCAATTATAGTTTCTGGAGTCTACGATACATTGATATGCTGCGGCAGAAAAGCTTTTACATTCTCTGCAGGGGGTTTGATTAATCTTGGTTTGGAGTGTGCGAGCGCATGCAAGCAGCTAGACTGAAATAAAAAGATTACTAATTTGAAACACAAAGGTTTGAAGTCATTTTTAATATTTATGAGCTTGTTCGGTTTTTGAAAATCTATCTATCCATCCACCAATCTGATGATGCTTTATATAAGAGTTTCACTGAAAGAGTTACCAATATATGTGTAATTCCATGTAAAGATATGGAAAAATACTAGTTACTAAACATTATGAAGAACTTCTTTAAAAAAATTTCAAGGAAGATTTGTTCAAATCATATTTACATTTACAAATGTAAGTGCTCAAAAAGCACAAACCTCCATCAAGGCATTTGCACCACTGTCGAGAATGTTATGAAATGTGGAAAACTGCCTCATCAAAAATCCTGGATCTTCTGGATTCAGGCTGCCACCAAAATCTAACCACTTCTCCCCTGAACCATTAACATTCTCTAAAAATATCAACAAAATATGTTGGGAACTTACTGAGTCATTAGTGGCAATGTGGAAAACTGTTTTATCTTGCTGTGTAAACATATCTGTTAAAAAAAAAAAAAAAAAAAAAAAAGCTTGACCCATATATGTACACAGTACAAATTGTATTTGACAACTCTTTGGACCTTTTCAAGTTAGAAAAAAAAAAAAAACCTACACAATCAAACGTGCCTGTTTTTACTGTAGCAGTATAGCATTACTCTCCCCATCATCACTGCGTTTTCTTTCCCAAAATTTATTTTTCATTCTTTCCTTATGAAAACTTTGGCTCTTACCACACCATGCAGATTGGCTGCTTTATTTCTATATATTATAAGACTTTCAATGGTGCCATGAACTGCTATGTACCGGCTACCATCTGCCCCCAGACATTTCGACCCAGGGACAAAGCTCACTCATATTTACTAGTGTCATGGGCCTCCAGCAACCCTACCTGAAAAAACCTGAACTAACCCCTTAATCTAAGCATTGACAAATTTAATACAGTGCCCTGTATGATTTTAGGGGAATTAATGGCACAATTAAGGGGAGGAATTAAATGATCCAAATTTTTACAAAACAAACAAAAAAAAAAAAGTGAAAGTGCAAATAGCAAAGTGCCTGCAGGCCAGTGCACACTCTCAAAGGGAATGGGTGCTGGCACTCTGATTGGTTTGATTCTTGTTATGTTCAAAACAACCTACTTACAATCCAACACGTGCTGCATGCTTTTTGCTTCCTGCACCTGCCTGAGTGCCAGTAATTTGAGTTGTCAAATCGCAGATCATAAACTGACACACCCTAAACTGCTGTGCTGCTGTCAGACAATGTGCCTCGTGCCATCAAAACAAGGCCCTTAATGTCTTGCCTACTGAGATCCTGCACCATCCAGTTCAGAGGAAACTTCCCGGTCTAAGAGGCACATGTAAATAAGCCCCTCTAGAAGACTGAAGGGGCAGGCTGCCTTGAAATGGTCTTGAAATCTTCAAGCATGCACGAGTGAAAAAGGCTTTGGTCTTACATTAAAGGGAGGGAGAAAAAAAATCACTTAGTCATATCAAAGATTTTGGATGTGAGAACTTTTGCTTTAAATATCCTTTGGCATAAAGTGATGATCGACAGATTGACAGGGCTGTACACGCTCACATCTTAACACATGATTTCTAGAAATAAAAGTTTCAAGCTGTTACCTCATGCTGCTATTTGGGGCCATAACAAGTAGAGATGCCTAGTTAAGCTTCAAACTCTCCCAGAGGAGCGTTTGATTTCTGCCAGAATGGTTGGCTACCTTAAAGACAGTTATCTGTTGCTTTGCTCCTGTCTTTTTACCTGGCTCTAAATTGCCCAGATGCCATTGTGCCTGGTTATTATAGCCCATCCGTCCTTGTCTCAAAATGTGCTCTGTCTGTTCACTTATCTTTTTTTTTTTCATCTGTCCTCTTATCCACATGCACCTTTATTTATCCCTCCATTAGAGAGGCTCTCTACCCACAAAA
This sequence comes from Cetoscarus ocellatus, assembly GCA_037902135.1. Lineage (NCBI taxonomy): Eukaryota > Metazoa > Chordata > Actinopteri > Labriformes > Labridae > Cetoscarus > Cetoscarus ocellatus. The sequence continues at coordinate 909,453 of JBAMNC010001050.1, forward strand.
CATGAGCTACATACAACGTGAGTGAAACATTAGTAACTGATGCACCATTACCTGGCTAATGTTCATGGAGACACATAGTCATATCCTTCTCTGTGCCTTGATGAGGTGAGGCTGGTCATATAATGGTACATTTACCTTTGCTGTGGGTCAGGGTTGAAACCTTTAGACAGCAGCAGAAAACAGAGCATTGGCGGCTCTTTGAACTTGATACTTTTTTTTGTTCTTGCAGAGCAGGGCAGAGGATGTCAAGGAATCAGAAAATACTTTTGATAGGTACAAGCAAATCCACTTTGTAAATGCTGAAAATGAACAATGATGCTTCAGTAATTTTTAAAAAAAAATATCTTACTTTGTTTCAAGGTAGATCAAAAAAAGGACTGGAAGTATCATTGATCCTAAACCACTGGACTTGTACCTCAACTCCATGTCAAAGTTACTGGAAATTCCCTTTATTGGGTTTGTATGGGAAATTGGGAGCATCAAACCACAAATAAACACTTGAAAAATTGTAGAGTTTTGCATTTCAGTACCGACCTCACATTTTTTGATTCAGGAGCTTCTGCTTGTGTGTTGTTTTTCCAAACTAAGCTGCTTTGGAGAGTTGTTCAGAAACAAGTGGGAACGCGTGGTTTGATTTTATATGAACACAGCAATAGATGCCTGTTTCAGCACAAACAACCCTGCTAAGCTCACCTGAAAGAGGTGGTCTTGGCTTGATTCCAATCGACCACCAGAGCAGTTCATTTGCAGTGGCAACACAATCTCTCCAGCAACCGACACAAACTAGGTGACACATTAACTCATCACACCAAAGTAAAAGCATTAGTAATAAATAATACTAGTAATGCATTATGGCTACCAGACGACCAGGCTGATGACAAAGCACTACTTCATGATAATGATTATGATCCTATGGAGTAACTCTCTGTGCATATGCATTGTGAGAACATGAAATCCAAAGGATCCAAAGGAAACTGGAACTGCAGGTGCAAAACCCACCTTAGACCTCTAAACTTGTTTCTTGCTGGACAAATGATCACCAGTGAAGTTGTAATCACTTTTTCCACATCATGGCAGCAGGTAGGATAAAGAAAACAGTGTTTTCAATCTGATAGCACATATTCATAACAAAGGTGTCCTGGAGGTGTGTCAAATGCTAGAGCAACAATCCTAACTTTCTGTAGCCTAAAACATGCATTATGGTGGGCCAACAATTCTGAGTTAAAATGCTTCAACATTTTAATTACAAATAAAAAAGCCCTAGGACTTTTTTCAGGTATGTAGAGATGGTTCTGCAGCTGTTAACCATGACGGGATGAGAGTTATTTTTTATGTGGATGACCTACTCTTGCTGCATGCTCCAGGCAGAAGCTGCATTACAGATGGTGAGACTGGTTTCACATCTGTTGAGTCTGGACTATATGTCAAACAGGAAAATATATAAAAACAGGGAGTAGGGGAAACAGCTAGAGTTTAATTAGGCTTCAGAACGATTAATGATTCATCATATTTATCAAGAATGTTCTACATTGCACTAATTGTGTTTTGCGTTGATGTATAAGGGAACAGAAAGTGAACAAAACAGCTAAAGTTATGCTATCATTTAGCACCGGAGTCCCAAACCTTTCTTTGTACCACAGCTCCGTATTGAATAAAACAGTATAATTGCGAACCAGCCTTTGGAGAGGAGTGTGGGTTGGGGGATTGATGGGAATGACAATGACAGACAAATAAATGTTGTGCATACAGTAACTCACCATAACACCATGGGGTTGAAACTATACCCCAATAAAGAAACATTAATGAGGGCTCACTCTGTTTTAAGCTGCTAACGATGACATTTAGGAACCCAGCTACATTAAACTATGTCACTTGAGTGCAGAGAAAAATGCTGCTAAAACAGCATTCATATGGTGCTGATAATACATGTTTGTCAGCAGTCATCAATCCAAGCTGATCTCATGTATCTGTTGATTACTGATGGATACTTTATTAGTTCTTACCTCTGAACTGATCATTCCACATCAGGAAGTTGAACACTCTTCCCTCGACTTTGCTCATAACACACTTAACGTGTTGAGTCAAACGTTTTTACAACTACTGTAATTTCTCAATCATAACACGCACTCAATTATAACACGCACCCCATATTTTCACAATTTTTACCTGGAAATACATTATGCTCGAATATAACACGCACCCAAATTTTGCTCAAACCTCACTCTCTCAGACAACTCAAAAATTACCTTTATTCAAAGTTTTAATCAATGAAATTTCATTATTTTCAAAACAAATACACGATTTGCAGAAACACCTTTTGATTCACTCATGCGCAATTACTCGATTTCTGCCCGAGCATGCTCAGTCTTAGTATTCTGACCAATCAGAGAGCAGCCATCAATATGCTGATGTCTTCGACCAATCACAGTGCAGCTATTTTGAGTCCCCTTGCTCAAAAGATGGCAGCGCCCTGTGTTTGCCAGAGAAGGAGAATATTTTGGCTTTTTGTATCAGATGTGTTGCAATCACAATGATGGCGAGACGAAATATTTTAAGTATTTTGCTTGTACTCATTTATGATATGCCCTTGAATAATTAGAGCTTATTTAAAAGCAAAAAAGTGCATGTTATAATTGAGGAATTACGGTCTGTCAAAAGCACAAATAGATGAGTATATTAGCTCAAAGTATGAGCTATGACAGAGTGCCTAAGTGTAAAGTCTCCATGAGTCTCTTTAGAGGGCGCTGGCTCTGGGATGCTTTTATAAAAAAAAGCACTTTGGATATTTCAGACAGCGTTCTGTAAGAATAGGGTCCCTACAAAAGATAGGAATGACATAATTTAGCTAGAATTCAGTTGAAACAGTAAACTCTGACTTTTAAATTACCACTGCCCAGTGTACACTGATCTAAAGGGAATGAGATCTATGTTACCCCCAAACCACACTCATGTATAATAAAGTTACATAATCCATCCTCCTAGTGTCCTTTGTCTGGTCTGTGGTAGAGAATTTGCATCGTCAAATTTGCAAAATATAGATCCTGTAACCATTGTTTGTCTTGCACTTTTAGACAATGGAATTCTTCACTCTAAAATAGAGTCCAACTCTAGAAGGTGAAGCAAGCCTCAGAGGGATTTTTCTCCTGTTGGTAGGTTTCCTGAAACCTGACCCTCCAGATGGACCGCTCAATATTTTTCACTTGTCCATCGGAGAAAAGCCCATAGAAAGTGTTTGGAAATCGGCAGAACCTTTCAAAAGCATGTCTGACAAGTGACTGGATGATCAAATTCCTTATGGGCCAAACAGAAAATGCAGTAGGCAGGCCCTTGTGCATTGGTGTAAAGGACAGAATGTGAGCCACTTCCTAAAACAAACTCTCAGCAAAACATGTCAGAAGTGGAGCAAAAACATCCTTTCTATCATAGCTTGTAGTGTTGTCGTTTGTTTTTCAATTAATAAAGAAATGCAGTCCAGATCTGATAAAACTGCAACTGCATCATGCTAATCCTTGTCTGAGCAGTCAATCCCTATTGTCGTCTTGCTCGTAGCTCCCACCTTTTCCTGCTCCAAAGAACACTGATTGGGCCATCCCACTTTGGGCCACTTACAATCGTTGTAGATTGGAGGTTGACAAGATGGATCTTCCTGATTACAGACATTAAATAAGACAGATCAATATGCACTGCAAGGTTAAGCTTTCTTGACAGACTGTAGATAAAGTCTGTTTTATAAGAAACATTAATGCATTTTAAAGAATATGTGATCATTACACTGTAGTGAGAGCATAGCTCTGTTAAGGTTCTGTTGCAGAAATGCCCTATGAAAAGAACATTAGAGTCACATTGTGGATAAATATTAGCAACCTCTGTTGACAAACATTATTCTTTGACAAAATGATAGCTCAAAATTGTCTCTTCATTTTTTCCTATTCACGAGTATTGTACCAAAAAAAAAATACAAGTAAAGAGAGCAGGGAAAGCCATCCCTGTGCTGCTGACCTCTTTATACCTTGAGCTCTAAATACTAAATACGAAATGTATTAACGTGTCTGTGACTGTCACAGAAGAGACTCACATGGAGGATTTTTGTTCTTTTTTGACTCACAGCTAAAAATTAACCTTGGAAGCAAGGAATTAAATTCTCAAACTTTCAAAAGGAGTCTGCAGGCTCAAACTTGAATGTAGGAAATTAAGCTGACAAGTATAAACCTCAGTGTACAGACACAACTCTTTGACAGATTTTCCATATCTAATTTATCCCTACTGACAACTGTTGCAGTAAAAATACAAAGTGATGTAGTGAGAATAAAAAAGTAAAGTGTATGCCACAGGTTTCTTTGACTTTTATGTCAGTTACCCACATACTTAATGTTATTCATGATCGAAAGAGGGAACGTAACAGCACTGAGTTAACTGCTAGGTCTTCAATTGTTGGGTGTACTTCAGAACAACCTGTGCCTTGTTGAGAAAGACATTCAATTTAGCACTTAGACTCCCTGAACTTGCATATGAATTTAGAGAGGTAGCTTGTTAAAGCACGTTATACAAACTCAGACCAGCTAAAACATTCAACCTGACATGTCGTGTTTTCACCACCATGCCATAAAATCAATGGAAAGTATTTAGATGTCCTTTATAATATTATAAATGACTCTCTTGTAACTCCTTTATCTTTTTACATTTGTGATTTTCCCAATTGCATTTAAAACAACTCTTCAGCTTTGACTACAGTATGATAAAATAATAAACTTTTTTTTTCCCTCTTGGAGTTCTAGCTCTTCTTTATCAGTTTTTTTTCCTCTTCCTTTCTTTCATTTTATTCAGGAATTTTTGATTCTCAATTTATGTATTTACAGTTTTGAGCCTGGTGATGTTCTACCTCTTTGTCCTGCTTTTATTTACAGCCAGATATTATGAATTATTTAAAAAAGTGTAATCTCATCTGTGGGTGCTTGCATTACACATTTCTACATCCTCTCCAAAAGAACAAAACCCTGCAACTTAAAGGTCCACCAAATTTAGTCCTACTGAAAGTAGATAAACATATTCACTGAACACTGGGGGTTTCATTATGTAGGTGGGTGCAGAAATACACAGATAAAAATACATGAAGAATGCTAACACATTTTTAACAAACAAGTTGTGGATGCATGATGGCCCCACGATGTTGTTTCAGTGTATGTCGTCCAGAATTAATGGAACAAAGATGCGAGCTGCAGCCTACATGTCATCAGTAAGATCAGTTTAGAGGTAGAGGAGCTATGACAGTTGACACATCATCAAGAATAACTATAACCAAAAGTTTAAAAGACAATCTGACAAATCAAGGCCACAATCATCAATATCTAAATAAAATGTGAGACTGCAAAGACATAATATGACTTTTCATCCAGCTGATGCCAGTAAATTATCATTTAATGGCTGGGAAATGAGGGAATAAGATTGATGTAACAGTTTAACAAGTGACTGTGTAAACTGATGACTTTGAGTTTGACTTGAGTTGACACCATGGTTAATTTCATCAGTGGGTGTGTTTGGGTTTGTTCACTTTCTTTGGATGTGTTTTCTTACATGTAAAACACTGATTGGTAATTTTGGTACATTACTTAAAAAACACTTTAAATGAAGCAATGAAGTGAGTACTGTGTTTGTCAATGCTTTAACTATGACAACTATCAACGCAGTCAGGTGAAGGTTGTCACTTAACACGGTCACTCATTAGACCATAACGCCAAGAAACTCATAGAGGAAAATATCATAGAAACAGAATGCAGATGATGCTGATGGCGGCGTCTGACCACTGGTCATCAGTTTCTACCAAATATTTGATGATGATATTAATTATTGGTGTTTACTTTGTCACTTTTACTCTCATAAATACTGCCATGTTTACAGCTTACCTCTACCACAACAGGTAGTTGCATACAGCCTGAGATCTTTTGCACCCTCTAGTGGTATCCTTCAGTAACATGAGTCACATACTGGCAGGTATACAAACAAAAATGCTAATTTAGCCAACAGATGCAAACACAAGGACAAACTGTAAGTATATCTCCACCCTAAGTCGCTTAAAATCCTGTTGTAAATTTAGAAAATGGCTACATGCATTCTTTTAGAGATTTGGAAAAAAAAAAAATCATGTACAAGTACACCTCCACAACTCTAGGCCACCAGAGACAGAACCACAGTCATGTCATGAAAGGCAAATCGTGCAACATGTGTGAGTTTGATTTCATACTCCATAATAAAACATATGGTCACACCCTTAATGTTGTAATTTATATGTGAGATTTGAATTTTCATTGTTATACTTAGTCTGTATACTATCTAGCACTCGTTTCTGGTGTTGCTCCTTCAAAATGAAATTCTTGTATGAACACAAGAGATAGGAAATGACTTTGTGTAAAGGACAAGGTGTCTGAAAAGGAAATGCTATGCTTAACAAAACACTGCAGGGGTTACGAGATTCTTATACTGTTTATTTTTTTTCACCTTCTGGAGTTAAATTAAGTGAAACATCTTCAGCTGGTAACATTGTATTTTCTGGTGTGTGACACAAACTATTCCAGCTCATAGTCTGCACCACAGGATGAGAAATGCTGGCACTTAACACTGCTGCAGCTCTGTAACAGAGGCTGCAGTCTAGGATTCACATAGTTTCTACTCATCAATGACTCTGCAACATTACTTTTGTAAACCCACCCACCACTGTGGCAGATTGGATGAGCAAATTCACCTGATGATGCACATAAGCGCTGGTATAAAGTCAGTGGCTAAAGTCAAGCTCTGGAATAATGGTAAAATGAGCTAAAAGGCTAAAGTGCTTAGTGCTTTTATTTTATTGAAGAGTAGAGAGGCATGACTAATAGTAAGGAAACCAAGTGAGAGGGTGTTCCTATTTGGCCCTGCTACCCCAAAGAAACCAAAACAAACAAAAAACTTATACCTGAAAGTGGTGAAATATTCTCAACAGTGTAATTATTAAAGCAGTGATGAACAGTTTCAGTCTTTTTCCGACATATAGAATGTGTTAAGAGACAAAATTTCTGATTTTGCTCTCAAGGGTCTTTAACATTTTTTCATCCTTGATCCTCCCTTGAAGTTGAGACAATTTCCTCAGAGAAGCCTCTCCTCATTGGTTGCACTTTGTTTTTTGGGCCATACTGATGAGAAATACATTTGATACTGATAATAACTTCAATAGATTATCTTTGTTTATAGCTTTTGTTCTGTATCTCAGCTGAATACCTCCTAACGATCATCGAACAGAGTTACATCATAGTGGAGTCAGAAAGCGGCGGACGCTCCGAGCAAGGCAGAGTTGTGTTCAAGGCTGGTCAAGGTAATTTGTGGGGTAACTCTGCCAGCTCCTGCAGCAATGATTAGTGACTTTCATGTCAGGGATTTCTGCTGCCCAAAGACATTAAGACTGATTGAGGAAGTTCGACTGTTCAGGCTCGTCATTTGAGGGATCTTTCTTAGCTCTTTGCTTCATTTTCAAGCTCCGGCTGTTTCATTTATTCACATTATGAGATCATATGAGTGTTCTAAGAGCAGTGCTGGAAGCGATTGGAACCACAGGATTAAAGACTTCATAAAGTGTGAAAGCATAAGTCCTACATTCCCCTTTGACCGATTTATTGTGTCATAATCGTAGCTGCTGCAAGCTTTTCTGTCATACACTAGTGTGTGAGAGGCTTACCTCCACAAGGAACTCTCAGTCACGCTGTTCAGGTTGAAGTCAAAGAGTTTGGTCAGCATCAGAATGACCTGCAGAACAAGACAGAGCATAATAATCAGTACAAACTTCTATTGATAGGACAGAAAAAAACTGCAGCCAAACCTCTGATCACTTAAAAAAAAAATAATGCTGTACAATTTTGTAAGTAATTTTTTATTATTTAAAAAGAATGCAAAGATGTGGTTTAACAGTTCATCAAAAATAAGTTATTTCTAGTTTGCCGTTGGTGCCATCAAACAAGTGCAGAAAAGAAACAGCAATAAGTGTTTTATGTTTGTAATTTTTAAACCTGGTAAAGTTTCATCACTCAACACAGGTACCTACAGAGATATGGGCATAAAAACTAGATTCAAGTGTGCACACAAAACTCTCTTGTGTGCACTTGAGACATAACCTTGCAGGTTAGATGGATCTGCCTAATTCAAAGTCTGTAATCAGGCAGATCCATCATGCCAAGCTCCAATTGTGGTTGACCTATAGCAGCACGCTATCATTATGATATACTGGTGTATTAGTTGTACTGGGATATTAAAAGTGCAACTTATACACTGGATTTTCTGGTTGTTTGTTTTCCTTTATCACTGAGAATTGGAAATGTACATTTTTATTACATGTCCTTGTTATATCTAAAGTAGGGACGCAACTTCTTGTGCAGTCTGATTGCTCATAAAGACTAAACAATTAGGAAAAAAATATTTATTTTCCTAGGTTGTACATCAGAGTAAGGTTTTTTGAGATGTGATGCAGTTTGTGTTATATTTAGATATTTCATTAAAACTAATTAATAATCAATTGTATTGCTCCAATAAGCAAAGACTGAGCCAAGCAATGCTAACGCCCTTACTGTTACAATATCCTAAAAATGGAAAAGAAAAACTAAAATTATAGGTACTTTTTTTTTTCAAATCTTTTGTTGATAACAGTAATAGGAATGTTGAATATGATTATACATTGTGTTGATGTAACTTAATTTATTTTTATGTGGTTTTGTATCAATGAATCAAGGCCATCAAATGACTGCACTTGCCTCCACATGTGCCCTGTGGTAGCTTAGCCTTAACTGCCATTTCTCTCTTTTTCTATCTAAATCATTTCCTTTTTTTATTGAAGACCTTGATAGGATTTCATTTATTGGCACAAATTGGTGCTTGAGATGAGGTGTCAGCATGTTGTTTTTTCTTTTCCAGGATGCAACTTGGCATATTTTAACACTTGAGATCTCCACCCACACATGACTGTTAGCTCGTCAGACCTCCAGCATGCACAGAATCATGCACCCCATTGTTCAACATGATCCCCTCCAACTGTTTCAAACTCATTACTTAATCATATCAGAATGGTTTTAAACACCCCGCTGTTAATATTCCTCATACTGCTCACACCCTCAAGGTGTATGGGATGAGGGAAAGTGGGTCAGCCAAAGTCTTCAGGGAAAAACAGAGGCAGAAACATCACATTTCGCTTGAAGCATAAAAGAAGTAAAGCACCACGGAAACTCACAATCTATTTACTTTGTGACTGGAGGTGTATTTGAAATGGAGAAAACTCAGAAAAGGCAAGAGGAATCTTCAGAGGGAATGCTGTGGTTTTGCCTTAATAAAGTCGTTTTTTGTGGTTTCCTAACTTCTGCTCATGTTGCTGATAGCTGTGAAAACGTGCAGGGATGTTTTGTGGTGATTTTTGACACTATCTGATGAACCTTGTGCACTATGAGTAACCTGCAGCGCTGTGGTCAGGTGATGTGGCGTGGGCGAGGAGGAGATGCTGCTGATGCAGAAGCATGTATTTCCATTATGTCTCACTCACAATGCTCTGCTACAGCCTTATCAGCAGCTTCGCAACCAGGGGAGAATAAAATAGAGTATATAGAGCATTCAAAAATGGCCAAGCGTCAAATATACTGCTTAAGTCATGATAGAGTTAAATGGGCTTCAAACACTTAAATCTCCTGGAAACAGGAACCAACAGTAACCTTGACTCCATATGACATAGGGTAAGAACGGAAAATTATTTATAGGGAAGAAAAATGCAATTCTAGATTATCCTAATTCCCCCAATGCCTTATTGAGTCCTTTGTCAATACAAAATGATTTTCTTTGGAGAAAAAAAGACGCATAGAAGGTTTCCTTTTGACAGGATGCATGGCACTCCTGACACTGCACTGCTTTGAAAATAAAAAAAAAATTAAAAAAAAAGGTTTGTTGGAACCAAAATTTGGTTGCATAGCTTTTTTCAGTGAGTCACAAATGTGTTCTCAGGAAAAACAAATTGTTGCAAAATGTCTACAAAATATCAAACATTTCTTGCCATTATCACTGGGAATTTTGGTCATTTTTGGAAGTTCTTAACTAGGAATGGGAATAAATAAAATTTTATTGATACCAATGCCATGAACAATTCTACTTATTGCCTGTGCAGGTTTTCAAGGGCAACAATGTCAAACATAGGACACTCCTAATATCCAATGCTGTGCTGCATTGATACATGTTTCTTCTAAATGCTGGTGTTTCTTCTCTTTGACAATGGTGCAGTAATTTTTTTTTTTTTCTTTGAAAACTGAGACACAATTTTGACCAGTTCTGCTCTGTTTGCTGTGATTTTGACTTTTTTGTTATCATTTCTGCTAGCTCTCTCTGAAGTGAGATGATGTCCTAGATTTGCAAAGCATGCAGAAAAAAACTGGAAGGAATGGATAAGGGAACTGACAAGCAAAAAGACGAGCCATCACAATTCCTTGAGGGAGTTGTTATTCATTCTTAATTGGAATTGGTTTTTGATTTCCGTCCCTATTCTTAATTAATTTAGTTTACATCTTGAGACATTTTTAATTCATTTTTCCAGGATAATCAGTTTATTTTTTTGAGATTTAATGAAAACAAACAAATTTATCAGTACACAAAATAACATGAAATGGAGTAAATGTGTGTAAGAAATGTTTCAATTTTTGAGTAATTTGGTTATCGGCTTCTTATCAAGGAGGTGGTGGTGAGTGTTAAACACAGAGCAATTGAATTACACTGCTTGAGGCTGCTTCTTTTCCCTGTCTGCCATTATTACTTCCTTGACTCCTTTGTTGTCATGCATGCTTATCATTCAACACCAAAAAGATGTTCCCTGAGCTACTAGTGTTAAATGGACTTGAGCTTACATAGTGCTTTTCTAGTCTTTGAATTCTTTAAGCTGCTTTTCACCGCAGGTCACTTCTACCCATTCTCACCCATTCATTCTCACATTCACTCGATGGTGGTTAGAGTAGCTATGCAAGTCATCCATCAGTATCAACTAATACATTCATGCACTTTCATACCCATTTGCATGCTACTGACGCAGCAGGGAGAGCAACTTGGGGTTAAGTGTCTTGCCCAAGGACACATCGCCATGTGACAGCCGGAGCTGGAGCTCTTCATAAATTTTTGAAGACCTTCGATTCTCCAAGCATCTTGAAAGCTGCTGAAGTTTTGCTAAAAATCCTTCTTCCTTTCAAAATTTGATGAATTGATTATGGTATTGTTTAGCATAAAGAAAAATATATTGTCAAGAATTATTATCTAGCCATAATACACATTTTACTTAGTTATTATATTCTATTATCTAGAATTACTTGGAAATGATTCTCAAGGTGAACCAGTTCTTTATTCCCATACCTAATACAGGCTCAATTGTTTAGAATAGAATAAGACACAAGGGAAAGCAAGAGCTTGAACAGTGTTTCTGAAGTACTTTGACTAAACTCCCTATAAAAAAAAAAAGATTAAAAAAAAAAAAAAAAAAGCTACTCAGAAAATGAAGACTTGTGAGTACTGTGTAATGTATGTAAACACCAACCATGACATTTAAAGCCTTACAAACATTTACTTAAATGCATTTATGGAAACATTTTGAACAATATCCCATTTCTTAACATGACTGATAATTTTGAGACCAAGGAAAATATGATTAAAGTAATTTTCAACTACTTTTTATTGCACACAGAAAGAGACAATGCCAGCAAAAAACAAAAAATCTTAAAAAGCTAAAATTCTGACTTTAATGTTTTTGGATGGGCAGTCATAATCCATCACATGTCAGTCATTATGAAGGGAATTGTGGTCTGTATTTATCTTTGATCTTTATGTCTTGACAAGATAATGGAGAAATATTAAAATGGATATTAATAAAGATTTATATGTAAAGACGTATCCATATGGGTCCTGGAATCAATCAGTATCAATATAATGAACATACAGGTACAATACTTAAATATGGTTGAGCAAAAAAAAAAAAAAAAACCCTCCTCAAGTATGCCAGTGTTGTATCAAAGTATAGTTATACTTTGCAGAAGTCCTGAGTTTTTCATTCTTGGCATTCTGAGTAAATAATAAATGAATATATCAAGAAATGGGAATGGAGCTTCAGCAACAATGGCGAAGAGAAAGTGACCTTATTTAAGTGTATCCTTGTCCTGGTATTTATCTGCTATTAGTAGTAGGACATGACTCCTTACATATGTTTTGTTTAAGTGATATTTTCATAAGTAAAATCTAATGTAAAACACACACATACTACCCTATGGAAACAACTAAGAGAAGGGAAGGATTACTTTAATGGTCTGGCAAAAATCAGTAATCTTGCAGTGCAGCTTGATCCATCTGATTCAATGTCAGTAATCAGACAGATCCATCTTGCCAAGCTCCAATCTACGATTGTGAGGGGCCCAATAGCACAACCCAAAAGTGGTCATTGAAGCAGGAAGAGGTGGGAGATGTGAGCAGGGCAACAGCAGGAAGTCACTGCTCATACAGAGATAAGCGTAGATGCCATCAGCTTCTGTAGCAGTTTTATCAGAACATTTCTTTACTAAATGAAAAAACAAACAGCGACACTGAAAGTATCTCTTTATAGAAAACATGTTCTGGCGAGACTTTGTTCTACAAAGTGGCTCAGTTTTCGTACTTTAGACTGCAGTAGTAGCACCTTCCTACTTAGTTAACTGATTGGCTTGTAATGAATGTTATTGGCACAACCATTATCCAATCACCTGTTGGATATGCTGTTGAAAGGTTCTGACCTTGAGCTTAAAGATTCAGTGTTCTGATCGTGATGTTGTGTTATGTTGTAAAAGGACTTATTGTTTAAATGAAAGCAAACACTTTCATTTTATATTGGCTTCACACCCACACTGCTGGTGCTACTGTGGCCTTCTTCCTTTCTCAGTGCGGCCCACCGGGCAATTTCTAATTTCCAAAAATTTCAACAAATGAGATTTAAAAAAAATCTGTCATGTTATGTTTTAGAATAATTTGCCAATAAAACCCCATGGACACAGTGGTATGCACAATTTATTTAACTATCCCTAAAAACTGGTTTATTTCATTCTTTACAGAGAGTAAATTAAAATTACCACCAGTAACAGATATTTTTGTAAGTGCAGCCTTGCCCAGGTTGCTGTAATGAAATATTGTTTATTCTGCATGTAACTTGCTGCTAAAACAATGGTGAGAAGTTCAAATTTAGCTTTTCTGTTTGTTTTTGAGTCTAAAAATATAAAGACAAACACTGATAGAAGTTAGATGTTTAGCATTCTGCTAAATTAAAGGTGTTTTTGATTTTTTTTACTGATAGAATCCTTTTATTTGTAACAACCTGGCCCTCTAAAACTGAAAATAACATTAATGTGGCGCTCCTGTCATCCAAAGTTGCCCATCTCCAGTTTTCAGGCATTATTTAATTCAGAACTCTTTTCAGATTCTTTTATAGCTAATACCAGGCAGTTCCCCGTCGGCCCAACAGCCCTTTGATTCTCCCTCTGCCTGAATTTGATGCAGCACGATCCACTGTGTGACTTATGTGACTTTGTGAAATAGTTCCACCAGCATGGGGTTCCAGCGTGTACAAGCAGAACAGATGCACCTTGGGTTGTGGAATTACTTTGCGAGGTTGGGGGCTACTGTGATCAAGCATATTAAGCATGCACTAACATCTGCAGCTCCCCTCCCAAAACACCCAAACTGTGCAACGCGCACTGCCGACCTGTGGCTAGCAGACACTTGTTGGGTATGCTTTGTGGGAAATAAGCCATGGTTTAAAAACTTGTGGTAAAAAGGCATCAATTAAGAGTTATTCAGGAAAGAGCAAGGCTTTTTTTTTTTTTTTTTTACCACGGGGAGGTTTAGCCTAGGGAATGAATAACCTTAAATGTCCGGATTAAACCTTTGCATGCTAATGACTGACCAAGTCCATTTAGCTGCCCAGCTGGAGGCTGAATTCACACTCGCCCCACGAAGCTGTGCTCCCTCTCTTTTCTCTTTTTCGACTCAGTCCCCTCCTCCTTATTTCTGTCTCCTCTCTGTTTTGAGCTCAATTTTTTTTCCTGAGCGTCAGTGAGTATGTGTGTGAGATGGGGGTGAAGGTGAGGGTAATGGTGCAATTATGTTTTTAACACATCTGAGTCACGCTGCTGTGTGTGTATGTGGGGGCAGTCGGTATATACGTCTGGATACAGGTGAAGGTGAGGGAGCAGTTATGCTCTTACAGCTTTTAGTTTCCCCTCTGGCTCATGTTTCTCTGTGTGTGTAGGTTTGTGTGTGCGCGTGCAGTGAGAGGTAACGCTCCGGCTCGAGACTGTGGATAAAGTCCTTTTAAAAGGCTGAAGTATAAGCCCGGTGACTTGGCTTCATTAGTTGAAGGGCAGTGTGTGTGCAGGGCCCTTCTGTCTGCCACATATGGAGAGTTTGTAGGCAGTGATCAGCGAGTGGCCCTGTCAGATGGGCTCCCACTGGAAAGTGCATATGCTCCATCACTGACCATGCCAATTAGGCCTGAGGGCTCTCCTACTGTAAATACTGGGATAGGGCAAAGTTCCCCTTCACCAAGGCCAGCAGAGCCTGCTGCTGGATACACACACAGGGGCGGACACGCTCATCTCTGACAGTCTGGAAAAGTGCAGAAGACCATGAAGGCATCACAATGAGACAAGGCTCAGCTGGTGGCCGTTTGTTACAGTTTGAGAAACAGAGATGCAGTGATTGAATCTCAAGACCCTATAATAAAGTGACCATAATAGGGCTGTATTATTATTATTATCATCTTTGCCACAGGATGCATTTTTGGGGGTGATCCAAATCCAGATGTTGATCCAGGATTTTTTAAAGGATTTGTTAACAGATAGGGCAGTTAAGATCTCAACCAATTTGATGACATTTTAAGGTAATGTTGGTCATGGCACAAGGAAGAACGATTGAAATTTGGTGCTGATCCAATTCTGTATGTGAATCCAGGATTATTTAAAAAAAAATTGTCAACAGTGCAAGATGGGGCAGTTTTCCACATTTTAGACAATTATTCCCCTGACAATGTTGAAAGTGCCTTGGAGGATGTTTTTCTTTGGAAAAATTCTAGTTATTATTGTTTTACATAAAACCAGTGGTGTAGTCTACTTGATATGCGAGTATTCACCATATGCCCACTAGACAACGACAATAACCACCTCCCCCAGTTGTGGGACACTGCCTGAGCCAGGTGTTTGTTCTGAGCAGAGCTGAAACAGAGGGGTTTTAGGCATGTCAAACTAAAATGTCTGACAGCACTTCAGCAATAAAAAAAACAACAACAAAAAAAAAACGATTTAATTTGGACAGCTAGGACCATTGTTAACTTGAAAAGAAATAAAATATTTGCTGTGTGGTTTTTACATCATTTTGATGGCTAGCTTAAAGGGAGGGTCTGCAGGATTTTTCGTTACTGTTTACAAACAAAAAATTCAAACGAAGCCCCTCCCCCTGAACTCCTTGCTACCTGATGCGGGGGCCCACCCTCTCCGGCAGCAGATGGAGAGCGCACCTCCCTAGCCTGATAGCCCTGCAGCTGGTTCCGAGCAGGAAAATGAATCCAGAACCTACTTGTCAAACCGTATGACGGCTAACTCCGCGTCGCTTTTCATCCCGAGACGGTCCTTCAGAGCTCAGGAGCGGGTGAAAGCCAACCCTATGTTCACTCTGGTTTTAGGCCGAGCTTTGTCCTCTTGGCGTTTTGCTTCTGCCTGATTGTATCTTATTTTCTTCACTGTAGTGTCTGCCATCTTTGCCGGTGTTTTGTTGAAACACGCTATCTGTCGAGACAAGCTACCTAGTGCTACTGTGCATGCGCACGCATCGACAGTAGTTCTGCGCATGCGCCTTACGTCTTCACTCTCTCCCTTGGTTAGGTGATTGGCTGGGGTATCCCAGCATACTCTCTGCCCAAAAGCGTCCTGAGGCAACCAAAGCATCCAAATACAGGCTGAGGAGGGGGGTGAGGTAAACAAAGACACCATGACACATCAATAGGGACCCATAGGAGACGACTGAGCAGGATTTATCCTGAAAAAGTTGATATTTTATTTTTTAAGGAAAATCCTGCAGACCCAACCTTTAACATTGTCATCCATGTTGACAATGTTAAGCTTCTGACTTTAGTATTGCAGTCTTATTGCATATGTAAAGGACTTGTTGGTTGTTTGACCCAGTTAAAATAGTTCTAATGGCTGTTCTGATTGTTTGAACGAGATACTTTTTTCCATGTCTACTTTAAACTAGAATTGTTGTAATTTTTAAAGCGGATGTTTAAAAAATCACAACAGACATTTCTAGATGCATTTTATTTTGTGGGAAAAATGTCTAAATGTGGTCTGTTCATGTTTACCATGAGCCTTATTTTAGGCAAGAAAAAAAAATCCAACAAATGTTGAGAAAAGGGAAGCAACGGCACTAAAATGCGTATTGCTGTGTATTAGGACTCACTCCTGCACTAGTGTATGGAAAAAGTGACTGAAGTCATTGTCTTGATATTGAAATCAGGTGAAGTCAACAACATATAATTTATGATCTTGACTTTATTAATTATATATTTGACAGCTGTTGTGAAAAGCTCATACTGTCTAACCTTGCAGAGCAGCTGGATCCATCAGATTTATTTTCTGTTATCAGGCAAATCACATTATAAAGCTCCAAGGTCTTCAGAGGCACTACCCAATCAGCATTTTTAAGGAGAGAGGTAGGAGCTACAAGCATGATGACAGCAAGGAGCGGCTTTAAGCCTGTAACCAATGGCTGCTGACTTCTTAAGGAGCAACTTATAAAAAACTGACCAACATTTCAAAATGAAGAACAAAAATGAAAGCAGTTCTCTAAAGACATGATATTTTTGCCTCATTCCTGATGGGTTTTGGTGAGACTTTGCCACACGAAATGGCTCCATGATAAACTTTAGTCTGTGGCAGTCGTGCCACTCCCAATCTATAATCTGATTGGCCTGTAATGAATGTGATTGACAGAACTGTAGTCAAGTCACATTGCAGATATGTTTTGATAGGTTCTGCCATCATCAAACACTTCATTTGGGCTGTTACGAAGATGAACAACTGAACATCCTGTGTAGCACATGATGAGCTGTCTGTCTGGTACTGTATATCAGGTTACATACTGTTGGGAGGAGGGTACAAGATTTTCACCACAGATGCCTCCAATGAATCTGTCAGATCTTCTGGCAAAATAAGACATCCAACCAACAGCTCTACAAGAGAACAGGCTGCTAGATTATAACCAAAAAAACTGACAAACAGATGATGGGGAGGCAAGGCCCTGTGTTGGGATCAAAACAGGAATGAATCACATTTAAAGGCACATGAGTGTTATTAGCATTGAGAGCTAAAAGATGCTGCAGTGAGTGGTATCTTTCTGCTCTTTCTCCCACCATAGCACATTGTAAGACCTAAAAGGCGTATAATAGTTTTGATTTGCAAGTTAAATGCAATAATAATGGAACAGATGTGCCCAGGGTAAAGTCTGTATCAGGCTATGTTCCATTAATAAAATCAAAGCTTCACAGAGACACAAATTTTCAAACTACAACGGTGAGATCTGTGGCTGTTTTGGCAAACTTCACAATTGCTATGAAATTCAACCTAATCTTGTGTGCTGTAGTTTGTAGCCTGAGGATCTTAATCCAATGTGCATCATTGAAGATGACAAACATATTGTATCACATTTAGTTTTTTAAATTCAGCCTTATTAGCACTATCTGGTAAACAGTGGGACGTAACAGACTATCACATTTTTTATTTGTTTTTGTTTGTTTTTTTTTCATTTAAAAGCTTTATGTCAGCTGTTTTTGCTAAATAAATGTGAATGGTGATCCAGAAGGAAAATGTGGAGAAACCACACATCCACTGTAAAAGCTGAAACTGTAAGATGCACTGTAGCAAAAAAAATGGGGAAAATCAATTTGCAAAGGTTTCAAAGCAAAGCATTTTGGGATTAAAATTTCCAACGGAAAATAATAACACTCAAGAAAAACCTATCCATAGGTCTTGATGTTGGAAACATGCTCTCAAACTCCATACCTAAAATCTCCATGTTGTTCTCTCAGCTTGGCAATGATAAATCTGTACTATATAGATGCATAGATGTACATATAAGACCCAAACAGCAGCCAGAATGATATCCACTAATGATACAGCAACTGCTGTGCTGTCAAAGATATGAAACGTGTAACGTGGTCTCAATATCACCAGTCATCCCCTTCATACTACTATAGGCAACCTAACAAAAGACACAAAGAAGAATGTTTGTGGGTATCATACTGAACTAAAAGTTACAGAACCAAACTTTGACTGTCTATGCTCTTAATCTAGAATAGAAAATAGTTTGTTTCAGCTCAGCAATGGCTCTGGGCAATCAGCAAAAGTCATCTGCCAAAATTGTATCATTTATGTTATGAAGGTCAAGTGCAAAAATCTGTTTAATCAAAGGTTAAGAAAACTGTTATCTTCTTTGTTAAGTTATTTTTACAGGCAGAGGTTTTCTAATCCTGCTGCACACGTAGGTGATGTTCTAAATAAGGCATGATTAGACACAAACCTCTTTTGGATTTGAGTTTGTCAAACAATCTGGTGACAACTTGCAATGAAAGCTGTTGTTCTTGATGACAAACCCCCCAGACAGTGTTTGTCTGGAGTTTTGTTTGTAGTTCCTCTGTAGTTCTGCAGAGCATTTTATCACTTTTTATCTCATTATTTCGGCTATCTTTGGCTCCCTGTTCGGCTGCATTGGGCATCTGTTTGTCAGAGAAACGGCTCTTACACTAACAGCTTGTTTCCCAATGACCAAAACACTGATAAACAGGTAAAGCATTTGGCAGCCAAAGATATGATCTAACTTGAAACAAAGAGAAGATCATATGATCTAACTAAACTCCTCTAAAAGAAAGCCATCTTTTCACAACATCATTGTGCTCTATCTTGTAAAAGTGTAAAGAATTTCATCAAAATGATCCAAAGGCATATGGCTGATAGAGGCCTTCACAACAACACTGTTTCACTGTCACTTATATTGGTCACTTAAATCATCAGTTGAAACTTCATATGAAAATGATTTATAACATAGTATGAAAACCAAAAACTTGAAAATATGAACTTCAGATTTAGAAAGCACAGACATAACCATAACAGAGTATTGCATTATTACATGCTGCATTGCAGTGATCCCCATGAATCCCACAGGAATGAAACTAGGTTAAAAATTGAACAATTTTATCCTTTTATAGCCAATGATTGAAATAGTTTCGAAGTGAGACATCTTGCATCTGTCTCATCTCTGTTGCTGCACCGATCAGGCAGCTGAAAGAGAGGAGACACTGCTACCACATGAGGGTTATACTGATTCCACTTCCGTAAAGACCAGTCTCTTATAATATCCCCTGATGTCCACGCGTACATAATATTAATACATAATAACATTCAGTATGCAAATAACTGTTAACACAAGAATTAAGAGGGACTTCATTCAAGTATTCAGTTTATAAATGTCAAAAACTTTATTTGTCTCCAAGAAGACAATTTCCCATTCAAATGAAAAGAAAAACAACAACATATTTCTTCATATGAATGATCGTGTTCTAGGGTAAAACATTTTCTTCTCACATGTAACATGATACGTCTTTACTTTCACCACGTTTGTCGGGTCGAAAATTATAAAACTAACAAATGTTCTGGAAGAAGGACCATATGACTATTAAGAGACATCACACAGTGTTCTCAGCAGGTACACTGCAGCCTTATCGAATAAGAGATACGAATGGCAGCATCTGTGATTTCACCGCATCTTTAGCCCCGTTATGATCATGTCATTGTTTTCTGACTAATACATAAACTACACATTTCAGGAGCTAAGCACTTAGAGCTGCAGCATGTAAACGAACAACATTAACCAACAAAGTGGAAGATCAGCTGAGCGCAGCTGGGCCCTCTGCCATGGTCCAAAATAGAACATTTATGGATGAGAAGAAAAGAGACTACTGAGAAATGTGGTAATTCCCCAAAACATTGTTCCAGCTGTCACAGAAACACTGAGCATGAAATGTTAAACCAAATTTATTTTAATGTCTCTGAGTGAGCTTAATACCTTTTGAAAGATAAATTGGATGATATTAAAAATCTCTTTTCCAAAAGTGCCCAAGACAGGATTTTAACAAATGTACTCATTATTCCAGGACAAAGCAGGCCAAAAAATGAACAGCATTTACCACTGAGCACTGAAAATAAATGTTTTGATCATCGTTATATCCTGTCGAGCAGTGGATCTGGATTGGTGTGGATTGGCACACTGGTGTGCCTCGAGGCAAGTCCAGGTTTGACTGTGGAGTTTGTAAAAATCAAAACTTACAACTTTCACATCAACTAATCAGTGAGTTTTAATTTACTCCAATAGTCACTTGTCTACATTAATGTTTTTATACAGCTGCAAATTCTATTTTAAAACAAAAACTTTAATGGCTCTGCAGTTAATAAAACTGAAGCAGGTGGAAGAAATTAGTACTTTTTTTTATTTCACACATAAAGTAAGTTCACCTAATTTTGAATTTAAGATCTTTAAAGCTTAAATATGTGTTACTGAATTTATAGTTTTTAGTATATATTAATGCAAATCATTCATGAAATAAATATTTTTAGAGTAATAGTGCTGTCAGTCAAATTTTAAAAGGCATAACTATATAACAATGAATGTATACAGACTGAAAAAGCACAGTAACAGTGTAACCAGGGTTTTTTTATGATACAAATGGTGTGCCTTAAGATCTTAGCGTTATTTTTTGTGTGCCTTGTGCAAAAAAAAGTTTGAAAATCACTGCAAACCATAATAAATGAGTAATGTTCAAACTGGACTGATTTTAGAGTGTTTTCTTTACTTAAGCATAGTTAGTAAAATACAGTTTGCATGTGGTAGGATTTGACAGTATTCACAGGGTTGGAGTTGGATGTAACTAGCAAGCTTTATCATGTCTTGTAGCCTAGAAAGCTAGTCTACATCTACCCTACCACACTTTGGCACAGGGGAGCTTTACTTTTCGTCTAGCAACTAGTTGGTTAGCTTTCTGTATTTTTATTAGGTAGCTTCCACAACATTGCCTATACAAATGTAACCTCTCAAACCAGATTAAGAATGGTCATAGTGTAATATCGTTTTGGCAAAAGTTTACTACATCGATGAAGCTATTAACCACCAGTTCTGTTTGTTTCGGCTAACACTCACAATATTCTGGGTCACATGTTAATTGGTACAAGTTTTGGAGCAACATGTGCTGCCATCCAAGTGACGTCTTTTTCAGGGACGTCACTTCTTTTTTCAACAACACGATACAAGTCAACTTAATGCATGTGTTACAACAGTGTGGCTTCATAGTAAAAGAGTGCTGGTATTAGACTGGTCTATCTGCAGTCCAGATCTATCTCCCATTAAAATTTGTGGTACATTATGAAGCACAAAATACAACAACGAGGACCCCAGACTGTTGAGCAACTGAAACTGTACCTCAAGCAAGAACGGAAAAGAATACCACCTACAAGCCACAATTAGGGTCCTCAGTTCCCAAGCGCTTATTGTGTGTTGTTAAAATGGAGGTGATGTAATACATTCGTAAATATGCCCCTGTCCCAGCATTTTTGGAACATGTTGGCATCAAAGTCTGATTGAGCAAATAAATGCAAAATAATGTTAATCAGTTAATCAATGTTCATCATGAAATATCTTGTCTTTGTGTTGTATTCAATTAAATATGTTCTGTTTTTTGAACATTTTACACACTGTCCCAACTTCATTGGAGTTGGGGTTCGTACAAGAGCTGCAAGAAAGTTGTATGATTGAAACAATGTTGCCATTAGGTCTGGGAAAGAGTGTAGAAATGTGCGTGATCTCTAATGCACTAATAGTAGTCTTACCAGTTCATTTCCAATGACCAGTTATGTTTGAGTACAATCACCATGGTAAATAAAACACAATTTATAAAAAGAAATTGCAAATTTATCCTGTATGTTTAAATGCTGTGTGTGAACAAAGTCCTATAGGCTTATGACAAACATCTGATATTTACTGCACTCTTACAGGGAGAAAAGTTGAAATCTGTCAGATTCGACCCGAACAAACAAGAGGAATAAAATAGAATCAAACATAAACTTTTTTTTCAAGACTGTATTTACTTAAGACCTGACAAAGGTAAACACAGTTATCTAAGGCTTATTTGTCATTACAGAAAGGTTTTGGAAGTGTTATTTATCTGTTTGAAAGCTGTTACGGTGCCAGAGTCCTTGCATATTTACATGTCTTTGAGAACTACAATGAATTATAAATAAACATTTAAAGTAATACTTCATAAAGATTTGTTTTCCTCTTTTTCTATTTCCAGCACTAATAACGACATCAAAATGTGATGTATCCCTTATCACACACAGAGCCTCTACTGGGGACAGGATTTCAGAGGATAAAATACAGTTCAAAGAAAAACTTGGATGCATCTTAGGAGTTTGTTTCAGAAGGATTCCAAATGTGTAAAGAAAAAGTGCAGAGGTATTAGTCATGCAAAGGAAAGCCTGCGCTTGGGGTGGGGATCAGAAACTTCTGTGTCTGTGCAAAGCTTTGGGTGTTTAAAATATCTCCCTATTATTTCTTTTTAATCAAAAGTCTGCCTTTGCTGCTAGCAAACACTGTTATCTCCTATACTGTTTGGTAATTGTCCTTGGATGAAGCAGAGAAAATATCATCATGGATCAAAATACCCAAATGTGCATATGCAAACAACAATTACCATTTCCTGGGGCCCAAGAAGGCAGAATAAACAAATATGAAATGCAAAGTATACGCAGACATTCTGAAACTCCCAAAACAGGGAAATGCACTGACTTCATGTTCTGCAGGGCATTTTGAACTATTTGTTTTTCTCACATTTCATTTTTGTAATCACGTGAGACCAGGTTTCTCCAGGGGACAGATCTTTATGCACTGTTTTCATTACTTGTGCAGGAGAAAAGGAAAATGATCCAAATTCAGAAGAGGGTGCATACATTCAGAGGGGTGAAAACAAAGTTGCTTGCCGCATAGACAAATTTGATGAAACAAAAGTAGTTGGCAGTTTCAGTTTAATTATTATATATGCTTCTTTGCCAGCAATAGCCAGAGCTAAAGGAATAATGTTGTTGGCTGCCTTTCCTACCACACCACCACTCTGCTAGGAATTCATCAGATTTTGGGGGTCAAGGGTTAAGGTAAAGATCACTGTTCCTAATAACCATCCCAAAATTGTTGATGCTCTTATGTACAGTCTGACTCAAAGATGAACTCATTACATTTTGGAGGTCTAAGGCCAAAGGAATCTGTCACTTGGCCACATGCAATTAATAGATATTAGTTATATATCCTATGATAACTTAATGGGATATTCTTAAAACTGGACACTATTGTTCACCCTGATATATCAATGAATTCATTAAATCTTGAAGCAGAAACTTCACAAGACTTTACAATGTTTTCACCAGATTTTGAATGTCAAAGGTCAACATCATTAGGCCTTGTGTTGATGCTGTACCTGAAAGCACTATATCTTCAAAAAGAAGAAGGCAACATTTACAAACTTTAAATCAGTGTCTGCTCTGACTCAAGGAGGGTCTGATTAGATTTTGAGTCGAAAGTCGAAGGTCATGGGGAAATGTCATTAGATTTATGTACAAATGATGACTGTGCATGTGAACTATTGTTAAAAGTCGAGGGTGCCTGATGTTTAGTGCAAAATTATAGGTGTGATATAAAATGGCAGTTTAACCCCACTGGCTTAATTAGGCAGAGCAGAGACTGCAGAGTGAATGCAAAGTTAAACATGGCGCCAAGCTTCGCTACACTGACCAATCACCAAAGAGTAGACTGTTCAACCAATTGGAACAGACTGGGCCCACATAAAAAAAAGGGGCCTCAAGGGAGCAAGAGCTTTAATAGAGCGATTCAGCCAGAAAATACAGGTGGATCAGGGGTATTATTTGAACCTGAGTTAAGGCCAGTCCAGTCTGACTGAAGAATGGTCACTGGAGAAAGGTCAAGGTCATTAGGTCAGTTGGATTTCCCATGTGAACGCAAAAATCTAAGAACAGGGGCTTTACAGGGCTGTCTTCAGACTTTGATCCAATGTCCACCTTAAAGATTAGCTTGTTAGTTTTCAAGGTCAAGGTCAAGGGAAACTTTACTATCCCCAAAGGGAAATTTGCTTTACAGCAGCAGTAAACAACCAAGGTAAACACTTAGACTATGTTTACACTGCAGGCAAAAGTGACACAATTCTGACTTTTTTGCCTATATGCGAACCATATCTGATTTTGTTAAAGAAAGTCTTAACGCTACCAATCAAATTTTTTCAAATCATATCCAGGCCTCTTTCATATGTGGTCCTAAATCTAACAATCCAATGTTTTTCAAAGCAACCTCACTCTGAATGGTCATGTCACATTTTGTCCAACTTTTACATTATTGTAGTGACACAGACATCACAAATCAGCACCAGAGGAGGTGAGATGCTACAAGATCCAACGTAAATAAAGGACAAAGCAATTAAGGATGTACTCTGTCAGTTAAGCCCCTCACGTCAAAATCCCACCACTCCTGGCTCAGACTCCACATCCACACATACATCTGTACAGAGGGAGCAGCCACTGCTCCACAAAAGGCCACCATTAAAATGTCTGCTCTATTTTTTTTTTGCTTAGTCTTCTTCTTCTACTTATCACTTTTTCATAATTTTGTCTGCTCCATTTGCACAACTACTTCAGAACTGATATACACACACTAACATGTGTAGCATCCATATTTTCTTCTGTAAACACAACGTGCTGCGTGTGATGTCCCGTCTTCTTCTGTGCATGCAGGTCACTTCAGGGCTGCAGACAGTTCATAGGGAAGTCTTATGGCAGTCACATTTAAATTATAATGTGAACAACCACCCAAAAAAATCAGTTTCAAACAAATACATCATAATCGAACATTAAGATCTTCAGTGTGAACGTAGCCTAAGTCTCATAAACGCAAAGGGCACTAAAGTGCACACACTAGACCCACATTAAAAGAGCAACAAGTCACATGATGATGTTCAGGAGCCCAGTGGTACTAGATTTTTTAAACCTTTTAACCTGATATTCTCAAACAATACGTCAAAACATGATGTTATAGGTTGGATATACGTTGTTTCTAAGTCAAACCACCCTGTTGTAGTACTATAATAGCCTGATGATAGCTTTTTATTCTCAACAATTATGCTTAAGCCTAAAAAAAATATGTAAAAGAGATTCCTTTATCAGGATTATCAAAGAACTAAACATGTAAGCTTGACTTTTTTGCAGTAGAGCTTATTATCAGCAATGGGAAGCTAACTACCCAGTTGGCCTACAAAAAAACGTTATTCCTGGACCACTCATTTCTGATTAAATTCACGTCAAATATTTTAAATCAAGTCTCATAACTGTGGACACTATATCCCACTTCTGGTCATTTTCAAACTGATGTTACCCCTGAATCAAGTAAAAGGTCTTTACGACAAAGGTCGAGGTCTTATTGTCCTTATTTTTGTCCTCTTTTTTCAATAAAAGACTCACAGCATTAGAGAAAACACTGTTTACCAGTCACATCACCCTAAACCCACCCAAGGCCCTCTTCTGGACCCATCATGTTTTTTTTGTTTGTTTGTTTTTTTGTTTGGTTGCCACCTGTCACAGGTAAACCCCGCAGAGGCATCAAACTGCCAGGCAGTAGTTGTAGTTTCATTCTGTAGCAAAGACTAAAAACTCTGCAATGAACACATATAAAGATGTAAACAAGTTTCCGGCCCACATATCCCCACGTAGCTCAAACTGTCAGACTCCCGGGATCATCGAGCCACGAACGCTCCTCTCTGTGGATTTGCCTGTCACATCTTCCTCTGCAGCATTCACCACTCATGCCTGTCGTTAATTTGAAAGTGAAGCTACCTGGAGAGGAGTTTTCAAGTGCATGCTGCACTTCTGAAAATAATATGTCTTCATCAGTATCAGAATTGATCAAGACCTGTCAGAGGTGTGAGCTCCAGTGAGGAAAAATTAACTGCAGTGTACTGATGTTCAGCCTCTACCCCCCAAAAAATAATCAGTCTTCTGATGTAGAGCTGGGTTATATGTTGTGATTTTAAGATTTACTGATACATTTTCAAATGAGATATAAGTTAATCAGTAAAATTTGTTTTAGGTTTAAACTGTTTTTAAAAAATTCTGTTCAAGATTATGTAACATATTGTCAAAAAAGGTCAGTTTTCACACATATCTTTTGTTTTTTCAGGCCTTTTAGATCAAAATTCACAAATGGGCAGCAACTGATGTAATGTAAAATATATAACCAAGAACAAACTGGTAAAGAAAACACATTTTGCAGGAGAGTTAACATAAAAAAAAGGATCTAGTGATTTGTTGTAGTCTCTTTCAACTTTTTGAAGATTATAAATCCATATACTCACCATTTGAAAAAAACATCTTTTTGTTTTTCATACAAATTAGATTTTAGGTTTCTGGTTTTGTTCATTACACAAGCACAAGGGTTTCAAAATTCCATAGAAACATTCCATAGAAAGCTGTTGTAAGTGTGAACAGCTAAGTAGTTTGGTGGTATTTGACAATATGACTGTCTGTCTGATATATTTAGTCCTAAAGGGAGGTAACATTCCATCTTATTTGTATACTTATGAGATTTATCAAATGATGTTATTTGTAAAATAAAACTTGTTTTTTCCTGTTTGATACCTCAGAATCAGGCTACTGCTTTTTGCAGATGATGTGGTCCTGTTGCCTTCATCGGACCGTGACCTGCAACTCTCGAGTGTGGAGCAACTGGGATAAGAATCAGCACCTCCAAATCTGAGTCCATGGTTCTTGACCAGAAAAGAGTGGAGAGCCCTCTCTGGGTCGGGGATGAGATCCTGCCTGAGTTCAAGTGCCTTGGGCTCTTTTTGCTGACTTGTTACCTCACCATCCGAGGTGGTGAGAGTATCTATTTGTGTTCCCTTTAAGTATGTCCAAGAAGATCAGTCAAAACCCCTCAGTGAAAATTTCCCAGCTTTGCAACAGGCTTAAAAATTAATGATCCTTCAGCAGGTTCACCGATGGAAACTTAGTTATGATCTTTATGGTCAAGTTTGATCGTCTTCTTGGCGATGGTTTTTATAAATAGCCAACCACTTGTGGACATAGCCTTAGCTTGTACATTTACCAAGTTTCAGGTCAGCTATATGGCAGTGGTGGTTCCCTTATTTTTCAGGACCTGGGGTCATTTTGGGTTCTTAATTATTTTACCCCTCCCCCATTTAACTGTTTGTGCTTTAAGTGGTTATTCCTCTGAAATAACACAGTGAAGTCCAAGTCCAAAACTGTGTCCCACTTCCCCCTCTTAACATTTTTAAAGAACTTGAACAGTGTACAGGACTCTGTCTACCATCTTAAAAGGTTAGAAACAAACAAAAATCCAGGTCAGGAAACCTCTATCCTATAACATCTTCCACAGACAATGATATTGTTTGATTTTTACAAGTTTTAAAAAAGCCTATTATTTTGGTATTTTGACAACCTTTTTTATTTCTTAACAAACAAACAAAAAAAAAGAGCAGGACATTGTTGTTTCTGGGTAGAAATCCTGTATCTCCACATCTCCACTGATCCCTCTATGTCTTTAAACTTGTTTAAAAAAAAATTTAGCCACTCATAAGTATCAAAACCAATTAACAATTATAATATTACTGTATCTATTTGAAAAAGGACTACTTTGAAAATATGAGGTCTGGGCCTATCAACAATATTTTGAAATGTGTTGAACTATAAAAAGATGAAAGAAAATAGCACTATATTTGTAATATTAAGACTTTGCTCTTTCTCCTTTGACATAAATTCATCATTCTTTGCTTCCAGAAAATGTCCATTATTAAAATAATACTGAAAGCCTTATGGTTTTTAACAGTGGCAAATTTAAACAACCAAAACATACTGAAATGTGGCCAATACTTTTTACAATGTAGTCTGTGTGAAGAAATGTATCTACAATTTTGGTGGTTGAAACTGAAATATTGCCAATTAATGAAGACATGAAATCTTGGGCTACATTGTCTTACTCTATCCTG
Organism: Cetoscarus ocellatus; assembly: GCA_037902135.1. NCBI lineage: Eukaryota > Metazoa > Chordata > Actinopteri > Labriformes > Labridae > Cetoscarus > Cetoscarus ocellatus. Next base: position 937,651 of record JBAMNC010001050.1, read on the forward strand.
TGGCCTTATCTTCCTCCTAATCCTTTCGTCTTTATGAAAACGTCTTAATTTATACAAAGAACCTCATTGAGGATTTTGTTATGTTGATGGTTCAAACTACCAAAACTACCCTAGATAACAGAAATGATGCACTTCTTTTATTTCAGATACAATGGTGCAGATTATTTTGGGGAATGTTGTTTACAGGGAAGCTCACAGAATTCTGAGGAAGTTTTGGGCTTTTGTGACTACCTGCTGCCTGTTTGATCCATGCAGACCTGTCACCTTTTTGTTGTTTGTTTCCTCACATTATGATGCAGTCTTTGGTTTCCAAGCAAGTTTTCCACCTTCATCTTTTGCTGTTTGCGCCTCTTAATTGGCTGTTAACCCACTTTGGAACTTGTGGAATTTCTTCCTGAATAACTTGTAAGAATTTGGTGGATAGAAATGATTGCAGTTAAGTAGCCGATCACTCAAACATGGAGCCGCTAATGCATTTGAAAACATGAAAGGCTTAAGAGAGACATTAAAGGAATGCTTAGAATTAAAGGGATGAGGGGAAAAGATTAAATGTACATGAAGATAAGATATCATTAGATTTTAACAGCCTGACAGTATGACAGAAAAAAGCCATCCTCTTAATTTCACACATGCTTTGATTTATGCAGGAATGAAAAACTGTGAGGAAAACATGTCGAATGGTAATGTGTGGAAATGTGCCTACACAGTAAAGCAGAATGTGTCAAACAGTGATACTCACCGGTCACTTAATTAGGTATTCCTGTTCAACTGCTCTTCAAAGCAAAAAGCCAATCACCCAATTACAATGCATCAATGCATGTCATCACACATTCACATGTCTACTGGGACGTTTCAGTCCTTCAGGTACATTCTTGTCATTTTCCTTTTTTAGATTCGTTGATGATCGTAGTTGTGTTAGAGCTTAAAGCATGAAATTCTGCGAGAATATTTTTCAGTTGACCTTTTTTTGATCTAATCTCAGTGACCTTTACAGGTCAACTATCCACTACTGACACTCTTTGCACCCTTTTTGGGACTCATCCATCCATTATCCATAACTCTTAGCCCTCTCGGGGTCACAGGGTGCTGGAGCCTATCCCACCTGACTTTGGGTGAGAGGCAGGGCACACCCAAAGCCAGTCGCCAGCCGATTGCAGGGCCACATAGAGAGAGGAATGAGAGAGACTCATACCTATAATCAATTTTGTGTCACCAGTCAACCTAATGAGCATGGTTTTGGTCTGTGGGAGGAAGCTGGAGCTCCTGGAGAGAACCCATGCATGCACGGGAAGAACATGCAAACTCCACATGGAAAGGCCCTGACCGACCCAGGAATCGAACCAGCAACCTTCTTGCTGTAAGGCACGTGCATTACCTGCTGCACAACTGTGCCACCCTCTTTTTGGTACCCTCAAGCCAAAAATGTACATGTGCATGGGGAAATCACGAAACTCGAGGCCTGATTCAACAAGGGAGTCAACCATTTTGCTGTGGGGCACCAGCAAGATGGACAATCCTGCTAAATTACCAAAATGTAACTTGGCATGCCACACATTTTAGAAAGATGGTCCTCTGTGATTTTGTTGAATCTCTGTCTGATTATTACTGTCTTTTATAAATGCTTTTGTCTTTTGACACTTGGTTTGAATTCTTGATCTCATGTTGTTCCTTTGTACAAGTGTAATAATTCTTTGTGTCTGCAGTTTGACACATGTCTTTGTCATGTTATCAGATGTTTTTACTTGCCTTGAGTATTTTTGGACTCCTTGTCATTGATTGTGTTACCATGTGGCAGATGTGCGGCTCTGTAGAGAATCATTTATTTTACCTGATGGTAAGAAAAACATGTAGTTGACTATGTGTAGCTGAATGTTTAACAAGAGTGTATTTAACTGCTAGGATCTTTTTCTACTTGCCAGTAAAAACTTGTTCAGCTTCAAAAGTGATGTCCCTCGAACACAATGCATATTCAGGCAATAAATCACTGTTTACCGCTTTGTCATAAGGGAAAGATAACACTTGACATAATTATTGAAGAGGAAATTCATGGACACTTGTCTCACTGATAACAGACATCACATCACTGGGTGTGTTACGTGCTTCTGCATCGGAAAACAAGTTCTGACAACCTTGTTTCACTCTGTATCTGTTAGTTTCTCACCTGTATAGAGTAAATCATGTTTGAGAGAAAAATCTTCCTCTTGTTTCTGGTTATTTGATCAAAGATGCTGAATTTTTAAGCGTAAGTCACATCATAAATTGTGTGGTATTTAGGAGCAGATTTGGGGTAGGGGGTGACTGTCCTTTTTTATTCTAGTCTATATCTCAGATTATTCAGCTCTATTGTTGATTATTTAAGGTCCACTCTATAACTCTCTATATTTTGCTCTGCAATGACCAGCCCACTGTTTCCAACATATTGAATAGAAGCACCTGTTGATTGAAATTTGCTGGTAAAAGTGGGCTCCACCAATCAGAGACATTGCTGAGACTCACTAGAAGTGAATGTGGAGGGGTGGAGGGTAATTACTTAGGCCTGCATTACCTTGGGGACTGTACTTGAGTAGAATTTTTGTTCACTTGTACTTTTTTCCTCTGCCAAGGCAGTTATGCTTTGCCTGTGGTTGTCTGGTTTTTTTTGGGGAACAAGATTATGCAAAAAAACTACTGGACTGATTTTGATTATATTTTTGGTAATGGTCCAATTCAAAAACCATTAGATTTTGCCAGTAGTCCAGACAACTGCCTTAAGTGAACAATCCTTTGCACTCAATAAGCATCAAACTAATAATTACATCAACATGATTGTAAGTGCTAGAGGACAGGGATCAGGGTCAGAGAATCACATCAAATATATATAAATATATATGCAAAATATGAACTGCAGACCCCTAGGTCAAAATGGGAAGCACTTCCCAAGGTGATTGAGAATGACCGAGCCAAGATCCTGTGGGACTTCCAGATACAGACCTACAAAGTGGTAATGGCCAACCAACCGGACATTGTTAACGTGGATAAGCAGCAGAGGAAAGCCATCGTGATTGATGTAGCTTTCCCAAGTGATAGCAACATCAAGAAGAAGGAACACAAGAAACTAGAGAAATACCAAGGGCTCTTAGAAAAGCTAGAGAAAGCCTGGAAGGAAAAGGCAACAGTAGTGCCTGTGGCCATCGGGGCACTCGGGGCAGTGACCCCCACACTGGAGAAGTGGCTCCAACAGATCCCTGGAGAAACATCAGACATCTCACTCCAGAAGAGTGCAGTCAGCTAAGATCCTGCGCAGGACCCTCAAGCTCAAACTCTTCAACAAAGTTACAGTACATGCTGTGGTGAGGCTGCTGTGACCCTGACAGGAAATTTTTAAATAAAAGGATAAATGCGTCTAATGTCATCACTTTGGTATACTTTGTAATCTCTCCTCCAGTACACTTAAGAAATCAGCTGAAATGAATTCATATGAACAAATCTTGCTGCCAGAGAGGATAAATTATTCAAATTGGCATTGTCAGGAGTACCACTGCTTGGCTAATTCTTAAATAGGCCTTAATAAGAATATGAAATAACATTTTCTTGAGCCAAGACGCTGTGTGAGGGGTAAAAAAAATAAATAATAATTTGTCTATTCTTTCAAAGAGAATCGAGCTTCATTGATTTTTCTTAATTTCCTCTAGTTTGGACGCTTTAGGGCTGGGTAGCTGTTGCCCAAGGCGATGCTAGATTAAAAGAAGTCCCCCCAGGACCTGCCTGAAGAGCCAACCGATGGTAGTAACTAACAAGCTCTTATGTTTTCTCCCATCTTCTCTTTGTTCGCATTACTCCCAATTAAAGATTCCCTCTTCTCATCATTTGCATTTGATTAGAGGTGATTAGAAGAGGCTGTAATAAAGAAAGAAACTCGCCTTTCTTCCTGTACAGCTTTATCAACACAGACAACTCTGCAGAAAGACATTGACCCTCTTTTGAATTTTTGTTTTTTTTGTCTGCTCCTCCTTCTGTACCATCAAGCGCATTGTAAACCACTCTAATCAACACCAGAACTGTACATGCAATTATGTCTGTGGGGCATCTGCGTAAGCAGAGACTGTAAGAGCAAAGAGTAAAGATGAAGTTACATTCTAACTCCAGAGTTATGTAGCAGCTGGATCGGCCTGATTCAATGTCTGAAATCAGGCAGACCCAACTCGCCAAGCTCCAATCAACGATGACTGTGAGCAGCCCAAAGCGGCAAGGCTCAATCAGCATCCTTTGGACCAAGAAGAGGTGGGAGCTGTAAGCAAGACAGCAGCCATTGTAGGTACCGGATCTGTCCCCCCTGCCAGATTCTGTCCACCGGCCTGTGCCTGCTGATGACGTTGCACATCCCAATTGGCTGTGATGACGTTCCGCTTTGTCATTGGCAGGATCCCACACTAGCAAAACCCAGCAACAAGACAAGAAGACGGCGGGTGAAGACAGCGAGAGAAGACGGAGGAATCACAAACAACAGGAATAACGAACAATATAAAATTCCTAAAGAAGTGTGCATGTATACACAGAGTGATGTTAAGAACTGAAGAAATCTTCAATAGGAACATTTTGAGACAGAAGTTGACTGTAAACTTTTGTAGTTTTTGCTCATCATTTGATGTAGATTTCAGTATTTCTTTCTGACTTGAGAAATAGCATTCATATACTGATCAAGTTTTAGACTACATATTGTCCAAAACCATTATTACATCTACAATGTATCTAATGACCATGACTGTTGTTGCTTTTAATCATAAGGATAAGTTGCAATTAATATACCTTAAAAATCTTGAGTAAGAGCAAAACAATATTTTTATTAATAAAAAGGGAAAAACGTCAAAAGATGTGTGACTAAAATTTTCAGTATTAAAATGAACAACTACTGTGTAATTTCTATTAATAATTACCATACTTATCTTTGGAAAGTATATTCAATTTCCTGCAATTAGGAGGATGTATGTTTAGACAGTTACGTATATATTTGAATATTGTGTCATTTAATTGTTCAAGAGTATTCAAACGTAATTACAGCATTAATAAAATTTTACCTAATATGAGTAATACAAGTAATAAGATACAGACTTATAAATTCATTAAATTATCACACACATATTGATCAATCTAGCTAACAACCTATTTATCCAGCTATATAGGCAGTTTGTAGATCATTGTATAGTTTGTCCATGTAGAATTGCTGTAGATACGTGACAGACAGATCTGGCAGGGGGGACAGATCCGGTACCTACACCGGAAGTGGCTGCACACACAGAGATTAGCATGGATGCTAACAGCTTCAACAGCATTTTTGTCAGATCTTGACCATATTTCTTTATTAAATGAAAAACAAATAACAACATTGGAAGAATTCCTTGATAAAAAAGGATATTTCAGCTGTGTTACCCAAAGAGACTAGTGAAATACACTGAACAGTCTTTCTGGCGTGTCAGGTTAAGTCGATAATGTTAAGGCTTATTATCACTGCTATGGGTCTTCTGAATTCTGTCAGATCACAGTTCAGCTAAATGGAGACAAATCATTTCACCAAACCACTGATGCAAAAAGATAAATCAAGTCTTACAGTTGGGAACCTCAGCTCCAGGCACATCAGCTCTGAATTTAAGCCTATGGCACGGCACAGTGTATCTTTCATCTGCTGCTCTGCATTTCCTTAGCCAACCACTGCATGTACAGTTCTAAATATTGCTCATTTATTGGAAATACAAGCTTGGTTTGAAATCTTTAACACAAAGAGACCTTGCTGATGTAGTAAAACTACCTTTTGTCATACTCCCAAAATGCTGGCCTACTTGTGGTACCATCAGTCTCTAAAAGTAGTATGGGAGGTAGATCCTTCAGTTATCAGGCTTCTCTTCTCTGGAATCATTTACCAAACACTGTTTGAGAGGCAGACACCCTCTCTACTTTTAAAGGTAGACATAAAATATTCCTTTTTGATAAAGCTTTTAGTAAGGGCTGGCTCAGACCTGGACCAGATTGTCAGGGGATTTGGCATACTGAGCTTCTCCCTCTCAGTCCCTCTCAATATCTCTGACACTTTCTCTATATATGTCTTTGCCCATTTTTGCTTGCTCTTGCGCTCGTCTCTGGTTCTTGTCTTGTAGGCAGGCCTGGGATCGTTGTGGATGGCCTGCTGCTGTGGACCTAAAACGCTTCAATTACTACAACTAAAATTATTTGGCCTTTCCTTTAGCCCCCATTTCATTGTCATTACAGTCCCTTATAATACATTCAGAGATAACAATAATAATAATAATAATAATAATAATAATAATAATAATAATAATAATAATAATAATAACAACAACAACAACAACAACAACAACAACAACAACAATAATAATAATAATACACGGTCGTTCCTGCTAACAGCACGCATATATAAGTAAAGCCTTGACAAACTTTGTGAATGACCTGCTGTTGTGGGCCTGCTAGACTCTATATGATTTAACCTACATCAACCATCAACAGAAATGACTTCATTTAGAATAAATTCATATTTTAGATCAGTTAAACCAAAGTAAAAGGCAGTTCAACTTGATGCAGCTATATTAATCAACATCATTCCTCTCCAGTTAATGATCAGATCATATTAGATGATAATGTTAACGTTAGAATGGCCTCTTTATCCAGGGTTGTTATTGATTATAAATCCATTATAAATACTTTTACAACCATACCACTGATTGATTGCTAGTTTACTGAGTCAAACCATGATTTATGACCTGTGACATGAAGCCTTCTTCTACAACCTCACCCTGGTGGCAGAGTTAAGCTGTTCACACAGTTTTAAGCCTCCTACACAGCTGACTGTGTTTCAGATAATGACTGTTTCAACCTGTGGTTGATGTCCGGCACAAAACTCCTATGACCATTTTTAATGATTTTTACCTCCGCCAAGGAGGTTATGATTTTGCTGGCGTTTATTTGTCTGTTTGTTTGTCTGTGTGTTTGTCTGTGTTCAAAATAACTTGAAAAGTTCTGAACGGATTTGGATGACATATTGAGGAATTGTCGGAAATGGGATATGGAAGATCTGATTAAATTTTGGGACTGATCCAGATCACCTTGGCGGAGGTCTGCGCTCTCTAGTGCTTTTCTAGTTACTTTTTCATTTTTTTTTTTTTTTTTTAACATGAAACAGTGCTTCTTTTCACCTTTCATGTTGATAGGAAGTTCTTAGAATGAAAGACTGATATGTTATCGGGACAATACAATATACATTCACCCAGCAGTAGAGGTTTTATATTTAATTTCCTGAAAATCAGCAATTTTTGGAGATAAGAGGTTTGAGCACCTACATGATTTCAATTTGACATGACGGGCTTGTTTTATGAAATGGAGGTTTGAGTGTATGAACTTTTTTTGTGTGAAATTCCGTTTAATGTTGTGTTAAGAATACAATATAACTGTTCCCACAAAGGGAAAAATGTCAAAGAAGATGGACAAAGCAAAGAGTGAAATGTAAAATCAGACAGAGGATAACTACTGAGGCAAAATGGCCAGGAGGTCAACTCATCTGTCAAGACAAGGCAATGCACAAGAATCCAAGGTTTGATCATGTTTGTCATGACCTTGTCTTAGTGCAGCAGTTATAAGATGATCAAGTGCTGTCCAAGAGAGCCTGGAGCAGTATTTTTCCATGTGTGTACACATAGAATCAAAACCCATGCAGATCTAGGGAGCTATATATTGGAGAACACACTGTGTGCTGCACACAAGGTAACTAAAAAAACATCTAAAATATATGAAGCAGATTTAAGTTTTTAAAGTGCAGAACACATAACGCAAATATGCAAGGAAGCTTACAGACAAAACAACAACAAAAGATGATGTTTAGGGTGTCACAAAACTGAGGAACGAGCCCCTGCTATCCCAGCTTCTAATCATGGAAGGTTTTGACAACAGGTCAAGTAAGACAATTGTATGAGACCTCAAGCCTCAAGCAAGGGACCTCAAGTCATGAAGTATGAAGTGCACAATGCAGATCATGTCACTCACCTGTGTTGCGTCACATTCCCATAAATAGTTCATTTTGTCGCCATCGGGTTGCTCAGTGACATCATGCCCACTCGAGTTTCACCATGATCATATCATATATTGTACATTTGTATGTACAGGTTTAGCTGACATTATTCCAACTGTATCCCTTTCACTCATCTACCAACCATAAAAACACTGCAGCTGATGGCCCTGCTGTCTCTGCTGCTGGCCCTGCAACGGCATGGTCTATCAGCTGCACCTCGAGTAGGGAGTTCTCCGCGGTACTGTCTTCCTCGATCCCCCCGAGCCATGCTGCTGCTCATCTCCATCAGGCTGATAAACAGGTCAGGAAGGACAGGACCGCAGAGAACCACCACTTCTGTTGAACAAGGTGGAACTAATGTTCTCACTAATGTTCCCACACAGACATGGACACCCACACAACGGTGATTGGTTGTCGCGGCACGGCCACACACAAAGTTCAAATTTTTCAATCCAAAGTGACCTGGTAGTGCTACCAAGTCGCCCAGATTGTGTCCACCACATCTCGTGAGGACTGGTTCCTACATACATTGACTTTGTATGGAGAGTGGTCGGCCAGGTCGCCCAAGTCGCATTCAGTGTGAACGCACCTTTAGGGCTTGTATTTTGAATGTAACTCTAATTGTCTAAATTGCACAAATGTGTTGGCTCTGCTTTGATAAGTGGGTGAACCTGGCCAGAGTGAGGGTGCACCCATTTGTTCAAACATTTATAACAAACTGTTGTTTTTTTGTTTGTTTTGTTTTTTTGCAATTTGTACAGTGGTAGAAGCATTGATAATTATTTGTTTTACTCAATTCTCTGTTGCCAACCAACTTGTGCAGTTCAAACTATGGATACATCCTCTATGTAGATGTCATGCATTATTTCTATCTGTACTGGCTCTGCATTATGTGTGCTTGCAGGTCATCACAATGTGATAAGGAGCTCTGAGCAAACATCCCATCATAGCATGTTAAAAGGGCTTTGATTACTGGTTAAAACTTTTGTGACATGGAATCATTTTAGTAATCCACTGATGCATGCAGCTCTTGCTGGGACTTCAAGTCAATCCACATTGTGTATCAAATAAAAAACGAATAAGTGACAGGTAAAATGATGGTAGATCTGCAGGGTGATTGTAAATTAATCTCATAATGGGCTTTATGAACTGTAAGGAAAAAGAAAATTTAGTTTTTGATAAGAAATTTGGGTCATTACCAATTCTGTTAATTAAATGGTCTTATAAAGTAAAGTGGAAAGAACAGCTCTAAGCTGCTAGTATTTAGCTTCTTTGTATAATAACCTCTTAACCTGGCACACCAGATGAACCGTTCAATATATTTCACTAGTCAATCTGGGCAACAGCCTATACAAAGTGTTAGGCAACAGGCAGAATCTCTCAAAAACATATCCAGCACAGGCCATTCAGATAATGTAGTCGGCTGATACTACTGCTGCTGTGTAAAGTACACAACGTGAACCACTTCGTAGAACAAACTCTCACCAAGACATATCGAAAGTGGAGTGGAAATATCCTCTCTGTTGAAAACTATACACTTTGTTGTTATTTTTTCTTCATTTGGCAAAATGGATCTGATTGATAACAGACATTGAATCATAGTGATCCAGTCCAAGGATCTCTTGCCTTTGCTGTTAAATTTTCCTGAACCCCCTAAGGATGGAAAACCAAAATGGACCCTTCACCATTCCCACCCACTTTTTCAAATAATGGCGATATATGTGTATTTTCATTTCTATTGAAAGCAAATAAAGATGGAAAAATATTATTTTGTGGATATAAAATTACAAAACATTGCAAACAAACCCCTGACACCACCAAAACTGCACCAATAAGTTTAAAATGTTGGGAAAAGGAGTACCCCAAATTATTCAGACATTGCCAAATTTCCCCAACATGCCAGGCAGGGCTTTATCTCTTTAAAGTCAATGAGGATCATTAAGTTTGAATGCCCCTCAAAAGTCTTCAAAATAAGGACTCTACAGCAGTCTCTACTTTGATATGCATCAGTCTGTTTTGTGACATCTTAATGGCAGCGGTAAACAAGTCATGGCAGACAACACTGTTAGTTATGACTAAACAGGATTTCTGTGTCTCAAGAAACTATTAAAAAAACATGAGAAAATTACTTATAAATGAAACTAAACACAACGTACAGACGGTTTAGTCTTTATAAATTATTTCAGATATTTTCAAGTCCAAAGGCTATATATAGTGTCCAATATGAACTAAGATAACAACTTTTCTTCAGCAAGGTCACACCCAAAAAGACAGACTACAGCCAGTGGTAGCTCAGTTACTGTTGGCATTTGATCCCTCTCCTCATGATACCAGCCTTGACCAAGAATTCAACCCAGCACACACAGGAAGTCATTCAAGGCCGAGCTGTCGGGCCAAGCTACAGCTTTGGCTGCACTGATCATGTACAAGCTGAGACAGAAGGCATGCTGGCTAGCCTTTTCTTTGCAGGGAATACATCCAAGGACAAATGAGCAGGTTTGGCAGGAGTGAAAGTGAAAGGAAAGCAGGCGAATCAGAGGAATTGAGTCGTTTCTCTCTTTAAGTATCATCAGTGGAAGCTCAGTGGCTCCTCACTACAGAATCCATTTGCAGACGGTGCAGTTAGAGGCATTGATCTGAATGGGTGTCATTACCTGCAGGTTAATGTACACGACATGAGTAAACATGATCAATGTCTATCTGCTGTGGCCTTCACAGTGAACCCCGGCTTGATGCAGCTGCTGGCCTCTTTGCTCTGCACTGATCATTAAGAGAACATCACATCAGTCTTTACCTTACTATTTAAATTATAATCTCTACAACATGAAAACACATCTCTTGCACATTACACACATTCCATGGTTGTGTAATTACTTTGACATTCTTCTAAATCGTATTATTGTCCTTGAACGCACTGGGCATAATGTGATGTACAGAAGACAGGACATGCCTTTTTCATGTAGAAGAGAGGATTACATGATTGGAAATGATGAAGGAACAGCAAAGACGGCATTACACTTGTCAGCAGGTCTTTCTGCAATAATCTAGAGAAATGTGACCGAACGTGACTCCATGAATACATAATGAAGATCTAACGCAATATGTGAACATGTCTCTTCAGAGGCAATACTACAAATGCCCAGCAAGAATGTTTAACTAATAGTTGAGGACCTTCTTTTAAAAAACAATCACATACTGTGGCAGTGGTTACATCTGGTATATACCCTCAAACAAGCCACACAATCTCTGAAAAAGTTACATAAAAGTAGGATATAAAGCAGGGAAACATTATGAACATATCCTATATTGTGGGCTCTCGTTACCATTAAAGCAAAATGTGCAGTTGAATTATAATTATCCCAGAGAAAGTCCAAGATCAGACACAGCTCAAGCCCTTGTCTTTTTGGCACCACAGGCAAAATTATAATTTGCCGGCCTCAAGTCCTTGGCAGTTCATAAGCACCTCACACGAAGGTTAAGAAATTATACTCATTAATTTCAAATAGCAGTTGTTCAATGAATCAAAGTGTTGTTTTAACATAATTTGTAGTCAAATGCAAATCAGTGGCTCAGTAGACATAACTGTACGAGCTGGGCTCACAAAGATGTACAAAGATAAAATTGCAAAGATGTTTAGGGCACAGTTCAGACCTGCAGTTTTTGATTTGCATAAATGTTGATGCTATTTTTTGCACCTTGAACACTTTACAGCTTAAGGATACTCTAAAAATGTCATACCTCATGTTTAATTTACAGGTAAAAGAATGACATGTATCATTAAAATCTGGACATTTGTGCATTTCTATCACATTAATCTTGCAATATTTTTGTTTAATGATGGTTGTCATTATAAAGCGGCACACTGGAGCAGCAGGTTAATGTGTGTGCCTCAAGTAGATTGATGGTTCAAATCCCTGTTTCGATCATGGTCTCCCCATGTCTGCATGGGTTTGCTGCAGGATCTCTGGTTTCCTCTCACAGATCATGCTTGTTTGGTTAATTGGTGACTCTGAATTGCCCTCAGGTATGAGTGTAAGTGTGATTGGTTGGTGACCAGTTCAGGGTGTACTGGGACTCTTGCCAATGTCGATAGGCTTCAGCCCTTGTAACCCCTGAAAGGGATCAGCAGTATGGATCACGGATGGATGGATGATTATTTTTATTTATTTTATTTTATTTTATTTTAATTTCCACTATTGTTATGACCAATGCTCAGACCCTGACTGAACTCACTTGCAGTTACTTTTTGCAGTGAGGGTCTGCAGTGCACTCTTTATTAACTGCAAATACCAGTACAGTATTTACTGATTTTTTTTTTCATACTGTTGTCTCTCCTCTCTTCATGTACTTCTACTGTCTCTTGTAATCTATCCCCAGTAATAGTGTAAATCATAATAAAAAAATCTAATTTTTGATGTAAAATCAGATATTCCATCAAGATATTTCTTCCACTTCATCTATATGTGAAAGGTCCACAAAGGTGCCCTCCATCTGCCAATATTTCCTAGGGGCGACCCTGCCAGTTAAAATAGCAGGATTTACTGCTGTCTGGCATGCAATAAAAAACAAAAATAATAAAAAGTTATTGATGTGACTCCCGAGTGCACTGTAAAGTAGTGACATGCTGTGACACAGTTCATGGTTAGTGCGATAACACTCAGCATCTCAATGTTAAGAAACTATCATTTACCAAAGTTTCAGGGCATTCAAATATTTCCTTTTCATAAGTATCTATAATACAGTCTTAGCAAGTTAGAACAGGCTGAATCCAGTTTTTGTTCCCCTCAGTACTCCCCTCCCTTGAGTAGACCACATACCTCAAGATAATCGCCTCAATTAGCAATAAAGGCAGAAGCCTGATTTTTTGGTGGTCCTTAAGATGATCCTAACTGATCATCCTGTGGTTTGGGGTGTGCTGAGAGTGATTTCATCCTCCCTGAAAGTCTTGGATGACGATCAGGACAGCATTGATGTGAAATATTAGATATTTCAATAATAACGAGCTGAGATCCTGATGTGTGAGGAGATTACCAAGGACAGTGAAGCACATCACTTGTGTTCTGTCGCATGGAGCGTAACAACCAACCAGGACTCCTGCTTCAGCTGGCTAAAGAAGGAGGCACAAAAAATGTACCTATGGCAACAATAGTAAATGCATAAAGTTGGTTGGATGTCAGAAAAGGAGGACCAACTTGTTGATTTGAGGCAAAACACAAGTGTTTAATGCATCCTGTGCAACATACAGGAAGCCCATGCCCCCTGGAGAGGTTGCAGAGTTATGTCAGGGGGACTGCAAGACAAAAAACTGCAAGACTTGTACTAATCTAAAGTACTCATATCCAGTTTTAAAATACTCATTCAAGGCAGTGCTAACGTAAGCTTTGGAGTACACACAAAATATAATTTTACACAAGGGATATAGACTGGAATGAGTACACATGAGCAATGTTAACCTCAACTTCAGGAGAAAAATGAAAGTAATGCACAAAATAACTATAGTGGCCTAACATTCACACACTGTTTACTTTGTTCAAATTCCACTGAAAGAAAAGGGTTCAGTGTAGCAATTTTCCTTTGGATTGTCATGTATGGATTCAATTATTGAAGCAGACACTATCAAAGTGTTATCTCTTCTATCTCATTCAATGACCAGCATTTCCGGAAAATGTCATTAAAATCTATAAAGACAGTTATTTGCAAAAATGTAGAAAACTGCCCTATCTCACAATGTTAACAAATTCTTCTAGAAAATCCTGCATCCAGTTTGGGATCACAAAAATTTAATCACTTCTTCTTTGCACCATGAACAACATTCCCTGATCAAAATCAGTTCATAACTTTTTGAGTTATCCTTTTCATAAACTGTAACAAACAAACAAACAAACAAACTAGAGGTGCTCCAAGAGCACAACCCTCCAACAAAGCATTTCAAACAGTGTCGATAAAGTAATTGTCAAAAATGTTGAATACTGCCCTACCTCTCAATGTTAAAAAATCTAGGATCCACATACGGAATCAGGTTTTGAATTATCCTGTTCAAAATCAAATAAACAAAGAAACTAACAAACGCTGAAAACAACATTACCTCCTTGGTGGATGTCATAAACTTAACATATCTGATGATACTCTGGTATTGATCGGTAGAGCATGTGTGCTGTTGTGCATGCTCAGTGTATGGAGCAAGCTCTGTGGAGGTGGGTTGTAAACTCATCTCTTTAAAATCATCTTCTCGTTTCACAAAAATAATCTTTGGAAAGTTTGTAATAAGACTGTTTGCATTACCTTCATATTTATCTTATCTTTTATTTTATTTTAGCAGTTTAAGTAACTGTGATGAAGAGTTGTAAAGAAAACTGACAAAAAAGGAGGATGAACAAAGGACTGACAGAAAACAAATTAATCCTCCACTGAAGGTGAATGTAAAACTGACCACACTAATGAAGCCAATTTTAATCTTACGACCAGTTAAACCCATTTTCGCCACATGCTCTCTTTCACACACATTCATACTCTCTAGATTGTAGGTGTCATGCAAGGTGCCTCCATACACAGATTGCAGGTTTGGGAGCAATTTGGAGCTCAGTATCTGGGGTCAAACTACTAATCCTCCAATTACAGGCAGAGAAGTGGGCGTCCCGCTCTACCTCTGAGTCACAGCAACTCTTATAAGATCTGACATAGTCTTCCCCAGGACATGAATTCTGTGACTAATCCTCTCAGACAGGGATAATGCTGTTCTCCGTTTGCATTTATAATAGATACGTTCTTTTTTTTCAGGTGTGCTGCTTTCCACAGACACTATCATTTTTTCTAAGCAGCAGCTTTATTTTCATCCTTTTAGCCTCACTTTAACCCTTTTATTTTTCAGAGGGCGCCATCCGCAAAACAGCACAGCAGCTCAACGGGGAGAATGGACACAAGGCCTGATCCATTTTTACTACTGATTGTTAACAAAGTTAAGATTTTGGGGGAGGGATGAGATGATCTCATTTCTGTTCCATCTTTAGCAATATTAACAAAAGTGCAGTAAAGGTTAAACAGGAGCACACAGTGCCAGCAGGGAAGCACAGCACTGTGTATTTGTGCATGAATGAATGTCTCAGTGTGTGCGTTTGTGGAGCCAATGATGGTAGGATATCTTTACGTTGAGTTTTCCATAATGCAAAGTGAGAAGGGCATTAAATAAAACAAGAGCAGGATTATTTCATCTTAATTTAGGTCATTACATTGACCTGTAATAAGGCCTTGACTTCCCCAGGAGGCTATATAAATGGAACAAAGAATCTCAGTTAAACAAGAGTTGCCTCAGGGACCAAAAATGAAGACTAATGCACTAAGAATGAATATCAGCCTGTAAAATTAAAAAAGAAGTGCATCATCTGCCTCTGCATCCATTTTAATTTCAAGAGCTAATTCACCAAGACTGTATGGCTCCATCACCTATTGCCATTTGTTGCAAAGGCTGTCAGAAGCATTATAATGAGACCACCCCCCTCCAAAAAAATAAATCAATAAAATGAAAATGAAGAGTTGATGTACTTTCTGTTCCATCTTTAGCAGTATTAACAAATGTACAATGAAGATAACACAGGAACACAAAGTGCCAGCAGGGGAGCACAGCACTGTGTATATGTGCATGATTGATTGTCTCAGTTTGTGTTTGTGGAGCTAAAGATGGTAGAGTCATTAAGGTTAGTTTGCCATAATGACAGTGGACAGGGCAAAAAATAAAAAAGAGCATCTGCTTCTGCGTCCATTTAGGATTTCAATTCACCAAGACACACCAAGTTACTTAAGCTGTCGTAAGCATTGTAATGCCCCACCACCACCACCATCACCAAAAAAAAAAAAGAAA
Organism: Cetoscarus ocellatus; assembly: GCA_037902135.1. Classification (NCBI taxonomy): domain Eukaryota; kingdom Metazoa; phylum Chordata; class Actinopteri; order Labriformes; family Labridae; genus Cetoscarus; species Cetoscarus ocellatus. The sequence goes on from JBAMNC010001050.1 coordinate 953,556, forward strand.
AAAAAACTGGAAAAAAGAAAAGCAAGTTCATCTCTCATAGTCTCCAGTGTCTTGACTCTTTGTGTCTTCCTTGTGTGGCATCTGTTCCCACACAATCTGCACTCAACTTGTAGTAAAAGACAGGTACATCTACTGAGTAGTAGGCAGTCAAACACCAACATATTGCCATGTATGAACCAGCACTGACCCAAAGACTCTCGTATCAAACTACATCTGTCTGTAGTGAATAAGATACCTTTAAAATTAGGCTTATATGCAAAATAAGGGAAAAGGGGCACTTTTTCCTCAATTGACTGCATATTGGTTTATTGAATGCCCCCTGGACATACTGTTTGCTCTGCTGCTTAAGTGAAGGAGTGATTCCCCCTTTGAATAGGTCTTGTAAATCAGGGAGAGCGTTTTGACTTATTTACACAAGTCTAACTTGTGCAAGTCTTTTCCTGATCCAACATTTTTCTCCCTGTTGGATTATATTTCAAGATTAAACCTTGCTACTAAAAGTCTTTGCATATGACGTCATACAATTTCTTGCATCAAGTTTCTTGACATGAACTTACCAATGAGTAGATCTGGAAATATTCTTGATATGCAAATAAAGTATTATTTGCTTGGTATTTTGCAAGTTTGAATGTTAGAGATTTTGGGCTTCCACCAAGGTGAAGCAAATTTGCTGATATGGGAAATATGTTGATTCTTTTGTTAGTAGGTTCAAATAAAACTATGAAAGGGTTCAATATTGTGACCTAAATCACCTTTCTGTTGCATGAAAAGGTAAACCTCTAACTAAGCATCTAATTAAAAAGACCTGCCCTCCGGCTTTGGATTTTGCAAAGGCTTAAAAGCAAAGTGCCTAAAAAACAAACAGAAGCAAGACTCCAGAAAGATGGCTAACAAAAGATGAAACGTGATGGTGTTTGAGTGAAGGCGCAGCAGTGGAGCAGTGACAGTGATTGATTGCTGACCTGCCTAAGCCAGCCTCTTCATAGTTTTTAATGGTATTCCTAACACCACCCAATTACTTACTGTGGTATCATTTAAGCCTGCACCGTCCAGTGGATGCCACAGGAAATTTCAAACTGGACCTGTTCCAAGCTAATGCATAAATTAATAAGGCGGCTGACTGGGAGGGGATTGTAGAGTCTATAGCAGAGTGCAGGGGGAAGGATCAAACTAAATACAGCTCTGTCGTAGAAAGTAATAAAGTGTAGAGTTATTGGTAAACCATTACTTTCCACAAGGATATTTATTGCTTACTGTGGCCACTTTAAGACACCAAATAAAAGCTCTGTTCACCTCTGCTCACTGGAAAACAGCAAAGTTACCAATTTAACTAAATCAACAGAGTCAGCAAAATATATAGACAGAGGAATCACCAACAGAACAGTGTGTTATAGCCGGTAGCTTTTAGTTCTTCATAGGTATGGCACAGCTAGGTCATTTCTGTTGCCTGGACTGATCACCTTCAAGCAGGAGTGTTGGCATGAATTCTAGGTCCCATGTAAAGATATTGCATAGACCCCACCACCACAGCTCTAACTGATGTTTCATGATTAATATGAGCACATCTACATTTTGAAAAAAAAAAAAGTAACAACAACAAATATGGGACTGCCATTTCCACTCTGACTTAATTATCTATCTGGAAACTTTCTAGTCAATCTTGACATGTTAGTAAAATGTAAGAGCCACCCTCTTCTGTTAAAAGACAACAAAAGAGCTTGAATGTGGATACAACAAAAAACAGCTTGGTTTTTACTTTAAAGAACAAATGAAAAGTAAGCCTTCTATCAGCACCTTTCTGGCATTGGGAACTATTTAATCTCCTCAAAAGAGGTTTTGTTTTCACCAGCGTTTGTTAGTTAGCTTGTTAACAGGACAGCTCAAAAATGTATAGAATTTGATGAAATTTTTGAAGGATAGGAGGGTTGATTACAAAAACAAAACATAGGATTGGTGAGAAATGGGCAAAGGAACAATGAATTAGAGCTAGGTGGTCATTCGAATCCAGATGCAGATCTGGGTATTTTTAAAGGATTTGTTGACATTGCAAGACAGGCAAATTTTCCCATTTTTCTCAAGTAACTCAACAAATTTCCAATGAATTTAGAAGGGATTTTCAGGGAATGTTGATCATGTCACAAGGGACAAATACTTCCATGAAGCATACAACAAAACTGCATGTCTCTCTATCTCTACATCATGGTTTATTCTACAGCATGATTCAAGTTTGTAGACAGGTTGGTGGCGCAATGCTCTACTCATGCACCTGTATTAATATTTTGGCTGTGATGAACATATTACTAGTGGAATATTTAATTTATTTTAATTATCATGTATTTCTTATCCTTAAAAAAATTAGATCAGTCTCTATCACCCATACTACTGCCAGCCACTTTACATTTACAATTTATGGCTGCTACACTATGGAGTTGTCATGGTTTTCACCACTGGGTTTGACTCTAATATACTTGTTCTCTCGTTTGAATGTTGGCTAATAGTGGTCAACTGATAGATTTCTGTAAAATAGATCAAACATGAAGTCATTCCTTACAGAAAATACCAACTGTTTTGGGATTTGCATCAGTTTTAAATGAATTAAAGGACAAAAAGATACTCTTACAAACACCAAAAAATATTAACATTTTCTAAATTTGATCATAATCAAGGGACCCAAAAAGAAGCTAATGCAACCCCTGACTGCCAGCTGGTGATCATCAGCAAAAGCAAATACCTTCAAGGTAGCGAGTTACTCGTATCCTGCTGCCACATGCTTCATATTCATGTTTCCTCCTTAAGGCAACCAGCATACAGAACCATAATTTCCCCCTGCTTGCGAACCAAGTGGTCACACAGAGCCAAATATGCTGTTTTTTCAGTGTTGAGCAAGTTACCTTAAAAACGTTATCAATCAAGAATTACAATTTACTTCGGAGTTACTTATTATTTACCATATAAAAAACAGATGTACAGCATGTTCAAAATTAAGCTGACATCAAAGAACAAAGTTCTTTGCATCTTTAACAGGTCAGAAAACCTCAGTTTGATGAAAGTGCAGCAAAATCTTTAGCTCTCATCATTACTGCTTGATCTTTTATCCGGTTGCTGCATATACATGAGCTCATAAAGCCCAAAGAGGAAAAATTAACTCATTAACTTAGCATTACTGTGAGCAGTAACTGTTGCATTTAAGAAACTTCAATCCTGTACCTAAATTATTACTCAAAATAGCAATATTTTTACACTACTTACTGCCCATTGTATCATATCACAGTAAACTGTATATTATCACATATGTAAGATTTCATTATAATGTAATGTTATGTTACCTCTTTTGGTCTGCCAGTTATTTTTTCCCTGACAGTTTTAACACGACCGTTCATTTATAGTCTAGGGTTCATATTCACAAATTACGTGTTGCTTATTAGGATACCAATTAGTGTGGCACAGGCTGCCATTTTGTCATTAGCAAGTAGTATTTCTATATAACTATAATCTATATAATAGGCCATAAGTTTTCTTTTTATATAAAGGACTGAAACTTATGACTTACAAATAAAAATTTCAGCTCAGTCCAGGGCAGTAGTATCAGATTAATGGCTATTCTCCCTGATAACTTTAAGTGAAAATGGCCTTCCTCATTTAACAAAACACAGAACTTCCAGTCTTTATCATGCCAGAGTAACCTATGATTAAGTCTGTCGTGGTATTTACACATTAAGCCTCACATGCACAACAGCTTGTCGTGGCTGCAGTGGTTTAGTTTTATGTGTTTTAACCTTTTGTTTCTTGTCATGCTCCTCATGCTTCATTTCCTTTACTAGTCCTCTTTGTGTGTGTTGCTCTTGTTACCCTGATCGTGTCCACCTGTGTCATTGTCACTCCTGTCTCTCATCAGAGTTACCTGTGTTTGATTAGCACTGTGAAAAGCCTCTGTGTGTCCGCTGCTCTTTTTCAATTCGTCCTGCATGTTACCTGCATGTTTCCTGTCAGCTCCTTGTGTGTTTCCCTTTGGCTCTCCTTAAAGCAGCATACCGGGATGAGTGTGTGTTTTTTTCAGAGCCCATGTAAGGGGACAAATGTGTCAGTAAATTCAAAAAGGTCATGACTTAATAAACTTTCATCCTTGGTCATTTCGTTCTGTCAGGATTTGCAAAAAGAGAAGAGATTTATTATCCAATCAAATAGCAACACTTTCTTAATTAACAAAAAGTCCAACACTAAAACTCATCAGGAAAACTTAGAAAAACATGGGAAGAGCATGAGGAGGTTTTTCAGGGGAGAGCCACAGGGAAACATGCAGAGAGCTGACAGGAAACATGCAGGGCAGACTGACCAAGAGCAGTGGACACACAGAGACTTTAGACAAAAAGGACTAATCAAACACAGGAGACACTGTCGAGAGACAAGTGGGACAATGACGCAGGTGGACGCGATCAGGGTAACAAGGCAACACACACGGGGCCAGTGAACTAAAGGAAACATGAGGAACATGACAAGAACGAAAGGTCACAACATACTAAATAAAACAAAAGTAGCCTACTGAAACCATGATACAACATTCTAATCATTTTCAAGACTTTTGGAGAAGACTGATAACTCAAGTAGTCACATGACTGATTAACAGGGTACATTTAGCCTTTTATCAATAACAGATAACTAACATAGTCTTACATGTATTGATAAAAGCTGTCCAATTATTTCTACCCAACACATTAGGATAAAAGCCGAGGACAGACTTTGATAGTTTCCACTAAAACCAAGTCTGCCTCTAAATTGACTCGAAGCCCTGCATGAGACAATGTGCCTTTGTCCGTCTAATTCACTGGATTTGTAGGAATAAAGCTGTCAAGTTCAGTGCAGATTTGATGAAATGAAACTCATTCAGTCTACCATCACATCAAAAAGGGAATCTGTGAAAGGTCATTGCCTAATTTGTCAAATGGTTATGAACAGATTGATTTGTGGGCTTTGCCAATCCCTTGTAATTCTGCACAATTCTGCTGAATAAATGACATTTCCAAATGTTCCTTATGAAAGGAGAAATGTGATAGGAGGGTTTTATTGTACTCCGGCTTCAGCATATTCAGGGGAGTGTAATTACTGTTGTGTATCCAGGAGATATTGTGATTAGAAAAGGACACGCTGGCATCAAACGGAGCAAGAGCCCAGCTCAGTGTTACCATTCTTCGCCTTCTTTCAGCAAATTTGCCTTATCAGCACTTCCACGGAATTTGCCTGAACAAATTTCCCCATCTGAATATTTACCTTCTATAATTAAAAATCTGTTCCCTGGTGAAGGAGGTAATTGTGAATTCACAGGCGGGACTACGCAGCAGCAAATGAGGACTTTGTAAGACAGCAGTCGCATTTCAGGACTCATTTTCTGACAGCTCCATCGAGTGTCTGCAGCAAAGAACTCAATTCCCTTGCAAAGGGCACTTAAGTCAAAACTGTCACAAAGCTGACAAGGCAAACAGACAGCGTCTTAGGGCAAACATTGATTATTCCTGATATCAAAATGCCTGAGAGCCATCTTGACTCTCACATGCCACAATCAGCCTGACTCTGAGTCGACCATCCCTCAAAACATGATCAATTAATTGCTGCTCCTGTTCAAGCCCTCTTTTTGATCTCTGTGTCAAAGATGATGCTTAATGATTTGGCGCTGTGCTCATTGAAAGATGTAAAAAAGAAAAATCAATCACCATTTTTTTGCATGATTAAGACTGACACATCATCATCCTGTGTATGACCTGACAGGTGCCAAAAGGATGTTGTGGAGATGGATGCATTAGTTTCCATTAGTAAAAAAAAAAAAAAAAAAAATGGTAAATGGACTTCAGCTTATATAGCACTTTTATAGTCTTTGACTACTCGAAGCAGCTTTACACCACAGGTCACATATACTTGTTCACAGCCTTTCACTCTCACATTCATGCACTGATGGTTGGAGTTTCTATGTCAGTTGTTCATCAATCATGGTTAAATGATGTTTCTTAATTCGGAATTAAGTATTCAGAATCAATAATCCGTAATTAGAGTATTCTCACTGGACATATTTACATCTACCAGAAGAAAACAAACTCCAGTTCCCATTTTTCTTTCGGCTACAACATGGAAGATCACATAATAAGTCAAATTTTTGTTCCCTCGATCCTCTCTTCATTATTTCCAAATCTTCTAAGGCTCTAATTAAATAAATTGTCTCATTTATTTGTGCACAGATTGCTTTGCTTTGCCCAAGTCAAGTGCTCCAGTTTCAATTGATGACTCCCAATGAGTAAACTCACATGTTGAGTTAATCCATCCATGAGTCTGATGCCACGTGACAGTGTGGTGGTCAGTCAGCATGACCAGTACACAGCCACTCCTTACAGTTGGCACAATGAAAGGTCACCCCAAAATGTGGACTTTCTGTCACTCGTCAACATGCTACAGATGACACAAAACATAAGAGAACATGTCATTGGCAGGATTGGTGCCAGCATGTCTGTTACAGCAACTGCAGCATGCTTTCATTCTGTTCATACATTCACACTGTTTTTTGTTCCTTTATATGTTTGTTCATGTATATTTGAATAGCATATTTTTATGGTACATAGTGGGTCTTTTATGGGTTCTGGAGACTCCAGACTGTGGGCACACCGACAGCATCCTGGAGCTGAGATTACTGCATTTTCTAAATGGTTTTAAAATAACTCATAGACTTGGAGATGTTTTTTTTTTTTGGTCATCAGAGAAATTGATATTGTGATATAGCACTGTCCTCTGTTATATACCGAAACTGAAATGCAGATTCTGAGTGGCTTTACTGGGCATGAGACAAACTTAACATTTGGAAGTCAGCTAGACATTTTCAAACAAAAAATGACAATACCTTTTACAGTATTAATTAAATTTAGGCTATAAAACTGCTCCATGGTAGTCCTGCCTCTAACATTAAATACATTGTCCCCTGGCTATATAGTCCCTGTTCTTCTTAAGTCCAGATGGTAGAGATGTACAATGAGGATATCTGGGGAAACATCTAAGAGAGCAAAGCAGATTCCCTGATGCTTGCCCTCAAGGTTTACAGAGAGTTGTTTTTTTTTAGATAAAATACTTTCTGACAGGTTGTCCTGCTATAGTATAATTATCATTGGAATTATTATGCAGAGGCACCAAGCAGAAAGATAAATGATGGATGATATTTTCAGTACGAACTTATTGTCACTCTCCTTTCCAGGGAGTGCCACAGAATCCTGAGAGTAATGACAATGACTGCCATTTTTTCATCCTGTCCTGTGTAATTTACTGAAAATTAGTCAAATGAAATTATCTATGGGGATTTTTATCCTCTATGATCTGTGTGGTAACCTTCAATAACCTTTTTTATACACCGCAGTGACTGACTGAACTGATATAACACTGCAATAGACAGCAGAAACTCAAACTGAGGCAAACAATTATGAAACATTTCATGCCATAAAAATTCTTATCACACTTAAGTCTGGCCACATTTGTCTTATTGGACTGTAAACAAAAAAAGGAGAATTTTCAATCTGAATGTGTAAGGCCTTAGTACAGAATAAATGGCTCAAAACTGCAATTTTTCCTGAAGCTTTTTTTTGATTTGCCTTTCTTTTCAAAATGTACTGAAAAATCAAGTGACTATGACCTGTTGTCATTTCAATTAAACAGAAGATGAATATGGACTTATGATTTTGGACAGAAGAGGACAACTTGTAACACTGTTTAAATTCAGGAGCTGAAACTGCACCACAGCCGCTTCAGGACCAACAGTTCACAGGGCTAGAAGCTTTAGTACACACATCGTCCTCCTCGTCCAATGCTATCTCCTTCCATAGTTTATCTTTTAATGCATTGTCCTTATAGTTTATCTGCCTTTTTCATATAAAACTGGGGTTTTGAAACAAATACAATAAAGTGGGGTCTGCCATGTTGCAAAAATGCATGATAAAAATGTCTTTTATCTACTTGGATTTTTCCCTTATTCTGTGTCATAGGTGCCAGTGATGTGGATTGATTGGTGAGAAAGTCATATTGTTCTACAGTAATAGGCCTCTATCTGTCTTAGAATATGTAAATTATAGTTGCTTATGATTTGTTTTTTAGCTTAGAAGATTGTGGAGGAAGGATATTGGTACAAGTTTCTCTTTTTTGTTAAGTGAGATCTCTTTTTGAGCTTGTCTTGTCAGAAAACACTGATGCATTCCTTGGACGGTGATCGTGTTTTTATTTTGAGTTTTTGGAGCGTGAGAAGCCTTTAGTTTTTTTTTGTCTTTCTTCACAAACTGCAGCAAATTTTTCTCCAATCTGAAGTCAACCTTCACATGATGTTGATCATTGCTCTCACTCCATTCAATACTTATAAAAGTAACATCTCTCCTCATTGGTCTAGGAGGTTTCTTACATTTGTCTTCTGTTACTCCTCCCAGTCTTCTCCACCTCTGGGGCAGCAGTTCAATAGCAGGGGTAGCCTCATTCTTTACACTGACGCTGAGATTTAGGCAGGGTTCTGTAGTAAGCCAGAGGCTAAAGCTAACTGGAGCAGGCAGAGCACAGTCCATCACCACAGCACAGTTTTACTGTTCTAAGGACATACAGCAGAAGTCTCTGTGGTGGCTGCTTGGGTTGAGCTAAATGAGGCCCTAAAGATATTAATGTGTCCTTTAATGCTAGTTATTCCAACAGTGGCTTATTTAACCAAGGATGGTTTTGTCCTATCGTTTAGCATGAAGTGCACTGTCTTAAAATGAATTGTGTACAGTTAGACGGGCCATATTTATTTACATTTTGCTATATACTGTTTATGGGTGGCATGGTGGTGCAGCAGGTAGTGCACGTGCTTCACAGCAAGAAGATCGCAAGTTCCATCCCTGGGTCGAGCAGGGCCTTTCTGTGTGGAGTTTGCATGTTCTTCCTGTGCATGCGTAGGTTATCTCCGGTGAACTGTGAAGCAGATGAGCTACAGCAGTAAAACTGACATCCAAAATGCTCAGGGTCACCAAAAATGGACAAAGGATTGGAACAATGTTCCACGGTCTGAGTCTTGATTTCTGCTGCAACATTCAGACAGGGTCAGAATTTGGGATAAACATGAAAGTTAACAAGTTGTCATGTAGAAGTCTTTACATCCACTAAAGCAGTAGTTTTTAAGTGTTTGGGACACAAATGAGGGTAATAGAGCTAATTTTATTGGGTTAGAATTTGATCTCTTGATCTTGACTTATTATGCTCCTTATCCTGTGATGACAGCTTGTTTTTCCATTTTGATATGTCAGATCTTAATTTCTCGTATGATGAATGAAGTAATTTGAATGCATGTTTTTCTGAGTCCTTGTTTTCCCCATGTAAAAAGTCCAAACTGCAACATTTCATTAAAATAAGAAAAATAAAAGAGGTGAGGACATTTCCTGAATAAAGGGTTGCAGTTTCTCATTGAGGAAGAGGTGAGGGGTCTTGAGGCTTGACAGTTGAGCACCACTGCTCTAAAGCATAAGCAATATGCTCTTAATTCCTATTACCCTTTGCAATATTAAGAAATCAAAATCACAAACTCTCCTAACAAACAGCAAAAGAGCCTTTTTTGACTGTTGAAATAGAACTACAAACACCACATTAAGTCATACCCTGAGGCTCAAGATTTTTCATTATTTGCTTTTATTATTAATTTTTCTCATAGGAATGTGATATTGCAAAGGGTTTAAACTGGCAAACTATTACCCTCAAAACAGAATGAATAACAAGAGGACTTAGTTCTGCTTGTGGAGTTTGTTTTTTCTTACATTTTTGGGCTAAATGTTGCTAATAGTTTCTCATGAGAAGCAAATGAATACTTAATAGGTCAGGTTTTCAGATGCACAATCTTTTCCAGAATGTATCATTGAGACAATGCCAGCTGAACAAAAAAAAGAGAGAGAAATCAAACATGAGCCATCAATTGTTTTGGAAAAGCAGCCTGCATGAAGCTTTGAGCGTGCCAGAGCCGTGAAAATTGAAGCAGAGTGAATGTGTCTGAACTTAGACAGATGAGATATCAAATTGGCGGGCAGAAGTGTGATAATCAGGGAATTGGAGTCGGAAAATTGCATCAGAATGGAATCATAAGCCTGGCCAGAAGTGAGGATTTGCTGATCCCTGACCTTCTGTTTCAGAGCTGAGGATTTTAAGTAATGAGATCCATGCAGTGAAACAACTCCACTGTCAGACGGCCAGACTCCAGCATGTGAGGAGGAGAGTGTCTGCCGCTTCGCAAAGCAAAGCAAATGGATTTAACACATATTTAGAAATGTGCTGTGATAGCAGAGAAAGCTGCTAAGGGTTAAAGAGGAAGAATGAAAAGATGAATGAGTTTTTGTTGTGATACATAGACCTTGCATGAAGGTGTAATGTCTTGCAAGGCTACTTCTGAGGCTGGTGTGGAATAAGTTATCCACCAGGTTACTGTTAGAGGTTAAAACAGCCAAAAATGAAGATGAGCTCAGGAAATTAATTCTAAAGAAGCTGTGGATGCAAAACATGCTGAACCTGATGTGCTATTTTGTAGCTGCATCTCCCTGCTGTCACAGCTCTATTTCTCCATAAATTACACCCCCCAAATGAGCCTCTACAGAAAGATTTGGAAGAAAACAATACGTCTCACCAGGAGTTACTTGATTTATTGAGTAACTGACCTGGGAAACTTGCAGAATGAAAGGACTCTGTCTGAAAATTGTGAATTTCTACACTGAGGAGGAAAACTGATCATCAACATTAAGCAGCACAGAACGGACATGTAGTTGAACGGTTTTTGTTTTCTGTGATGTATTCTACCCTTTTGGACTATCATACCTGCTAGATTAAGGTGATAATGGCTGTCTATTTTTCATTTCCTTGTTTATTTTTGCTGAGATAAGCTCCTGGCTTGCGTTAAAGTAGGAAAGCCTCCTATTCTTAAGATTTTCAGCATGGGAGACGTGCATGAGGTGTGCGCCTCACGCTGACAGTCTGAAAGCTCTGACTTGATAAGATGCTCAGGGAAATGAAAACACCCACGCACCACTGCTGTCATAAAAGTAGAAAGCATAATTTCTGGAATGGCCCTTGGTTTTTATAGTAACAGAGATACTTCTTTTTTAAATAAAAGAATAAAATTATAAATTTAGGATTTTTCATGCCTTTATGGATAGTGAGTAGCATCAGAGACTCAAGAAAGAGAGTATGGGATGACATGGATAAATGCACAGGCCAGACTTAAACCCATGTTGACAATGCCCAGTGCATCAGCCTCTCTTTATGTGAGGTGCGTAGTTAAGACTATGACTGGCAGTTTCAAGGCACCGTGAGAAAGTTCAGGATGGCAAAATTGCAGTGATGTGTCAAAAGAGGGAAAAAAGTGGGTTTTTTTTTGTTTGTTTTGTTTTTTGTGGTATTGTATTCAGTTTAAATGTTCAATAGATGGGAAGAGTATGAAGCACCATGGCCTTTGACCTAATACCTTTTGAAATTGAATCTGTATAACAAATATCCTCAGGGGAATAGTTGTGTAAAGTTGGACTGAAATCCCTCAAAGTATTTTTAAGATGTTGTGTTCACAGAGGAGGGATGGGATTTGTACGAGGCTTGAAGAAAATTCCTCAGAGCGTTCTTGAGGTATAGCATCAACAAGCCTGTAATGAACATGAGACTCCATGGCCTAGGCTCTGACCTCCAAATGATATCAGTTAACCCTTTTGTCAGAGAGGATATTTGTGTAGTGTAAAGGAAACACCTGTAAGTGTTCTTCACATACAGCGCTCACATTAAGGGATGAACATAAGGCCCCAAGACGTTGAGATCTGAGATTTTTTTTAAATGGGACTGTATGCATTAATGGACATTTATATGTAAATACATGGGTATATAGCCAAATGGCTAATTTCCATCCCTTGTCCCATTGGCAGGTTGGTGTCAACACAGAAAAAAAAAAAAATCAATAATTGGAATAACCTTGACCTCTGACCTTTGATGAAATCAGTTTGTCCTTTAGTTAGAGAGGACATTTGATTAAATTCTAAAGAAAAGATCTCTTTGGATTGTTGTAATCATGAACTACATGTGATCTTTAAAATGTAATCAATCCATCCTTACACTAGAAAAGCACTCGAAGAGCGCAGACCTCTGCCAAAATACAGTTCTGTATCACCACACACTCCGATATGACAGCCGAGTCTCCGTTCATATCTGTCCATGTGGAGAAGTCCTCCCCTGGCATTGCAAGAGAAGCTGGGTAATGTAGTGAAATAGGCTTGAAAAATGTTGATGTGAGTTTGCCAATAAAGTACAATTCCCATGGTGACATAAAGAGGGCGGAACCCTCACAGCAGCCGAGGAGAAATTAATGGGATTTGCCATTATAAACTTCAGTGTTTTTTGTGACATCAATCTGGATGGAATCCAGATAAAATTGACCATGATGATAGAGTTACATTAAATATATTATCCTGTAAGTTTTGAAGAGAATCCATCAAGTGATGTCAGAGATATTACTTTTTAAAATATGGCCCAATGTTAAACTATGGGATTTTTCACAAATTTTGGGATTGTTTGCATCCAGACAAAAATGCGGATTACCACCAAAATGTAATGAGTTCTTCCTTGGACCAAACCACACCTCTGGTAAAATTTTCATGCAAATCCATCCAGTATTTTTTGCGTTATCTTTCTAACAGACAAACAAACAAACACACAAACAAACCCTGGCGAAAACATAGCCTCCTTGGCAGAGGTAATCAGGCTGGACATTTGTGCAAAGTGCTTCTGAGATGTGTGTAATGGCTCATACTGACCTAAAACCAGTAATGCCTCCAGCCTCTGCTGTAGCTGGTGCAGAGGCAAAATAATGAAGCTCCCTTTTCCAACACAGTGGCAGGCTGACACCAGTCAGACAGAATGTTTGATATCTGCTGTCACTGTTGTTTGCTAGTCTCCCTCTGCTGAAAATTAGGTGGATAAACAATCTCCTAGCCCAAAGTAGCATGTCTGAGCCACATGATCCTGATGAATGGTGAAATCAAATGAATGTAATTGCAATGGTTAGGAACCATCAGAACTGGAGGAGATAACCCTAAAATTCTACCTACATGCAGCACAAATCATCAGGGTTTTTCTAGATACATTGGCATTACAGCAATTAATACCACAAATTACCCAGTCCAACAGATGTCCTTCAGCATAACAGGCCAAGTAAAAGAGATATGAGTTTTGAGGCTTTAAATGATCATAATCTTGGCCAATAACCTTCGATGTAAAGCAACACTGAACGCTTGCCATTATGTTTTCCTCAAGTATGTTTTCTTAATATCCAAGACACAAGCTGCAGAGCAAACATTACTCTACTGAGTGACACCAAATGTTCATAAAAATATTTTTATTTTGTTTTTCATGTCTTTGGTTTTTAGCAAAATATACGAAAGTACTAGGTTAAAAAAAAAATTGTCCTACCTATTATAGTGTGCTTACTGCATACATGAGCACTGTCTTTTTCTGGTCCTCCAGCTTTTTGACCAAGTACCAATCATTTGCGGCTCCATTAGGTTTCTATTCCTTTTTCCTACATGTGTCACTACTTTTGAAACCAGAAAGGAGTTCTTGTTTTTGTCTACTTTAACATTAGGTACTGACCTTAACAGTCTGAAATCTAACTAATCCTTTTGTAAGAGTGGACATTTATACAAAGTTAGAAAATCATATTGTTCTGGAGATATCACAATCACATAAGCCAGAGATGAACATGAGGCACTTTGACCTTATCACTGATTATCTGAGAAGTACATTCTCGAGTCAGGGTGAATATTTGTGTGAGGTTAAAAAAAAAAAAAACTGAAAGGGTACTTGTTTTTAATGTTCAATTTGCAGACAATTTGCATTTAAGAATGACTCGCAAACGAACGGCTCACTCACAACTGCGAATCAGTACTCATCATTCGTTTAAAGAGCTGTTGAAAAGCTTGACTCGTTCGTGAACTTCACCAAACCACCGCAGAAGTAGGTCAACAAAACAAAACCTCTGTTTAGGAGTAGAGGCTGTCTATCTGCTTGTCGTGGACAAAGGAGAATGGAAAGACACAAAAACAAAAAACAATGTTGAACTATCTCTTGAACTGTTGCTCTCTGTGAGGGATAAAAATGAACTTCACAGGCTTATGCTCAAATGAGATGTTATTATAAAACAGAATACAGCTATTCATCATGTTTAAAGGGACATAAATTACCGGCTTTCTCTTTGTTCACGTAAATGTCAAATCATATATAAAATCAAAACTGTGATTTAGCTTGTGAAACATTCAAGTCAACAAAACCCTGCCTCTGTTCACGCCAGAGTAAGTCATTTAAAACACTTGCAAGGCTAAAATTGTTATCCATGGCAACTGTCATCATTAGCAGGTTACATTGGTTGTAATAAATTATCTAGCTGAAGGATCACCGTCCTGCCAAAGCACCTCCTCCCTTTACTTTGTCTCTTCTTTATGGGAACATGCAGTGCAGCTTTGCAGTGACAAAGAAAACGAAATAAGAGTCACACTGTAGACATCCATTTGAGCATCAATCCTGCCTTTTGTAATAGCTTGCCAATTGCTCCCCTCACATTATTTTGCTTGGAAATGATCCCAAATAAAAGTGAGGGAGCATCTGCACCCCGACAGCATTGAAAATCCCCCTCATTAGTTGTGCTGTTATCACATCAATGATTAGATCGTGTTTGGAGAAAGTTGCAAGAGGGTTTGACAGCTTGAGACGTGAAATTACTCATTTTCGGCAGTTGAGAGAAACCTTTTCAATGACATCATTTCATTTGTATAATTAGTCTGAATAATTAACCTAATTTGGCTAATTTGGTTCATTATCTCTCTTTCACAGACTGTTTGTGGAGAGGCGCTGCATGTTTTCTGTCCTTTATTCAAATCTGTTAAAGCTGATTATTAACAATGTTTTGCAGCTACAAAGTCATTTAAATTAAACAGTGAAGAGGGAGTATTTTATCTTGATTCAGAGTGATGAATAATCTATCACATGTGCAACAATGAGAGTTATGTTTTTGTATAACACTGTTTTATTGTCTAAAAGAATGCTAGAAAATAAGTTCATACATGGTAGTGCTGTCGAAGGAGTGCACAAACATCTATTAAAGGTGTAAGACATGAGTGAACAAGGGTAATATCACTGGGGGATAAACTACTGAGAAATGATATAATAAATTGAAAAAAAATGTGTACATATATATATATATATATATATATATATATATATATATATATACCATTAAAGTATTTATTAATGTTCGGTTTGAAATCTACATAGAAGGGTTAAATTTTCCCCGAAACAGTAAAAGCTTATATAATTCTGTTGAAACATCCAATGCACCAAGTTCTGTTTTCTTGAATTATAGTTTGTTATTGGTGTAAAATACACTTAGCATGACTTAGTGTGTGTGTTGGATGTATGTCAATAAATATTCTCTCCAGCATGCCCTCTGTTTACCTGAGAAGGGCAGTGCAGAGAAGAAGACTGCATTTCTTCACTTTTGCAGAAAAAAGGCAGTTGGAGACACTCTAGCTCGCTGGTGATTGGTCAGAGGCAAAAGTGACGGAGACATGATGCAGCCCGACCTTCAATGATTGGCTGAATGGAGTCACATGATTCTACCCCAGCTTTTAAAGATGTGGGAGTACCTTTTTGAAAGCCTGAAAAAGTTACCATATGTGGTTCCTTGCTCGATAAAGGGTTGAGAAACAACAGGCTGCATATCAGATGGTAAGCTGGCTGAGTAAAGCTGTTTGAAGCTTTTTTTCTATCTGTTGGCTCCACCGTCATGTAACCAAGCTGTTATCTTTTTACTGTAAACCATCTAACCTACCTCAGCTAGCCTGAAATAAATTAGTCTCTTCAAATCAAATCAAATCAAACTTTATTTATAAAGCACTTTTCATACATTAGAAATGCAGCACAAAGTGCTATACATGTTAAAAATAGAATGGAATGAGAATTAAAGACAGGGTTTGTAGTTCTGATAAAGTTTCTCTCCCTGAGCCTTAGGATCAACGATTAAAACCTCAGTCTTGTCCTGGTTGAGCTGTAGAAAGTTTTCTGCCATCCAGGATTTAATGTCTAAAATACAATTAAAAAGGGCATCAATCGGCCCTGTGTCATCAGGAGACATGGATATATACAGCTGTGTATCATCAGCATAACTGTGGAACGTGATGCCATGCCTCCTGATGACGTCTCCCAATGGAAGCATGTACAAGTTAAAAAGTACGGGGCCTAAAATTGAGCCTTGAGGAACACCACATTTAATTTTATGGATCCTTGAAGAGCATGTGTCTAAACTTACAAGAAATTTTCGATCTGTTAGATAAGAACTGAACCATTGAAAGGCAGTACCAGAGAGGCCTACTAGGTGTCTTAGTCTATTTAAAAGAATTGTGTGATCTACTGTATCAAAAGCAGCGCTCAGATCCAGTAGCACAAGGACTGTAAGCTTGTGTAAGTCCAAGTTATAACTAAAATCATTCACAATTTTCAGTAGTCCAGATTGAAATTTCTCAAGTAAGGAACGGTTATTTGGAAAATCATTCAACTGAATGAAAACAAGTTTTTCTAAAATTTTGCTTAAAAATGGTAAGTTGGACACTGGCCTGTAGTTATTAAGAACATTAGGATCCAAATTGTACTTCTTCAGAAGGGGTCCCATTACTGCAGTTTCAAGGGCAGCAGGGAAAGAGCCCGTCTGAAGGGAACAATTCACTATATTTAAAAGCTCAACTTCAAGAAATCCATAAAGAGTTTTAAAAAGTGATGTGGGAATTGGGTCTAAAAGGCAGCTTGTTGGTTTTACTTGGGAGAAACTCTACCAAGCATCTCAGCATCAACCAGTGCAAAACTGTCCAGTATTTCCTCAGGTAAAAACAAGCTTTCTAATGTATTAGAAACAGTATTCTTATTGGATAAAACAGAGGATCTTATAAAATCAATTTTACCCCTGAAGTGGTCTGCAAAGCCTTCACAAAGAGAGTCCGAAGGAGTGATTTGTGTCAAAGAGGATTTTTGGGTTGTTTTTATTATCTGTAATTATGTTGGTAAAATAGGTTGTTCTTGCATGTCTGAGAGCATCATTGTATATTTTCAGTTGTTCACGGTAAATCTGGTAATGAATCGTTATCTTATTTGTCCTCCATCAATCAAATCAAATCAAATCATGTTTTAGTTACAGACCATAGACATCATGATAACAATTTAATATGCATTTACATGATCTAGGAGCAAAGTGTTTGCAAAAAATGTGCTATTAAATCAAGAAAATCTATATTTTCACAAATTAAAATAATTAGTGAAACTTAAAACACAAACACAGTGGTGACTTGTATTTAACCTAGCATTTAAATTGTAAGATAAAGCATGTCCTTGTCTTGTCTTAAGCCTAATTTGTATACTCTCTGTACAACATGTCAAATAGATAACCAGTAAAGAAAAAGTGTCCCCAGGAAGCTGCCATCAACTGCAGCAATATATTCATCAATTTAATCCAGAGCAAGTGAATTATCCTCCCTGTGCACAGGCAAACTGTACAGACAAGCACACATGCTATCCCCTCCAAAATCAAATGCAAGTCCTGGAAGCCTTTGCAACAATTTCATAATGTTATCACAAAACAGCATCAGATGACGCACAATTAGGTGTCTCAGTGGTGAAAAATGTCTCAGCAGCTACACAAACAGGTGGCAAATCTGATTACAGCGGTGTCAGGGAGGTGGAAATCTGCTCCAGCTTTGAGCCATTCTTCCAGGCACTGCTGATAAGATTTACAGTGGACAAAATGAGAAGTGTATGGTTACAGAAGAATCCACTCATTCAGTGCCAGGATAATGCTCTGTGGTCTCCAGGGCAAAATGAGGGAGAAAATTAATTTGGGAGTAACCTTTAACATCTTATCGTCAGGGGTCTGAGTTGTTTAACATTTTTGGTGCTTTGAGCTGATTCTTCCTCTGCTTAAATGTGACAACAAGTAGTTTCATACATAAATTTCTGTTGCTTAAATCTACCAAATCAAGAAAAGAAGATGATTTTGTCCTTCAGGCCTTTAAAAGAAATGAAGAACTACCACATAGCAGTTGTGTGCCTCTATGAGGAATACATTTGACAGAACGTGAAAGTTTGGTGAGTAACTGGGCTGCTGTCCTTGTAATTAGCAAATGTATCCAGTTCATAAGCAAGGCATCATCATGGGGCCAAAGTCATATCAGTTTGTGCTTGAGTAAAAGTGAATATTAATGCAACATTTAAAGAAAATACCGGAAATTATTTTGAGAAATTGCATTCACAGGCAGGCAGTCAACATAAACGTGATAACCCCTGACCTATTACATTCAAAACCAAAGTGTCTTCTTTTAGTGTGAGGGGCAAATTCAAAAAGATTGATAGAGATCCTATAGAGCTTTCTACGGATACAGCATAACAGAAAAGAAGAATCTCCAGAAATGACCTTGACTCTTGACCTATGACCTACAAAACCTTATCACATCATTTTCAGGAACAGCGTATACTGATTAAGACAGCAAATGAATGGACTGTTTCTTAAGTATTTAAATTGGATTTTCTCTTATTTTTTCCAGTGTAATGATGAATGAAATGTTGTTTCTCACTGCACTTTCTTTTTTCTCGTCTTTCATTGTTGTTCCTCTACAAAGCATGAAAAAGGCAGGGGGATGTCTCCACAGCTGCCAAAGCTCCACAGACTTTTTCTTTGTCTCAGACTATTTCATGTTTACAAATAGTTATGTGTTTTGTGGGCAGAGCTAAAAAGTAGAAGCAATGTAGCTAGCTATATAAATGTGTCTACAGATAGATAGATAGATAGATAGATAGATAGATAGATAGATGGATAGATAGATAGATAGATAGATACTTTAATAATCCTTCACAGGAAATTAAAAATGTTATGTCTATATAGCTAAAAAAAAAAAAAAAAAAAGCTAAACGAGCTCATTTATGTGTGTTAAACTTAATTCTATTTTCAGGGTTTGCAGTGGGCCAACTAAAATGTGGACTGCAGGCTCACAGTGTGAGCTTGGAGGATCAGATGTAGAAGAATAATCACTATCCATCTTAAGCAGCTGAAAACCGGATGAATGAATCAGCCTTAATTTAATGTCTATAATCAGGCAGATCCATCACGCCAAGCTGTATCCTGCAACAACTGTGAGCAGCCCAGCCAAAGTGACGTAGTAAGAGCAGGAAGAGGAAGCAGCTACGAGCAAGATGACAGCAGGAAATGACTGCTGTTAGCATAGATGCTAACAGCAACTTCAGCAGTTTTATCAGATCTTGACTGCATTTCTTAATCAAATGAAAAACAAATAACTATACAAACTTCTCTACAGGAAGGATATTTTTGCTCAACTACCGCCATGTTTTGCCGAGAGTTTGTTTTACGAAGTGGCCACATTCTGTCCTTTTTATTCTGTTGCAATAGCTCCTGCCGATTACTTTATCTGATTGGCCCGTAATGAATGTGACTGACAGAACAATTCTCCAATCTCTTGCCAGATATGCTTTGAAAGGGTCTACCCATTCCCACTTTCCATGGGCTCTTCCCAGATGGACTAGTGAGATATATTGAATGGCTCATTTGGTGTGTCAGGTTAGCACAAAACATGAACAAGAAAGAACAACAGATACAAGTAAAAGGGAGCATCTTTGTTGTGTGACAGTCTTTAACTTATACATCCAGTATTTCCGTGGCAACCATACACGTTTTGTCATGTTATGCCACTTCAACAAGCGTGACAAGTGACGTTTCAACCCAAAGATGTGACATAGAATTAGTATTTTCATATATTAAGACATTCTGGTGAGAAAAAAATCTACGTCATACCTTCAAGTTAGAGTTTATCATCAGTGCACACTCTGAATTGCCCTATGCATAAATGCACCTTTAATGTTTCCTATTATTCCACAACCTGACTCTCTTTGATACAGCCTTTCATGGGGACCTTTTAAAAGAAGCAGCTTAGTGAGAGCCATAAAGATTCAAGGGTAAATAATGTCCCGACTTTCCTTATCAAGGTCTGACACGCTAGCTGACAAAGTATTACCATAACAAGCTGCAGAGCATTTTCATGACTTAGCAGAACTCTTGCCGTCAGCAAAACAAAAATATGGCTACAACAACATACACAGCCCTGATCTTGAGACATTAAAGGGAGAAAAGAATAGAGAGGAGCAGCTACCTTGGAAAATGCATTCATTATGTATTTGATGCTAATATGTATTGCTAACTCCTCAACAATAAGGCTACAGAAACATGCTGCAGGATCCATATTTAGCACAGAAGTGCACTTATTAACCACAGTGGGTGTTTCCATTACTGTACCAGACAAACAATGTCTAGTTGCCTTCATGAGTGAGCATTCCAGAAGAATGTAGGGCAGTAATGGATGCACCTCCCCACCAATGAGAGTGTCCGAAAATGAAAAAGGAAGCCTTTTCCCCTGCGTGTGCTGGGTGAGACATGACTCGGAGTCATGCCAGTCACTTGTAAATGCCGTCTGAGCCCCTCAGTAGTGATCCTTTAAGCCGCTATCAGCACAAATAGAACAGAAAGCCAACTGCTTTACATTTTCATTGATTGGGGATTAGCTTTTCTTGTTTAGAAAAAGAAGCTCTTACAAAGACCATGCCTATGTGGCCATTAGGCAGCTGCTCACTTCCTGCTCACCACATCACCACCACACAAGGTTTGGGAAGGGAAATTTGCAGCAAAAATTGTATCTTAATTTTTTTGAAAAAAACAATGAAGTTTGTCTTTTTATTTCAGTAAAAAAAACAATTAATGATTGACACAACTGAATAAAAAAATGTGTAAATATGATTCTAGAAAAATCAAACTGATGTGGTGCATACTTGACGCCACAGCACCAAAAAGTGCAGGTCCTCAACATCCAATATTGGGTATTTATATATATACATATATATAAGTAAAAATGAGGATTTTGCATGTGCTACCGGCTGTCACCATGGAGAGTTTGGAAGAGCAGAGTGGCTGTAAATAAAAAATGAAGTTTGAAGCCATGGAGTTGAAGGTCTTGGTGGAGGAGGCAAATAAATACACACTGGTGAACTCCAGCAGAGACATCTCAGCGTTAGTAGAAGAAACACAACTTGGGAGGCCATTTGTGAAAAGGTGAATGCTGTGAGCAAAACCAGAAGATCTGCTGATGAAATAGAAAGAAGATGCCAAGATATCCGCAGGAAAATAAAGGAAAAACTCCTATAATAAAACCTCTGCATATAAAACAATTGGGGGACTGGCAGAAGAGATACCTGTCCCTCCAATTGAGCATCAGATTCAGGTAACATTCTGTGATGACCAAATTGTTGGGATCGAGGGATATGTGGCATCAGCTCAATGATTTTTGGTCATATTTCCAAACGAAGGGGAGACAGCACTGTCTTAGCTGCAGAAATACATGGGCTGGAGGTTTGTATTTTCTATTAATTATATTTTCATGAGAAATGATGATTACAATTTTAAGTCCTTAAAGCTGTATAAATATGTTGGGAGTATTAGAGAAAGTAGATGAAAGGATTGTGTCCTGCACTTCCATCCAATTTCAAAATGTTGCTAACATATTATGGCAAAGTAGACAATGGGAAGGATAAGCCTACATGTTTGATATTACAAATGATTAGGTACAAAATATTGGATAGAGGATTTCTATTTGTGTTGCCATCAACCAGATATTAATATAATTCTAACTGAACTAGTGCTATAAATGACCCTCAAATATATGATATGTTAATCTTACAGTGCAGTTAGAATTCAATGACCATTATCAGGAAAATCTGTCTTGCCAAAACTCAGGCTGGAATGATTGGACTTCTTCTACGAAGGCGATGACCATCAGCGTTGTTTGACAACAAAGAAGTGGAAGCCACAGGCAAGATGTCAGAGCAAGTGACCTGGAGACACGCTGCTCATGAAGAGATTAGCATAGATGCCCCCAGCTATAGTGGCGCTTTCATCAGAAAAGGACAACATTCTTTCATTAACCCTTTGGTGCCTGAGCCTATTTTTTAGGTTTCTGCTCGGAAGTTGCATACCCATAATTAAATGGGTATATCTCTGCAACCACAAGGTCTATTGGAATACTTATGGTGTCCCAGTGAAGGGGACACTTGTGAGATTTGTTGAGATGTGTTAATATGAGTATTTGTGATATGGGTGAAGAGTAAATGAAGATGACACATAGCAAAAATGTAAAAAAAAAAAATCTAGCTGTGCCTTAAAAAAAAGCATTTTCAGAATGAATATGAATATGAAAATGGTGTAATATGGCGAGTGGGTTGAGCGCAGCTGTACAGAGTTTGATATGTTGTTATTTATTTGGTTGTTTTTCGAGTTGTGTTTAGTGTTCCTACAAAGGTTTATATTGTCATGTTGCCCAGGCTCTGCTGTTTAATTTGTTGTATAGCATCCCTATTTTGGGTCGTGATTAGCACCTTATCTTTTTCTGTGTTTGCGACTGCCTCTGAAATTCCCCCAATTGGAGGACCCTCATTTTCCAAGGGTTAAATGAAGAACAAATAACAACACTTTTGATGTTTCTTGATGGAAAAGATATTTTTGCTCCTCTCCTGACAGGTTTTGGGAAGTATGACATACAATCTGGCTCAGGTTCAGTAGTTTACTCTTCGGTAGCAGGGCCCAAATACTTCATCACCTGACTAGAATGTAATGTATGTGATTGATTGGACGATCGGTCAATTACCTTTGGGATATGCTTTTTAAAGCTTCTGCCCTTCCAAGCAATTTTTAAAGGCTTTTGCCCAGATGGACCAGTATATTATAGCTTGTTGATACACTGAATAGTCAGTTAAACAATATCAACAATCTATCAGCTATGTTCATGATACGTAGAATACTCAGAAATGCTGAGAATGAAATTTGTGGATGAATTACATGAAAGACTAATCTTATGTTAAATAGATTTTTGTGTTGAACACCTCCCTCTAGCCTTCCTCCGAGAGTTTTGCAGCTTAAGAAGTCTTTGACTTTTATGACCAAGCCACTGAGATGAACACTGCATTTTCATTCTTGCCTTAGAAATACGAAATGTAATGTCAACAACTGCTAAACAAGGACACATGACATCCAGCTCAAGTCTGCCACTCTGTCTCTGAAAATCAAGTATTTTTTGTGCTGCTAACCAGTAATGGACCATGATTATTTTCACGTTTCTGTTTGCCCTGCTCCCTAAACTCCCCTTTTAACCTGCTCTATGACTCCCTAACAGCATAGTCAAACCACACGTCCCCAAGTCTAGAGGAGACCTCCACCTCCAACACCCAGCACAGTTTACTTTTAGTTTTCAATTAAGGACATTTTCTGGACATTAATATCAGCAGTCCATAAGGCATGTTTACTACACAGCAAAAAGTACTTTGCGCAACGAGGGAGAGAAGCTTTTACAAGAAAGTGGACTTGTTATGAACAAACCTGGCTTATATTGATAAACTTCTTATTGAATGCAGTCCTTCAATTGAAACGAGAAGTTAATTGCAACGGTGGGGCAAAGGTCAATGCAGATCAGGTTCTGCTTTTCATCTGTTGTTATTGTTTCGGCAGAGAGCCCCCTGGTGGCTTAACTTAATATACCATGCATTTCATTTAAACAAAACAAATTAACCAACAATTAAAATTGATGATTCAAGAATGAAAGAAAGACCAAAAATACAGCTACAATAGTCATAACAAAAAAACAACACTACTTATAATAGTAATAATAATAATAATAATTGCAGTAATAAAAGTAATTTCTGGTTAATAAGCATATTTCTGTGAGTGACTCCTACTGTAAACTATCTTTTTATTAAGGTTTAGGCTCTGCATTGACACATATTTTAATCAGTAATATAGTCTATAATGATGCAAAAATAATGTCTTAACCTTTATCTTGTTTAGAAACAAATTGAAATATCTTAAACTCTCTGTATTTCCCAGCCCTACAGCCCCCCTGTACTGTCAGCAAATCTATGATATCCACATGCAGCGATTCACAGCGGGGCTCTG
This sequence comes from Cetoscarus ocellatus, assembly GCA_037902135.1. Taxonomy (NCBI): domain Eukaryota; kingdom Metazoa; phylum Chordata; class Actinopteri; order Labriformes; family Labridae; genus Cetoscarus; species Cetoscarus ocellatus. The sequence goes on from JBAMNC010001050.1 coordinate 977,647, forward strand.
CTTCCACTCATGGTCCCGGGTGGACGAATGCTGCCAACACAGTTGCTGATGCTTCCAGTCCTTTAAAGGATTCTTGTAGTGGAGAGGCTGTTTCACATTAGCAGCCTAAACTATTTATACACAGAGATCATTAATCTAATCAGGCCTGTGAACTTGAGTAGATGCTGTTCTGTACAATAATGAAGGGGTCTGAATGAATAAGGGTAGGGAATTTGTGAAGAATTTAAGATTTAATTGATTAATTTTCAAATAAGACAGTGCAAGGAGATATGGTGTACATCAACATAGTTAGTTTACAGTTAAAATAACAAAATATGCTTCTCCCGACTTCATCTGGCTATCAGTGAGTGCAATGTTTAGTTGGAGTATTCAGAGACCGCATCCTAATGCTTATTAAAAAGATCATAAACACAAATACTGTATTTACTGACCAAAAATGAATCGAGTCAGATCTTCATTATTTAATTGTATTACATGAATATTTCTATTGTATTTGAAAATCTAATAAAACTGATGCCTGCCTGATACCATGACAGCAACAACAGAAGTCTTATTAACTGAACATTGAGTAATTCTTTGTTTTAAATAATTAAAAGAATACAGTCTCTCTTTTGCGTACTCTAAATGCCATTAAAACATTGGAAGCATATCTTCATATCACTTCTACTGGAAAAGGAGTTGGACTAATGATGAAAAAGAATCACACTTTGTTAGTTCCACACAGTTTTCCACATGTTGCCAATACATTTGTGTAATTTAAACACTGCAAAACCAGCTGAATATAATAACGTTTGAGATGTTATTTTTTAAAATCAGAATCAGAATCAGAATCAGATTTATTAACAAGTAGGTTTTTACACTTACAAGGAATTTGCTATGGTGATCTTGGTGCAAAGTACAAACAGACAATAAGTAAAAAGATAATAATAAAAATAAAAATAAGGTGCAAGCATTGTAATAAGAATAATCAGATATAGAAATATAGAATAAAATAAAATAAAATAATAGAATAAAATAGACTAAAATATATACAGAGTTATTTACAGTAGTAATACATAGTAATAAAATGTGTAGCGAACTTTTCAATCCCTGATATACAGTAATGTGTCCAATGTGTATTTTGTATAGTTTACAGAGTTTTAGAAGTCTGCCTGTTATTTCTGATCATGAGTAGAAGACACTACCCAATACTGTTTTTTTGGGATTACCTTTGCTGTAATGGTATCAAACAGGTATCAATATGACTGAATTTCTACCGGTAACATACAAGCCCATAAACACTCGAGGGTCCACATGCACATACTAGAATTATCATATGTTGTCATTTTGACCAGCAGATAATAAATATCAAATATATAGAGTTGTAGATTTATTTTTTATGGCAAAAATTTTAAAAAATGAAATAAAAACCATAATGTATATTGGAAAAATAGAATTAAACCTTTTTTTCAATATTTTTCTTTAATGAACACAAAGTGAAAGCTATGCTTATTATCAAAGAAGCTAATGCCTCCAAATAAATAATTCATTTAACATATTTCATAACAGCAAATTATTTGATTAAGTGTTGTTTTATTGAAAAAAATAATTTTGATCCTTGGTCATCAAAAAAGTGAATAACCTGCGAAACTATTAAAGTGGACTGTATTTATATATCACTTACTTTTCAATCATACCAATAGAATTATTGCCCTGATCACAACGTGAATTTTCTTTTGGAATACTGCAATACAGTTACCACTTTTATAAGGCTTTCTTTTTAATTCTAGCCCTGTTTGTATTTTATCTGTGTATTTATTTACTTTTGCAATTGGTCACTCGACAAAAAGTATTCTTCATGACACCAGAGCTAGAAAGCTACTCCGAACAAAACATGGTAAGCCTATCTGCTCATGAAACAGACTGGTTCAAACAGAAATTGCCTCGCCTACTACATGTATTTTAGTCCAGAATGGAACCTGTGAACAAAACAAGAGGCTGCTTTAGTAGTTTTTCGGTGAGAACAATTACATGTTCTGCACATTTTGTCCATTATGCAAGTAAAAGTAAGTAAAATACAGATAAGTTTTGGAAAAGTCAGGAGCAAACAACATTGTTGTTTATAATTTGGTTAAGTAATGAGCAATCCAATGAGGAAAAGGTCAAAATGTCTACTATGTGTTAAAGTGTTAATGTCATTATTTTCTATAACTAGTGTTTAAATTGTTGATTTCAGTAACTGTCAGAGTATGTTGCTTATGACCAAAAAAGTCAGTTTTCACAAAGTGAAAACCTCTGATCCCCTCTTTTTCTCACTTTGTCTGAGACACCTTCTTAAAGCTACTCACTGCTCACAAGCTAGTCACTTTTAGGTCCCCTTTTCCATATTGGCCCAGTCTGTTCTGATTGGCTGAGTAGTCTAATCAGGTAATTGGTCAGCACAGAATCCTTCTCAACAGCTCTGCATCCTTTCTACAGTCTTTTCTACAGTCAGGACTTTGTTGTCTTGTGCATGAAAGTACTCTATTCATGGGATACAATGAGAACACACTGAAAGAAAAAACAAAAAATGACTCATTTAGAACAAAACAAACATATTTACACATATCATTGACAATTGTAGATTTTTTTTTAAATAATTATAATTAGATTAATAATTATCATTATTATAATTTTTGGTAGTAGTAGTAGTAGTATTAGTATTGGTAATAATACAAATAATAATAAGTCATATAACTTCTAAAATCATAAAAGGGAAAAAAAATACATGTTATGATATATTTGCTCAACATTGCCCAGCCCTTGTTAGGGTCGAGCACCATCCTATTGTAGCAGTTCTTATTACTTGCATGTGTTCCTTTGTTTCAAAAGTGCATAAACAGTTCACACCAGGCAGCAGTAGGTTTGCTTTTATATAAGCACAAAGGATAAAACTGAGGTCCCGCAGAGACGCTGCATTTCCAGAAAAGCACTTAATATATACTGTGTGTAATATATGCAGCCTGGTTTATAGTAAGCAGGGGATGTTATGTGAAAGCTTGGATGAAAAAGTGCAGGTATAAGCAGAACACGCAGAAAATTTACATGGCCGAGCTAACCTTTTAGCCTCATGCTAATCAGCTGAGATCTGCTTTTTTTTTTAACCTACCATGTTCACAAGTAAAAATAAAAGAATAAGAGTTCAATTGATGACATGCATTAATCTTTCATCATTTCACTTTGTTTCCAAGCAAACTGATGTTCTCTGTATTTAATCGAGGTCATACAGTTAGAACTTTTCAAAGTGTTTATGAAACATGAAAATAATCAGTGCACAATCAACTGAGAGGATCTTAAGACTCCATCCACAATATTGCTGCAGTTTAAGGCTTTTTTTTCCCCTTTATTCAGATTTATAACCTTCATATTGTTGCTCATGAATTAAACATTGCATTACATTTGGAGGCAGTTTTATCAATTTAGGGATTATGGCTTACTTAAAATTCTCTAACTGATCCCATAAAAAAGCCACTTTGGATGCACTGTACATGCAAAAGGGGAAAGCACAGACGCTGCCTTTCTGTCACTTTGCAATTTTTAGGTAAACGTGTAATAAAGATTAATAACCTGCATAAAAGAAAAGCATGGGAGCTAAACTGCGGTTTTAGAATAGCAGCAAATCATAATGACACAATGTTTTAAAGCTACGGCTGTGAATCACAGCACAGAGCTGTGAGCAGGCTGCGGCACGGCTCTGATACGTGTTGTCAGGACTCGCCAATCATCCCATCAACAGATATTAAGAAATACCTTCAGCGCAGACTGAATGCAGGATCAGGAGATATTGGTCTGCAAATTTATGCATGGATCCAACAGTGATTACCATATTTTGTCAGCCAGCTTCGAGACTTGTGGAGAACAGCATGGTCACATGTTGCTTTAATGGGTTGTCATGTCAAATTTAACAGCACCCTCCAGACTTTATTTACCAAATAGTTAGCAAACAATCCCTTTCACATTTAGTCTGAACCTAAGAAACTCTGGTTCACTTTTATTGGAAAGTTCATTAGGTTTAGGGCAGTGTGAAAGCTCAATTGAACTGTGGTGCGGACCAATGAATCAAACTCTTGTTGAAAACAAATGTTTTATAGTTTGAAAGATCAGCAAACTGCCTCAAGCAAAACGGTGTTATCCTGTCCAGCTGTGTCTGTACAAGTCTTATGGGTGCACTCATACTTTACATCGCATGCCATTATGAGTGGGTTTCCCTCCTACAGTGCTCCATGCCGTGCTCAAGTGCAGTTCACTTCCGTGGCCTCAACATACTTGGCGGAGGTGGGCTAAGGCAGGGCACATTTGATCACACAGGAGCAAATGCACAGGCACAGACAAGACCTCTCCTCACAGTGACAGCTCATCACCAGTGGACCTCTGATCATTTGTTTCAGTGAATGTTTATGTTTTGAATCCTGCTGAACCATGTCTGAAATATATCAAGTGAAAAAAATCTAGGGCAAAAAACACAATTCCTTGACTCTCACAGAGATCCTCTGGTCAAAGTAATCCATTCCTAAGAAAATCTTGTTTTTTGGGGATGGTGATCTTTTTTTTTTTTCCTTTTCAGTGACAGTCTGTTCACCCTTTTGCTCCTTTTTGCTCAAGAAAACCACAGATGCATTTGAGTTTTTGATGAAAATGGATCTCTTTCCATTTTCAGGCAAAGCAGTGAGGTTTTTTTCATGTTACAGAGCTCTTCGTGCACTAATTACATTCTGCTTCTTGGTCTGTGTGCACATCTCCATCTGATCGTCTGTTAATATTCATTAGCTTAACATTTTTAAAATTATAGAAAATCTTCCAACTTTGTTACTGAGATGTGTGTCACTCTGTATTTAGCTATCACATCAGCTGATCTATGTGTGGAGGACTGAAACATAGTTTAAGCTAATGGCTAACAACAGGGTCTAGCTGCTACACCATGTTGTGGCTTGATGTGGATTGGTCTGTGATGAGTGAGACTGGCAGAACAATCGTTCAGTCATCAGCTGCTGTTGTTTTTTGAAGGTTCTGCCCCGGAAAACATTTTCTATGGGCTCTTTCCTAGATGGACATGAGAAATATTTCTGTGGCAGATGTATGGAACTGTCCGTCTGGCGAGTCAAGTTACACGTATGCATGTGTGACATAAAAAAGGTTAATATTAATTTTATGTAATATTATGTAATTCTGTAATTCTTTGAACTCAGCTGGCACCAGACCAGGGTCTGAGCTGGTACTTTTAAAATAAAAAAGAGCATCAATAACATTTTACTACTGTCGAAGCCCTTGTGATAATGCTTATGTTTCCTGTAATGCACCGTCTCTCAGCCAAAGGGTAATATTGGGCCGCTCACTGAGCCAAGACTGCAGATAAGATTTAGCATCATTGGCTCTGACATTTGGTGACTGGTACCTGAATGTAGCGCTGAAGTCTGCCCTGCTGTAGATATTAGACTTGTTGATACAACATCAACACACAATCAAAAACACACAAAAAAGACCTTTTTAAATCTCACCTCAGCCTGGCCTCTTTATCTATAAATAAACACCCTACTGGCAATAAAGTTGGGTCAAACTGATAAACTTAATTGTTTTTTTGCATATATTCACTGACTTTGAATTTGATGCCTGCAACACATTCCACACACATCTGTTTAGAACATTCTACCGGTCTGGGATGGATAACTTTGTTTACCATGAGTTAGTTCATCGTTAGTTCTGTCCTCAATACCAGAGGACCACATTATGCCAATAATAGAATACTCTCATTTTAATAATTACAGTTACATGCTGTATATTTTAACACGGGGGAATAAGGAAATGAGGTATTATGGCAAGATGTATGAATTTTAACTACCATTAAAAAAGTTATACTTAATTTAATGAGGTCGACAGAGAAATCAGGCCTGTTTCAGCTACTTTTTTGATTTTGTCTAGTTTTTTTCTGAATATATAGTTTATTCTCATATTTGAAAATGACTGGCAAGCTGAGCAGGGGGGACACATGTGGCCCCCCTACTCAGCCAGTTGTCCAACCCTAGCACAGGTGAACAGGTTAACTGAAAACAGGTGAGTGCCATGACTGGCTATAAAAGGATCATCCCCAAATGGCTCAGTGGTTAACAATCAAGGATGGGACGAAGTGCACCTCTTTGTGAACTGCATACGCAACCAACATTGAATGCCTATGATCATTGATCCCTCAGGCAGCGCCACATTAAAAAACATCATTCTGTGAAGGATAGTACCACATGGGCTCAGGAACACTTCCGAAACCATCATCAGTTACCACAGATCTCTCATTTAGGACCATGTGGTAGCCATTGTACTCAAGAGCTCCACTCAGTTATCAGAAAGCTGACCTCACTGTGGTTTTGTCTAGTTTTGGTACAGTTTATGTTCTTGGCATGTATTTATGGATCCATTTGGCACCTTGATCACTTTGCGCTCAGGCCTCTGTGCAAATTTGCTAAATCTTTTGCAACAAAAATGACTCATTTTATCTCTTCTTTTTTTTTCTTTTTAATTCATGAGAATTTGGCAAGCTAGACACCAAAATAAAGTTCATTTATCCTCAGGTTTTATATTTCCATGAGTTAAACCTCAGCCATGCAGCACAAAACACTGCTGTTACATAACATTAGAATCACTTTAATGGTAGACAGCAGGTAGATTTGCTCTCCAATCATAGTGTTGTTGTCATTAAATAATCTTCCTGGCCACCATAAAGCCTCTGTAATCTGATAGGCCACCAGAAAGAAAAATGGCCTGTGATCCTTTCCTGTGTTAAAGACAGAAATCGGGGAGGTGATTATTGGGTAATTAATGCACTTTTTCTTGTTTAATCCTTCCAAAGGGATGAGAAATAACTGAAGAAGCAGGGTTCAGAGGGAGATGCTCTTAAATGCTGGAATTACAGCAAATACCAGAGAGCAGAGGAGCTGTGATTGAATTGTAAATAGTTAACCTAAAAGCAAAAGTACTTAGCATTATACAGCCTAACGTAATCCCTCCCTTATGTAATCAATTTTAGGAGAAACATCTCATTAGGGGCCACTGATCTCCACACAACAGCTGGCAAGGGCGCTGTAAAGGGGCCACAGCGCTGATGCTCCTCATATTAACTTTCAACTTATGGACACTGTGGCTCTTCTCCAGCTATATCTTCAGCCCTGCCGCCATTATGACAGTCAAGGTCATATCTGATGGAAACATGATGAAGCAGCAGTTTATCTTTCCTCTTTTTCTATCTTTACCTCCTTCTCTCACTCTGTCGCTCCATCTACCTCTCTCACATTTTAGCTTTCCCCTGCCTCTCCATCCCCCTCTCTCTCTCTCCCACTCCTGGCTCTGAGTTATTGAACAGTGGGGGATCGCTGAGTTTTAATTACAGGAAGATCTGTGGAGTTAATTGAACATAGCGCAGCCCCTAATTTCACTTTACAGCAAATCAAGATGTTAGTTATGTAAATTGTCTCGCTTCCCACCGAGGGACCGCGTGGTGGGGACTTCTGCCAGTCACCAAAGTCATTCACTCCCCACCGGCACCAAGCTGCTGTCTCTGCAAACTTACCTGAAGGACTTCTTTCATAACAATGCTCTCTCGAAGCTATTTATTATTTACTTAAAGCTCCTGGGAACACTAATCAAAATGAACTTTCTTTATGTCTGCTGATGTTATGTTTGTAAAAACTGGGTTTTCACACATTTTTTTCTGCTCTTTAATGAACTCTTAGACTTACTGTGCTAATATAAAAAACAACAAAGTTTATTCACCAACAACAAGAGAAAAAAAAATCCTCTCAAAAACTTTAAGTGCTCTTCATTATTTTCAGAGAGTTAACAAAATCATCAGAAGTAAATTGCCAAGTTTAGGCTTCAAAACAGACAAAACCATCCCATTGAGTTTTATTTTAAGGTCTTTCCACTTAACCATTCAAAATCTTAGTCATTTTTTGCTATCACTGGTCTGCCTGGTATTTTTTAGGGGGTAAAAATATGTGTAAGACTTGGCCCTTGTAGGTACATAAACGCCATTTCTTCTTTTTCAAGGAAACCTGGTATATTAGAATATTTGTGTTAAAATGATGTCAAAAGAAATACTAACAGTTATTTGTCAGGAAATAAAAAATAACAACAACAACAAAATGAATTTAAATTTTACAGAACCTCATACAGATTGCACATATGGATCAACTATTAACAAGGCTTTTCACATCTAAATATCATTTTCTCATGTCTTGGCTATTACAGCATGAAATAACAACATGCAAACAAACCTAGTCACTTATTTTCACGTTTTCCTCTAGGCTATTTTGACCTATTTTATCTGAATCCACTCCTGTGGCACAAATAATATAGAAACTCCAGTTTCTGTCTAAAACAAGACAAAGAGCCACTTCACATTGCTCTCACTTCCAGGGAGTGGACTGATTGACATCCATAGTCATCCTGCAGAGGACACACTTCCTTTTCCAAGCTGTGACGTTTTTGATTTGTTCCTCAGCCCCTGACTCTAGGTTAGTGGTGTAAAATAAGTCTACCTTTGTGTTACTTCCTGGTGCTTAAATAAGCACATTTGCATCCTCCTATTACACATTTTGGTGCCATATCTTGTACTTTTAAAAAAAGTTTGACTGACAATAGACACTACGTTATTCCACAAACCTTGAGTTGTGAAGTTGGTGCATATATATATATACACATATATATATGTGTGTGCATTTTAACATAGTAAAGAGCAAAAGTATCTTCTCATTTTTCCTTATAATTTTTGTAGTGGAAGACTGTTTTTCTGTTCTTTTTGAGCTGACTGATAACTTACTTTTCCTTTGTTGAGCGTAAGCTGCAATTGATTGGATGATACTGGTTTAAAAAAAAATGAAAAAAAAAAAAAAAAAATCAGAGTATGTGTCTGAAGCATATCTGATTGGGTGACAGTGTGACTAGGAGATGTTGTCACTTTCTTTGAAAGTGACAAAAACAGTGAAAAAATCATGGATACGTTTCTTTTTAACGAATTGCAGAAATAATCACATAATCAAGGATTTATTACTGTGGATTTACAGCACAAAATCTTAGCCTCAGACCTGGTCAAGTGCCTTATTTTCTAAGTGCCAGCAAAGTAAGGGGCACAACCTGAAGTCACTTCCAACTTTCCTGGGGCTTGTCAATAAAGCAGCACACACAGGAGAGCAGTTTTCATTAAGGCCAAATTTATATGGGTTTTTTTCACATTTTAATATATTTAGCTAATCACTGCAGTGCTGCAGCTTGGCATATGATCCATGGGCCAGAATTAATAGAGTGTCAAAATATCATACAGATGTATTACTGTTGAAACAGAAAAACTCTGAATTTAAAACATTACGTCAATGAAGGTGAAACAGGCTGTCATCTGCATACACAGTTACCTGATTCATGAAACTCCCAATGTCCTAAAAATAGTGAGTTTTGATGAAACAACAAAAACAATCTTGTTGTATAAGACAACCAGAAGAACACAGTTTTACACTTCAAAGTACCTGGAATGTCTTTTAAAACTACAATATGCAACTTTGTCAATTTTTTTGCACTTCTGTGTTGCCTTCATTTTCCAGCTCCAGAGGCTTGCATTTGATTAACATTCACCATCCACAGGCCTCTTTAGGGTGTAAGTCAGTTTTGCTGGAGCTCACGTTGAGCCCTGGGCCCTGTGATGTACATGCATCAAGTGTCTCTTGTTCATTGTTATCAGTAAGTGAAGCAGTAGTCAATAAATTTCTACTCCTTCCGTTGTGTGAGCAATCCAGACATTCCAATGCTTTACAACACTGTGATAAAAATTATCATGAACATGGGTCCTTTTTCTTATTTCAGTGGTAGCCATGGTCATTTTATTCTGATTATGCATTTCTGTTTTTGTTGTCAGAAATTTACAAGGTGGGTTAGAGCTAAGATCATCTATCTTTTTATTTGACAGCCTCCTTTAAATCTGTTTTAGTCTAATACTGCATGATGACTTAGCAAGAAAAAAATGTTTAAGATTTTGTTGGTTTGGAATTTCAAAGCATTTTGATTAGGGGTCATTGATATATCTCATCACATTTAAGTATTTGGTTCAAGGAATGAGCTTTGTAATATTTTCAATTATGTATGCTGCATGTGGCTTTGTCTAGAAATAAAAAAAAAAAAATACAAACACTTTGGTTTAAGTGCTCAACACCACATGTTTGCATTAATTAAGAAATGGTCTCCTCCTGTTTTAAATTAGAAATTAATCTTGTCCTGTTTCCTCGAAGAGCTGCTATAACTTTTTTAAATTTGTACCTGAGAACAGAAGTTTTACAGTTCCTGCGAAATAAATGAATGAACAGGGTATTTTTCTCTTGCTGCAGATCTGCACCAGAATTCAGCCTCTAGCTGATTTATACGCTAAATCCCTGGTGAGAAAAAGACCAGATTTAAAACAGCTACTGGCCGCCTCTTTCTGTCCCAGAGAAATTTCATCCCTTCATCTGAAATCTGGCAATCACACGCTGTAAATGCATTTTGAGGAGTGACAGTTGTAAGCGGCAGCTGGAGCACAGCCGCATGCTATGGATCATTTTAATGAGATCAAATAGATTAGAAGGAATCCGTTACTGCTGACAGGGTGTTAACAGTAGCCTTTGTCTTAAGGCCCTTTCCAATATGCCAAGGTCTTATGGGAACACGGTGAAAGACTGAGAAACCTGCTGTCCAATTTGGAGACAATATGGCACTATGTTGTTCATCAGTTCATGAGCCTGAAGAAAACAAAAGAGTGGGTTTACAAGGTGGATTTGATTTGAAGCACTGACAAAGTCTTTGGAGGAGAAATATGTCAATCACAGTCTTTCTTGTTCCAAAATAATAAAAACACAAAAACTGATAGAAAATGTCTGATTAGGCTGTGTCTTATATGTTGATGTATTCACATATAAAATCAAGTATAAAGCAGTTAATATCATAGATGTAATTTATGACAATACAGAAACAGGTGGTGCTTTCACATATGACCCTATCCAGAATTACAAAACTTTGCCATGCTGAGGACGATTGTTTTTAAAAACACTCAATTCGATATGTTTATTTTTACCTCTGACAAGGAGGTTATGTTTTCGCAAGGGTCTGTCTGTTTGTCTGTTTGTCTGTTAGCAAGATTACGCAAAAACTACAGGATGGATTTACATGAAAATTTTACCAGAGGTGTGGTTTGGTCCAAGGAAGAAGCCAATTCATTTTGGTGCTGATCCGATCCAGATTGACGTCACAAAAACATTTAAGTTTATAACAGCAAATCTCATTCATTTACGGCATTATGGGAATTGTAGTTTATTTGCAAACTGATGTCAAGTTTTTCAAGCCTATGTCACTACATTTCCCAGCTTCCCTTGCAATGCCAGGGGAGAAGTTCTCCATGCCGCTCCGTCTGCGGTATCACGAAACACCGAACAGCCAATCAGCAGTGAAAGCTGTGCATGCACAGTTTTGCTCACAGACGTAGCAGAGAAGAGGAAGAAATTCACGATGGAGAAAGCACAGCACTGTTCCTGGAGCGTTGGTTTCTAAGATAAATTAAGGCAGCAGACTCTCCTGAAACTGTAATAAACATCCCAGTCCTCTACAACTCACAACTATTAGTAACATTACTGTGAGCCCATTAACGTTATGGAAACATGTGCGGCAGCTCAGCTCGCTCACAGTCCCGTGATTTTCTTGAGTGTATAAAACATTTGTCAACATAAATTGATACATTCTGTCCAGGGGTCTTGAGGTTTTATTGATGGAGTTTACACTTTTAAGGCCCGGTGCAAGTGTCCAGTGTGTTTCCTCTCAATGTTTCTGACATTGTAGGAATGCTCCAGTGAAATATGACTTTTATATGAGCATCTGCATTTTTTCATACAATGTACTGGGGGCAATTGGGAAAAATGAATTAACTGGAGTTATGACCAAAGATAAATCTGTTTTGTCATTGTTGCGTTATTTCGCAAACACAGCCATATGCAATCAAGGCTCAAAATCCACCCTCTCTGTGCTCTTGGCCTGGCTTTGGGCCAGGATTGTGTGCAAACTGATTGGCAAATTACTGCCTGACATGGGCTATAAACATGCCGCATGCCCTAAAACCTAGACCTGTAGTGTTTTTGCTTAACATTTTTACATTTCTCAGAATAACATTTTGCATGTATGCCACAGGGAAAAGGCTGATGGTTTGATTCCCGGTCTGGTGGGGCCTGTGTGTGAAGTTTGCATGTTATCTCCATCCCTGGATAGGTACCCCTGTTTCCTCCCTCGGACTAAAACATGAATGGATATATGTCACATCCCTATGCCCCTAGAGGTTACACTTTACCTCAGTAATTGTTGTAAAACTTACATACGCAGGAATTTCCATCTTACCACCTGGAATATTGCATGCCCAAAAGAGTCCAGGTTATGCAGTATAAGGTACCTGTTGCAAAGAAGTCATTATTGGTTTGACTGTTGTAGGTATAACAAGTTTCAGATACAGCATATAGATTTTTTTACATACATTTCTCACATCTTTTCTAAATGGGTCTACTCCGGCTGCAAAACTATTGAGCCGTACAAGGGAGGAAGCTCCACATGCACTGATTGAATTAAGCTCTCTGCGGGGCTGATTGGACGGTGCTGGCCCAACAGGTTTTTGTTTGAAGTCCCAAGATACCCTGCACTACTGTTTCTGCAGGAGGTTGGTTCACTCAGATTCCTATAAGGTCTGTTTGCACTCGGGGCCTCATGGGAAATCCCATGCAGCTGCGGGCACGGTTGATAACAAAAGAAAATGTTCTCTCTCTCTCTCTCTCCATCTTCAGCCGGGGCCTTATCTTAAATACCTTGAAGTGGATGGAGGCACTAGCTTGTAGGAAGCTGTCTGTAGCGCCGCAGTGAGGGAGGCCTCTCTGGGGTCGATATGACTTCGGGAAGCTTCACACTCAACACAACACGAGGCTGTATTACACAGTCGGGCTTGTACATTTTTTATACGCTGCAGTGAGATTGCCTTTAAAAAAGCAGTGCTGAAATTAAATATGGAGAGATGCCCAAAGAGAGACTGAAAGTAATGCCTGTTTTAGATCTTTGCTTCAAGGAGACTTCATACTCAAGCAAAAGCAGACCTTTAAAACTGTTAGAAAAAAAGCCCAAACATACATGAAGTGTGAGACAGTGATCCATTCACTTCTCCAAATTTTGTCCAATCCTCTGTGACCTGACCACAAATTCTGCAGACGGCTTTAAGACCAGCAGGGTTTCTCTAAAAACCCTGAGAACTCAATGAGACAGCATGAGTTCTTGTGATTCACCGCCAGAAGAGCCATTACAAATGCTCCTAACAGACATGACCAGCACTTTTCCACATTGGACCAGACTAGAGTGACGGATAATCTGCCATCCCGGTGTCTCAGCGCAAGCAAAATGAAACATGGTGTTCCTCTCAGGATCTGCTGCAACCCACACATTGAAGACTTCTCACATCAGTTTCCAGGATATGACAGAAAAAGAGAGATCAGGGTGGTGGATGGGGTTGGGGGAGTCAGGGGCGAAGGCATGAGGCTTAGTTAAATGTCATACTATCTTTTTCATTTGCATGTTTGAGGCGTCAGAAGCAGTGAGACTGCCAATATGGCAGACAGCAGAAGTCTCTGCACTTGGCTGGAGCACGATGGGAGGAGAATTCTGCTCTTCAAGGAGACAGAAGTAGAAGGAGATGTAAAATCGTATGATTTATTTTACTTAAGTCCTAATCAGTGCAGATTGCCATAAAAGGTACATTTTAAAGTCTTGTTATCGTAAAACCAGAAGTTTTATCCACATTTTAAAAAATGTATTCATATGGTTTAAATATAGCATATCAGTTTATTTATTTTTTATTTTTTCCTGTTAATGTGCTGCAGCTTTTTTGGGGCCCTGCAGCGGATAAACTGGTAAAAACTTTCTGCCTTTGTGATCAATTACATCAGGGATAGGTAACATTTGACACCAAGAGGGCTGCACCAATTCTGTCCCAAATGTGAGAGGATCAAAGTGTTAAAATTTGCACAATTTCTCAATTTAAGATGTCAGAAGGAGTCATTACATTAATTTATATGCATTTAAATTCATTTGTTAATCCTCGGCTGAATTCAGGCCAGCTTCAGCGGCCCTTTCCTTGTTTGTTACCTCTGCCAAGGAGGTTATATATTTGTTAGCTTGTTGCACTGTGAGCAGGAGAACTCAAAAACTTTTAAATGGGCTTTGATGAAATTATAATAGCATATTGGCCATGGCACAAGGAAGAAGTGACCACATTTAGGTGGTGATCTGGATGCAGTTTCAGGAATTCTTTTCAGCACTTTTGAACACAAGTTAGGGCAGTTTTTCCACTTTTTTGCTAATGACTCAATAAGTTCTCAACAGATTTGGATGAAAATTTCTCGGACTGTTGATCCTGGCACAAGGAAATACTGATCAGATTGTGGTTGTGATCTTAATATGAATGTGAATCCAGGATTTTTTAAGGTTTTTTTAACATTGCTAGAAAGCGCAGTTTTCCTCATTTTTGATAGAAATAATAATTTATGAAAATAATAATCAAATAGTAATAACTTGGAAATGTTGGAAATGCTTTGGTGGAGGTTTAATGCTCCTAAAGATTTTCTCATGAAAGTATGTTTGCTTACATTTCTCTCTTAATATATCTAGTAATCAGGAAAAGGAGTTTAACAGCAACAATAACAGCCAAATGTGACCCAGTTGTCTTTTAAATATGGCAATTTTAATTTTTCTATGGCGTATTTTGGCATATCTCCTTCATGTTTAAACATTTTTTGATATTTTAAATCAGAAGGAGGGTCACGTGTGGCCACCAGTTAGTCCACCCCTCCTTTACATTGTATTCAGATCATGCACTTTCTGTGCAACCATGTAGTTTTGAAGCACAGACCCACAGCCTGAGATTTTATTCACTTTAGGGTATACAGTGTTTTATTCAAATGCAAGATTTTGACCTATTGATGGAGAAATGTTGTCAAAAAGCAGCATCTTCTCTAACTAGATCTGTTTCCCTGCCTGTTTCAAGTAGCAAAGCAGTCATTTGCAGTAGGCTACTGAGTTAATTGGAGCAACTTTTGACAGCACTGTTACTGTGCAGTGAGTAAATGTGGCCATCATGACAGTGGATGTTTCAGCATTTTATGCTGCTTTGTTGGTTGAATCAAAAAGTTTTTGGAATAAAAAGTAGGCACTGAAAATGTGTCTTTGACATCTGATTTCATGGTAGATTTTTGTCTCATGTAGGAGAATTATGTCATGATTAATCTTCCTTCCTATCTACCTTCCTAATTTCCTTAACCTTTCCTTTCTTTGCCAACTTACTTACAAACTTATTAACGTACTTGTATATTTGTTTTATCTCTTCCATCCTTCCTTACACACATACCTCCATACCAACTCACACCCCTTCTTCCCTCTTTTCCTTCTGCCCCAACTTCTTGTATGCTTAGAATTAATATCATGACAGCTCTTGTCATGAAGAATATATTCTGTGTACAGAGTGTAAAATCTCAGTATAATCAGAAAAAAATATTACAATTATTTCTGTGGTGATTTTGATTATGACCTGCTAAAATCACTTTAAAAGAAGCCAAATATCACAGGGGGAGATAATAAAATGATGCCTGTGTTTTTCTGGGAAAGGGGGAAAAGAGACTGGCATGAGAAAAGGACCCATAAAGATGGCAAAAAAGCAAACAATTGAAAAACAACGAGAAAAGTATTTTTCTTTTGTTTTCATTCCTGTCCTTCTCTGGCTTTTTTTCTCTCATGCCTACAGAGACTAATTATTTTACCCAGTCCACTCTATAAAGAGAGAGATAAATGCAAAAATGGCATGGTGGGTCAAAGACAGAGACACTATTATTCCAGAGGACATTTTGTTCTCTACCAGGTTTTACTTTTTTTATGGCTCGCAGCAGCCTTGACTCTTGCTTCTCATTCTTGTATACAAGTTATCAGAAAAACGCCAGGAGGAACATTTTTTCAGATTTGGTTCTGTTGGGCTCAAGGATGAAGTGAATAAAATATGCTGGTAAGATGTAGCAGCAACAACCAAAAACTGCCCATGGCTCAAACATGCATACAGCTGTCAAACTGACATTTTCACAGAGATGACCAATGGGACAAAATAATGATACTGTCATACTTAATTTCATTTATTTTCACCCCAAAAGTCTCTGTAATTGAGAAACTATATTCTAAAATGCTTCTATAGCCAATTTGCTTGTTCGACTCTTTTGAAAAAAATGCTCATTCGGTCAGATTTGTGGAGAAATATTCCAAATTGTTAAAGTCAAAACTTAAGTCTAATGTAAGCCTCTAATTTCTGATGACGTGTGCCATTAACATCTTGCATATCATTTTGTGATTATTTTTTTTTCTCTATTTGTTAATTGACCATTTGCATGTGATTCCATTTCAGCTGGAGGTCAAAAACGATGTTGTTTAGCATGTAACTTTAAGTATGTTTACGTTCAAAAAATAACTAGACAAGCACTCCAAAAGTGCAGACCTCCGCCAAGCAGCTCAGTTCCACCCATAAATTGTGATTTCCACCTAACATTATAGTCCTTTCTTTATTTTATCTGCACATTGTGGAATGAAACATATAAATCTGCAAGAACTGTGACTATTGATATAAATATCCTCCAATAGAGTGACCTGGTTAGTACTGGGTCTTGTAACTTGTTGACTGAACCAATTTACTGCTGTTTGGCTGTTCGGCGTTCCGTGAGACTGCAGATGGGGTGGCGTGGAGAACTCCTCCCCTGGTATTGCAAGGGAAGCTGGGAAATGTAGTGACATAGGCTTGAAAAACTAGATGTCTGTTTGCAAGTAAACTACCATTCAGCACCAAAATGTAATGGCTTCTTCCTTGGACCAAACCACACCTCTGGTAAAATGTTCATGTAAATCCATCCCGTAGCTTTGGCGTAATCTTGCTAACAGACAAACAAACAAACAAACAAACCCTGGTGAAAAACATAACCTCCTTGGCGGAGGTAAAAATGTCTCCTTTGTGAACTTAAACCTACATATCCAACCATAATTATCAACTGCTGTGTAGAGGACCATTCTATCATGGTTTTAAATGTCAGTTTACAACTATCATATGCAACAGAAACATTTTGTAGGCTCATGCTCATACTAGAATCGTCAAGTAAATTCATCATTTAAAACATGGCTGTGTCTTTATACAAAAAAAAATCAGTGTAAGCCAAAGACTTACTTTAAAGGTAACCTTTCATTCGGCTCTTCTGGTTTGTCTTTTGAATTTGAAAAACTTTGATTTGGGTCTGCAAAATTATCAGTATTTATTACGGCAGGGAGGATCTGCATGATGAGTGTCACAGACTGTAGATATACAAACTTCAGTTGGTGCTATCCTCTGATCCTGAAACATCCTGAAGTCTTTTTACCAAGTTACACTGGTAGATCACTGAATTTGGAGACAAGACCAAATTTCATACACCTGCATCCACAGGTAACCTGGATGTTCTCAAGTCCTCCAGTTCCCACTGAGGTTTCAGCCATTAGGAATTTAAACTCACTCAGTCTCCATTAGCAGACTTTTTTATGTGTGTTATCCATGTTCATACAAGTATCTCCATGTATCCAAAACAAATAGTGGTCATAATCCCTGAAAAGACTGTCAAATTATTACTGGACAGTGGTTGTTTTTCCTCTTTTGAACCTCCCCTGTATGAGTCTTCTTAAGGTGACCAGACTCACTTGACAGACTCAGTTACATTTTTGTCCAGTATTAATGATACTTTCTGTTACATTAAATTGCATTATAGTTTATTGATAACAGTGGTGCTTCTGCCATCCACAAAACTGAGTGACTGTATGTTTAGTCACATGTCTGCAGTTGGTCAATAGTAGGGAGCTGCAGTGTTATCAAATTGAATGAAAAAGAAATTAAAATAACATTAGCATGTTAATTTATTTCACAACAGTATCAGGATCACAGGCAGATGCCACTTTGAGTCAGCGTTCCATTGCAATTATCTTATAAAGGCAGTCAAATATAAGATTAACTTTAAGGTGCTGCCGCTTAAGGTAGTATCTTACATGAGAAGCTGTATTATGAAGAAAAAAGTATCAACTAGAAAACACTCGGAGAGCACAAACCTCTGCCAAGGTAGCTCACACATTGCTGTCACATTTACAAGCAATAGTTCTATGATAAAGTTACCATCATTATATGTTTCCTTGACCCTTAAAACCCACTCAGAATCATGTTGGTATGATTACTAGTTTAACAGTTATTGAGCAAAAATGATCTATGCTAATGGCAGTTATCTGGATCGCCACTAAAATCTAATAATTTTTAAGTTGGGCCCTTACCAACATCTCCTGAAAATTTCAGCAAAATCCGTCCTCTAGTTTTTTCGTAATCATGCTAACAATTAAACAAACAGACAAACATATGTTGAAAAAAACATAAACTCCTTGGTGAAAGTGATGACCAAATAGGTAAAAAAAAAAAAAAAAAAAAAAAAAAAACAGAAAAATCACGAATTAACCAAGATGCCTGAAAGCAACATCCTCTGCAATTATCAGAATTTATCACAGGTCTACAACTGAGGAGCTGTTTCATGGAGCGCAAACATCAGTATTTGTGCATGAACAGACTGCTGTGCCCACCTCCTCAAAGTGTGCCAGGGTCAGGGGAGTGTACCACACAAATGAGCTGGATTTTTGGGGAGACACACACTTAAGCATGGTACAGAATGCTCCCTGTGAGTGTGCCCTAACTGACTTCAAGCTGCCGTGAAGCTGCTTTACTCATCTTAGCCCCACATGACCATATTTATCAACACTACAAGGATTTTTCACCATTTCAAATGCTCTCTCATCCAACAGTTTAGTGCAATCCATTTTTAGATAGATTGGGATTTCTGAAATAGGGTTGTATGAGTCAGGGCTGGAGTGGGACTCTGCTTCAGCCCTGGAGTTTGATGGTACAGAAGCCCACTGTGGCTTACAACTCAGGTACAATTTTAGCATTACAAGTAAAAATGCCTGAAATACTGCAATATTCTCTACATCCTCATTATTTTTACTGAATTTTATAATTTCATCTAACTTGAAAACTTGTTTGGAATGAAGCAATAAAAAAAAACATAGCAAAATATTTTGTACTATTTTAAATTGCTCTCATCCTATTCCTTTTCAGTTCTGAATTGGGTGGTTTTAATTATAAAACTGTTCTTCTGTTACTGGTTTTACAAAACACAAGTGACCACTCTTAGTTTGTGGCTATATACACTGCTTATTCTCTTTTTATTATCCATCTTTTTGTTTTTAATCTTTTCCTTCTGTAAACATATGATGAACCGTTGATACCAAAGAAACAGAGGGTAAACTTTTGTTTCCAGTGGGACATACGGTGACCCTACTAAAGCCGACTGTCTGCATTCCTGTGCTAACACAACACTACAGACATACATCACATAGATATTGCTTTCAAGCCTCTAATGTGAGGGTTGGTTGTGGTTGTATACATCACAGCCATAGACTTTGAATCATTTTCAGCTGCCATGACCCCTCTCAAATATGGTGTCTGTGTTGACATACCACACCATTCTCTATGTGTATTTATCTATGACTTCTCTTCATCCACAGCAGGTGCAGCTTGGGTCACTTTTTTCAAGATACTTTGCTTCAGCCCTCATGGCCCTCCAACCAGTCTGGCCAACCGGGCACTGTCCCAGTACTCCAGATTAGCCACTAACCGGGCCTGGTATGAGGTGAGTGACATTAGCTTGAACACTAGCCTCAGTGATGGCGATCAGTAGTACATTAGCAAAGAAAGACCTGGCACAAAAGCCAGGGCTATATATTGCTACACATGAGGCCACCACCTCCGTGTAATTTAAAGAGTTTAAGGAGAAAACAAGTTAGAAAAACAGCATAGGACAGTTTTATGCTGTATTTAACACAGCAAAAACACTACCAGGCTCCTTCTTTTAGGCACAATCCCGGTACATGGTACAGCTGACGTATTCTTCTGTCAGCAGCACACTGATCTGCTACAGTCTGCAGGCTTCACAGAAGCAAACACTACCACTAAACTAGATAAATGGATGATTTTTGCAGCATATGACTGACATTAACACTTGAGGATACTTGTATGTACTGTGCACTGCATACCAGTATCCCCAATACATGTATACACTAAAGAGCACACATGAAAAAAATGTCTGCAGAGGGGGAGCCAACAGGTCTGAATGCAAACAAGAGGAAACTGCTTTGGGACCTATAGGGGACCGGCAAAACCCACATTACCCTATTGATGCAGTTGTGTAAATCATGAGCTCATGTAGACAAACTGGAAAAAAAATTAATGTGCAACTATGAAAAATCCCTTGTTTCAGGATCAGAGGATACCAGTGGGTTTATTTATGCCTCTTCAGTCTGCAGCTCTCATCATGCAGAGCCTCCCTGCTGTACTAAACAATTACATTTTTACTGACCCGATGAGGGGACATTTTTTTTTTTAGCAAAAGCAGTGTTTAAGCTGCCCTCTCCGAATCCACAGGTGATTTGAACATGACGCATTATGCATTTTTGTTTAGTTGCTGTTGCATGGGAAGTGACAGTTCTTGTGTTCAATGAACAAGGCGCAGTATTTTTATTTCCACTCTTTGGGGTGGGCTTGGTACACTCAGCACCCCTTCAGATGGTCACCAAAATGTGGAACGACATGGATCAGTTATTTGGGAACCTTCTCTTCTTATTTGACTGGGGAGGCAATATTAAAATATGTTCAGTATAGCATGAAATTGCGCTATACTGTTTTTGTGGTTTGGTGGGACCTTAAATTCTCTAAATTACCGTAATTTCTTAATTATAACACGCACTCGATTATAACACGAACCCCATATATTCACGGTTTTTGCCTGAAAAACACTGTACTCGAATATAACATACACCCAAATTTTGCCCAAACGTTACTCTCTCAGACAATTTGAAAATTACCTTTATTCAAAGTTTTAATTAATTAAATTTCAGTATTTTGTGTATTTATTTCACAACAAATACGGTACACGATTTTCTCCTTAAAACAGATGCGGAAACACCTTTTGCTTCACGCATGCACAATTACTCGATTTCATGCTTAGCTGTAGTGTACCCACTAATCAGAGAGCAGCTGTCAACAGGCCGATGTGTTCGACCAATCACAGCGCAGCTATTTTGTGTCCCCTTGCTCACAAGGTGGCAGCGCTCTGTGTTTGCTAGTGAGCGGTAACACTTAAGAATTAAACAATGATTACCCAAAGTTAAACTAATTAAGATCCAAAATATTTGATCAGAACAGTCTAACAGTCAGTTCAACAATAATTACGCAAGTTTGGCAGGAATGTTTTGCAGAGAAAGAGAATATTTTGCATCAGATGTGTTGCAATCGCAATGTTGGCAAGACTAAGTACGCAACCAAAAAATTTGAGCTTATTTAAAAGCAAGAATTGTGTGTTAAAATCGAGAAATTATGGTACATTGTGGAGGTGGCCCTATCTAGAGCAATAGACAGCCTTAGCTCCTGTGCCTGTGCTCCTTATTGTACAAATACAGAGCTGATCTCCACCACTGTGGTTTATGTTCAAGCTAATGCCATGCACCTCTTACAACTCCACTTCAAAAATCCCAAACTATCCCTTAAAGGAATCAAATGCATTAACACGCTTTTGATGCTGCTGGCCATGTTTGCTCTTTGTTTCTTCTTCATCTACGGCTTCACCTCACATACTTCGTTGCTGTAACTCAAGCTATCAGATAATCATTGTCTTATTAGTGTGCATGTGAACACTCTGCGTGATGCTTTGTACAGAAACCACGACACAATCTATTGAGCTTCCTTGTGAGTAATTGGTCTATGGCCTCTGTTGTTTAATGCAGACATGTGTTTTCACTCACACATTTTAAACTTACAGCATTTAAACACATCCAACCCCCTAGCCTCAATCACAGATTCATTTTAAAGGTAACTGAATCCCTTTAAACAGCATTCTAACTGGTCAGTGGAGGTAAACAGTGAAATGCAGTGATTCTCTGAGTGTGTTTCTTTGAGTCAAATTAGTTGCTTTGTGCTGCCATCCTTGTTCAACACATGACCCACTGTTTAAGAAGAGTCATTATAGAAGGGTTAAATGGATCATTTAATTTATCCACAGTCTTTCACTTCCTATCATCATATTTGCACAGCCTCATCACGTCACAGTGTAATCATAAAGTAACAGAGCTGCACATATTGCTGTGACTGATGATAGTCTGTACACCCAGGAATAAAGAAGTTAAAACTGCTGTTATTTTCTTCAACCACACTGTCAGATTCTTCCAGACACATGATAAGCACTGCGCCTCAAGCACACTAACATGTTTTATTTGCCTTATTCAAATGTCTTCACTTGGGCGGATTGCAGATGACAAGACATATGTGTTTTGGTTTTTATGAGAAGCACATCTCCAGCTGAAATGGAAGACTAATTTGCACACAGGCTCACACACGCTTTCATGCTAATGATTGATAATGTTTTATTAATGCAAAATATTCTCTGCCAAGGATCCAAACAAATTGCGGCAATTTAGTCCTTCCAATGCGCAGTATCAATCATTTGTGCCGGGGTAGCGTCATGCATCAATGCCACTTTTCTTCTAAAACAGGTTCACATGCTGCAGGCGGCTGCCGCACCTTTTACAAAGACGGAAATCAAAAGTTGATGACATTTTCTAAGCAGTTTCTGAACAAAAAGAAGCACCCGAAGAGCAAAGCTTTGATTTAACATTTGTTATGCATACAATGAACTTTGTATGAACACAGACTTTTACACAGAAAAAAATGTTGGTGTGGGGCTGTTTTTTGCAGGCCTAATGAGCAGCCAGACAGACAAGAGGAAAGAGGAGCCCGGGGGCAAACTGCACCAGGGAGGTTTTTCCTCCAGATGAAAAGGCTGATGGATGCCATTTAATGAAGGAAGTCTTTACTCTAAGAAGGTTAAAGTAAACACAGCAACACAACGTCCAAGCCAACATATTTCCACAAGTCTGAGACAAGCAAAACCCTCCAGAGCTAATAAATAAAATCAATTGGAAGTGCAAAGTAGAACAACAGTCTGACAGTTTCATGCCTCTGTGAGACTACCAGTTACTGGACAGTGAAAGTTCAGTGATGGGTCAGGTTGATGTGCTGAGGGGAAGAAGTTGTCATGTGATCTGTAAAAAATCTTGTAAGCCTGGAATAAATATTAGAACTTGAACTATAAACTAAATAAAAAATCAGCTCACCTTAAAATCAGTAAAAGAATCTGTACAAACCTGAAAAAGGAGTAAAACTAGAAAAGCACTCGGAGAGCGCAGACCTCCGCCAAGATACAATTCTGGATCACCATCTGATATGATGGTTGAGTCTTCGCTCATGTCTGTCCATGTGGAGAACTCCTCCGCTGGCATTGCAAGGGAAGCTGGGTTATGTAGTGACACAGGCTTGAAAAATGTTGACGTGAGTTTTCAAATAAACTACAATTCCCATAATGACGTAAAGGGGGCAGAACCCTCAGAGCAGCCAAGGAGAAATGAATGGGATTTGCCGTTATAAACTTCAATGTGTTTTTGTCAGTCTGGATCTGATCCAGATGAAAGAGTTAGATTATATATAATATTGTGTAAATTTTGAGGCGAATCCAACAAGTGATGTCAGAGATAGGATTTTTTTCTAAATCCGGCCCAATGTTAAGTTATGGGATTTTTCGTAAATTTAAGGAATTTTTTGCAAACAGACAAATATGCGGATCACCACCAAAATGTAATGGCTTCTTTCTTGGACCAAGCCACACCTCTAGTAAAATTTAAATGTAAATCCATCCAGTAGTTTTTGTCATCTTGCTGACAGACAAACAAACACACAGACAAACCCTGGCGAAAACATAACCTCCTTGGCAACAAACAGTTTTAGTAATGTCACATTCACAAGCAAAAGATGATCATGAAGGTAAATATGCCTTCTTTTCAACTTCGGTCATCTTGTCAGGTTCTCTGTAATCCATTCAGAGTGCACATTCTTACAGAGTGACAAAAACCCTTCACACATTTTTATAATCAATTCTAGTAAATATTGTTTTTTATTCCATGCCTTACTTTTACTCTTTACCCAGTTTGTCTTAATTTCTGCTTTTACAGTTTTGCTTGCATTTTTCATGGTAATTACAAACCAGAGGAGGTGCATTTAGATACATATTTTGCTGTTTAATGATTTTGTGAATAAGCTTTAACATTGTATTTGTAAAACTACTGTCAGGATGGTGTCATCATTGTTTTAATTCATATTATGCCACAAACACTACAAGCTTGTTTGTCTGTCAGTAAAAGCTAAAAAACGAACCAAAGTTT
This sequence comes from Cetoscarus ocellatus, assembly GCA_037902135.1. Classification (NCBI taxonomy): domain Eukaryota; kingdom Metazoa; phylum Chordata; class Actinopteri; order Labriformes; family Labridae; genus Cetoscarus; species Cetoscarus ocellatus. Next base: position 1,002,097 of record JBAMNC010001050.1, read on the forward strand.
GGGAGGAATACGCCTGCAGTCACTTGTGAAGGATGCCTGCCAGTCTGACCTTCACAGCTCTCTCTGCACATTCAGCTGCAGGAGAGAGAGAAATGGAAATATGTCGTCCAGCTGCCAGTTTGAGGAGATCAATCACTGAGGACAGGTCATTGTTCTTCTCACCGGTTTAAAGGACAGAGGTCTCTCCCTCAGGTAAGGAAGGAGTTTCAGGCAGGAGCTTTGGCTGCCGGCCGACGGCGCTGCCCCGGATTAATCTGGAGGGTGCACAGCAGGGAGGAGACGGAGGTACACAGGTATGAACTTTCTGCTTTTGAATTAAAACTTTCTCTTTTGCTACCTAAAGCCAGAAATAAATATGTGAATTAGGTTTTGCAAAGTCTAACTTTAGATGTCAGCTGAGTAAGGGTTTGTCTGTCCCACCAACACTTGACAAATAAGTAAAACAGTCCTGATTGTGATTCAGCATACACTAATGCAGCCAGATGTGACAGGACTTTGTCTTCAACAACAAAATCTTAACATTGTGTAAAGTACTGACAAGTCAGTGGCTGAAATGGGAGTAAATGGGACAATTTTGTCTACAAATGGCCCAAATGCAAGGTAAATTATAAATTGGTTACTTCACAAAAACTAATAATGCATCAAATCAGTTTTGTTGCTATTTTTTTTTTTTTACACATGCAAGACTAATAAAAAAACAGCTCCCTGGCATTAACAGCATAGAAAATTACCCCCCTTTTTTTAAGGTTTTATTTTAAAAATCCCTATCGTCATGTCATCAGACAGGAACTGGATGGTTTAAATTTTAAACACAATTCATTTTAAGTAGTGGGGATCAGTACTGAAGTTAACAAAAATATTTGACCCCAGAAAGTATGAGAGGACATTTCTGTCCTCTTATACTGTCGAAAAATGATGATGATGCATCAAAATCAGTTTCATTGCTGTTTTTTGACACATCCAAGGCTGCAATGTGAAAAGCTCACAACACTTATTTAAAAGACTAATCAGTCATTTAATGTATGCTGATGAGCTAGTCATTATGTCTCCCTATTCTGGTGGTCTGCAGCAACTTCTCAAAGTCTGCTCAGATTATGGGAAATACTTTGATATAAAGTTTAACTCTAGGAAGAATGTAGTAGTGCTTGTAAAGACCAAGGAGGATCAGAAGAGAAAATCCCCCCTTTCCTCCTGTTCGACAATGTTTTAACTGTTGTGGAGAAGGTGAAATAGCTATATCACATCATCAGGGATGATCTGAGTGATGATGATGACATTTAGCGACAGTACTGTAAATTATATGCACAAATGAAAATGTTGGCACATAAATTCTACGTGTTCTGATAGTGTGAAATTTGCCCTTTTTCAAAGCCTATTGTAGCCCACTGTATACTGCTTCCTTATGGTGCACCTACAGTAAGGATAAGATTAACAAGTTATGGGTGGCGTACAACGATGCATTCAGAATTATGTTGAAACTCCAAGTGGTGTTCCCACCTTAGATGCTCTTCTTAGAAACTGTATGTGTAGTTTTAAGGTCTGGCTGAAGAACTCTAAAAATGAAATTATTATGGCTCTAGCCATGCCTAAGGAGAGCAGTACCATGTACTTCTCCAGGTTTTGGAGGCACTGGAGAGAGTGTTTGTATGTCTGTTAGACATGGACATTTTCATGTTTTTTTTCTTTTTTTTAATCTTCTCCTTTTCTTCCCTCCTCCTGTTGCTGTGTGTCCCTTGTAGTATATTTTATATGGACCAACTCAAGTCTGAAATAAAGACTGATAGAATAATGACTGAATTATCTTTGCCAAGGAGATAATGTTTTTCCGTCATTATTTAGTTTGTTTTCTTGATAGAGTTTTGAAAGGATAAGTTATGGATGGATTTTGACAAAAAGCAGGGTTGTTTCCAGCAACAACGTCTTGTTTGTTATCTCTGCCAAGGATGGTATGTTTTTTCAGACATTTGTTAGTTAGCTGGTTTATTTGTTTGTTGGTTTGTGAACACTATAACTGAAAAAGTTGGAACCAAATTTGCTGAAATTTTCAGGGAATGTTGGACATGGCAAGAAGAAGAATTTTGTTGTCGGCCTGGTTGCCTGGTTGCTGCAATGCACCTCTACATCAGTATAATGAGTTAACTTGTCACCTTGTTTGTTTCAGTTGCTAGGTCAATTGTATCCTCGCAGCAAACAAACTGCTCCTGGGGCCAATTGCAAGTGAGCCAAGACCACCTTTTTCAGGTGAGCTTGGAGCGGATACTTGCTCTGAAACAGACTGATTGCTGTGTTGATACATATACAAATTAAATGCCAACTTGTATCGAAACAAGCTTCCTAAATGCGCTAGGCTTGAAAAATTTACGTATTTACTCTGAGCTCTTGGCCCCAACTGCAGCAGTATATAGCCTGTTTTCTGTGCTAGCCCTCTCCTACAGAGACAGAGATGACCAAAATTTACAGGGCTAATGTGTTGGTTGAAATTAACCTTAAACAACTCCACTTCAAAACTACTGAACTGTCCCTTTAAGGTGGTGGTGGGCTCTGAGGCTTAATGTCGCTGCTTAAGGTCTTGCAGTTAACAGTACCAACAAACATACATACACTGCCTGGCCAAATAAAAAAGTTGCCACCAAAGAAAAAGGTCACATACTCTGATATTTTCTTGGAGCACCTTTAGCTTTGATTATGGCACGCATTTGCTGTGGCATTGTTTCAATAAGCTTCTGCAATGTCACAAGATTTATTTCCATCCAGTGTTGCATTAAGTTTTCACCAAGATCTTGTATTGATGATGAGAGAGTCTGACCACTGCACAAAGCCTTCTCCAGCACATCCCAAAGATTCTTAATGGGGTTAAGGTCTGGACTCTGTGGTGGCCAATCAATGTGTGAAAATGATGTCTCATGCTCCCTGAACCACTCTTTCACAATTTGAGCTCGATGAATCCTGGCATTGTCATTCTGGAATATGCCCGTGCCATTAGGGAAGAAAAAATCCATTGATGGAATAACCTGGTCATTAAGTACATTCAGGTAGTCAGCTGACCTCATTCTTTGGGCACATAATGTTGTTGAACCTAGACCTGACCAACTGCAGCGACCCCAGATCATAGCACTGCCCCCACAGGCTTGTACAGTAGGCACTAGGCATGATGGATGCATCACTTCTTCTGCCTCTCTTCTTACCCTGATGTGCCCATCACTGTCTTTCGACATGGTTGTTCAAAAAATGAGAAGATATTCATTGCATCGGCTGGGGTTAAATAAGTTGTTGCCAGCTGAAAGATAATCGCCCACGCAGTAATTATCCAATAAGAGGCTCTTACCTATTTGCTTAGTTAAATCAAGGTGGCAACTTTTTTTTTTGGCCGGGCAGTGTACATCTGCTGCAATGATTTCAAATTCAGTATGTTGAAACCACACACATCATTCTTTTAGTTTTACACATGAGCTGTGAGTGGCTCAAGTTTTTATTTTTGTTATTCAATGTCTAAATTTATCTTCACATCAGTGGGTACGAAATTGGCATGGAGCGGTGCTCACAGGCACACATATAATTGACTGTGTTGCCCGACAGGCAAGGAGCATGAGAGATATGGCTGAATGCAAATAGCATTACAAAATACCAAAGTTGTGTCTATATTTATGGCAGGCAAAAGACGTGACAAGTGAATGGGGGAAGAGGAGGGCGAGAGGAGAGGAGAGGAACTTTTATCTGTGAGAACGAGTGGGAAGACAGAGAAAGTTATGCAGTTGTAATGCTGTCTGAAACTTGCTTGTGATGGAGCAGGGGAGGAAATTTGTGTATCCTGACAGTTTTTTTTGTCATTGATGTCTTCTTGTCATAGGTGCTACAGGAAGAAAATCTAAAAAAGTTTTGTCTGGCACACAGTTCTCACTCAGGAATAGATTTTTATAGCACTGTGGATGTCAGAAATGAGCAAGTGGACATCTGCAATTGAAGACAGACAGATTGATCGTCAGAAAAATCAAGATCAGACAGTGTTTGTGCAAATTATTGACTGATAGATCCTTGCAGAGGGTGCAAGAACAGCACTAACAGGCGAGAGGTGGATGAAAAATCGCACAATTAGCTGCAGATCAGGGCTAAATCTTCTGTCACAAGTTTAACTAACACTGTGTAAAAACCCCGGAGACAAGCAAGAGCCGTGCATCAATACCCAGCATGCAGTAATTGAAGCAGTGACACAAATGATGACCACTTGCAGGGAAATATCAGAGAGTATTGATCACTAATGGCTTCAAGGGTGTGTAGAAGGTCCTACATTTCAAAAATAATTAGCATGTAAGCATTTTAAAGAGTCAGGAGGAAGTGTAAAAAATATGATATTCGGCCAGCTGTCCTGCAGCTGTGTGGAATCAATATGTTCTGAATTAATGGGCAACTTAACAAGGCACTTAAAACCCTCTTAACAAGTGAGATAAAAACCCAGTGAACTTTGAAGGGTAATGAACATGTTTTATCCCTATGAAGCGGCTGGCTTTATTAGCTGAAACAAATGGAGCAGGCACTTAAATCAGACACTGAAATTGACTTTTAAATAAAAGAAAGGGGCTGAAAATACAACAGAGGTCTTTTAAATCGGCTATGTAGCAGATCTAGAGGTACAGGCAAACTGAAGGAGCGGTATTTGTATTCTCCATCCCCCCACCCAAAAAACAGGCGTGATCTGAGACCGTCAGCCACCTCAAACCCAGCTGTGACGTTTGAAGAATGGCGCCCTTATTCATCATTCATCTTGTTTCTTGTGAAGACTTGGTGACAGTCGGGAGGTTTGACATCAATCAGTTTGTTCTAATCGGGACGAATTGAGACAAAATCAAAAACCAGTCATCATCTCTGCCATTTTCAAATAAAACTGTGAGGCCTTAAGGGGGAGAAAGTTTGCTAAGTCTCGAACTTCTTCATTTCTTACAGGAACTAATTGACCCTAACACCCACAGATGTCCCTGCAACAGATTACCACTGCTGTCCAGGCTAGCAAACAAAAGTTTTCATGCAAATGAGCATTTTCTTTCTCATCAAACTTGATCTGAGTAGCAATAACTAAGGGGTCCTTTCAATCTACACAGACGAATCAACCAATAAAACATTTTCAAACGTTTTTGAAGAAGTACATGTATTTAACATTATTCAAACAGCAGAGGTTAAAAATAGCACCAAACAAAGCTGATGAATAGACTCATGTGACTTTTGAGGAAAAGAAAGCAGGAAAGTTTTTTACCAGAGCCATGCTGAGCCAAATACTGATTGGTGAATGAATCTGTGCGCTATTGTGGCCAAACACCTTATAAATGTAGCCTTAAAGTTTGGCCTTTCTGTATTAGCTGATGTGAACTGAGTGAATGCCTTCATTCAAATGTCTCTGGAATAAGTTTACAAGTTAGGATCTCTACCAGCCTCCAATCTTGCAGCTAAAATAATGCTGATATGAACGAGAGGGCTTCAGTGAGCTGATGACATTTGTTGAGCTTGAGATAAATCCACCACTGTGGGAAACAACAGCTGCAGGAGTGGAGAAAATGTGAGAGAAGAGCAGCAGAAGTGATTATCAACATGTCATGTGTTACTGTTGGCGGGTTCACAGCGTTGTGTCTTGGATAACTTTATGTTGATTTCATCGGTTTTGTGCTTTTGTGCTGTTCAGAAGTTACAGTGACCAAACAGAGTCTGGGCTGTCTTATTCAGTCTATTGCTCCATGTTTATTCCCTTAATATTGTATAGTTTAGGTGAAATTCTAGTTAAATAGTGATCTTAATATTACATTAAAGAGCCCTTTTTTGTCATAACTGTGTTTCATATGTTGGATTCTGACGATGAAAAAGCAGTCTCGCTTTCATATACTGATACAACTATGTTACCAATCCGTCTAAGATGCTCTGTTGGAGCTCCTTTCACTTTAAGGCCGGAGATCTACTTTCTGTTAACTACACGGACAAAGATGTATGATGGCCATCCCCTGCGTCAATTTAGCATGCCAGTTGTGCACGTCATCCAGATTTAAGGCGACGCAGATGCAAGTTACTGCTGCTGCTTGGCCTCATGCCGTCAACCCCGCTGCATTCATTCTTTGGTTTTTGATCTGCACTGCCAGTGGGCTCAAACTGCTGATGAAAACACGTCAGGGTGTTACGCTGGTGAGTTATATGGATGGGTTTGTAGGGACGTGCAGTTTCAGGCAGCTACTGGCACTGTAAACAGGGTTGTAAAAAGAAAACCTGATCCAGCAGACTTTTTTGTCTTGTGCGTAACATACTCTATCACACAGAGGAAATGTATAAAACACACAAAGTAACCTGAAAAATTGTAAAATGGGCTCTTTAAGAGCTAGGATTTCAAGTTTTCATAAAAATCACACCACAGAATGCAAAGTGGGTTTTATATCTTTTTCTGGGACTTTTTTAAATGTTAAAAAAATGTAAGTAGGTGATTATTTTATAATCATTATAATGCCCATCTTTGATGCACTCACATGACAAATGCTCCTTCTTTTTCTATGACCTTGGTTTGGAGAGGTTGGGAATAAAAATAAAGAACTAAATAAGGCTCCTTAAAACCCTTAAAACTTTGCTATTTATTGCATACTAGTCTCAAATGCAAGCAGAGCTAAAGAGAAAAATGTTAATTTGATCCCCGAGAACAGACCTCCAGGAATGGCCCACAATATTGCCCTTTAATGAGAAACAAGTCAATCTCATTTCTCAGTGATCCAATCCAATTTTGAAGAACAGATTAATAGCTAACTGCATTAATTGACTCACACGCAAAGCACCGAGGAGGAGCCCATGAAAACATCATCTACATAATATCCATTCACTGGAGATGCACCTACACCTTTCAGAGTGTCACAGACCCTGGCTCCCCAATATGGGCTGCTGATTTTTTTGACGGGAACAACAAAGTTTGTTTGGTAAATTATCAGAGGCTGCGATGGGAGAAGCGCTCCCCCGAGCAGATGGCTCTTTTTGCCATAATCAGTGTGCTAAACACGGGATAATACAAACTTTAATGAGTTCAATGCAACTTTTCTCTCACTCGCTCACAGCTGCTTTGCCTCAGAGTCACAAATCAATCCATTATTACAGGTAAAACAACAGCCAAGCAGGAGGGAGGAACCGTGGTCATTAGTGCTGACAAATGAAGGGCCTGGGGACGCTGGGTAATTCATCTAGAGCTGAATATTCTACTTCAGGAGCCGATAAGAAAAAGGTTTTGTTTCAATTTCATAGACCGCACACACCCGAAAGAATCTATTAACATTTATCATGAAAAATGTAAAAAAACAACAACTTGCATAATGTATCAAAGAAGCACTAAAGATAATCAAGTTTAAAATAAAGCATTTTCACAGTAGTTAGAGAGACAAATGCTATGTAATTACCTCCACCAAAAATTCTGTTTTTGACAGCGATTGTCTGTCTGTTAGCATGATCACTTAAAAAGTCATGAACATCCATTGATGAAATCATCAAATAAAAGTTATAAGACTTTGGTGTTGATCCAAAGCCAGATGCAGGTCCAAGAATCTTCTTAATAATTTGTTAACATTGTGAGATAGAGCAGTTTTCCACATTTTTGCTGATAACTTTGCTAAGAATGTCAGAAATTATTCTAATTCAGAATATAAATATCTTGACAAGAAGGCCATAATTTGAGTCCCCAGAGCATTTGAGCTATAAATTACATGCAAACTATTTTTTTGAGTAATGATAATCTTTGTACTTCCAGCTAGTTATAATTAGGGATACACATTATTTTAAGAGCCTATATTATGCTTTTTCAAGTTTTATACTTCCCCCTAGTGGGGTTTACATGTCTTCTCCACATGACAGAGCACTTGTTTGACCTAAACAAAACGTCTAACACAGCTTGTTCCTCCTACCCCCGATAGACCTACTAGAGTGACGTCCTACCTTTGTTACTTCAGCACTTTAGGGTCATTGGCCCAGAAAAGCAAGCCCAGCACAGAGCAGAGATGGTAGAATGAATGCAGAGTTGCTACCAACAGTGCCAGGTCTGTTCACACTGACTGTTTATAATTTCAAACTTAAGTTAACAGGCCAAAAGTTAACTGGTATTTCTTTCTCCGTGGTCCTCTTTTTCCTTTTCAAGTCTGGATAAAGCCTACATACATACATATATATATATATATATATATATATATATATATATATATATATATATATATATATATATATATATATATATATATATATATATATATATATATATATATATATATATATATACATATACATATATATATATATATATACACACATATATATATACATATAATATAATTTATATACATATACATATATATATATATATACACACATATATATATATACATATATATACATATACATATGTCTCTCACGGCAAATTCAGCACTCTGACTGAAGTCAAATCACTGAAAATTCACTCTCAGTTGAAAAAAAAAAAAATTCATAAAGAAGTGTGAAAACTATGTTTCTGTGAATCATATCTAAGGTTGTTACTGAAGGATCTTCAACTTGGAACTCCTCCTCTGACTTCTGGGTTTACCTGTGCATGATCTAGTAAGAAAACCAAAATATTTTCTTTAAATTATGTTTTCAGTAAGAGAAAGCACACTGACATGGTTTGATCAGTACTATGCTCCTCTTAAGCTAACTAAATTTGCATAGCAAAGTGGATAAGATGAAAAAAATATTCACTTAATTTTATCAAATAATATACAAGTAAGGCTTTAATTTATTGTTTGTGTGTGATTCATAAAATCTATAAGATAAGTTCTCTGTTGGGGAGTTTTGTAGAATATTAATCAGATCAGTAATGCAGATGTTTGAAAATGAGGTCTTGGAAAATCTTTACCACCAAAGCATAATAAGCGAGCATTGGCTCATCACTGTTTTGACATTTTTGTGATTGACAGCTGACACTTTCAGTCAGAGTTTTTAGCCAGGAAGTATAGGTACTAATCTGACCATGTCTTTTTAGCATCATTGTCTGTTGTAAACTACAAGAACACTGAGTATCTGACAGCAATAATCCACTTTTTGCTTCTCTGTGGGTTTTCTCCCTGATAAGCCCTGTAGCTCTGTAGAATAATGTTTTAGGTCTGTCTTCACATTGGTCGCTGCATTCAGTTACAAAAAACAGTTGTCTCTCACTTAATGAAAATTGGCCTGATTAAAACACATAACTGGCAACCTGTAAGTAGCTCCGCAGTCTAGTGTAGGGTGAGTGCCTTGCCCACAGAGTGTGGTTGATAAGTTTGTGAAATCAGTCACTGACAGTTTTGTTGCAAGAACAAAGTCTATAAAAGTATCTCAGTATCTGTAAAACTTACAGCCCAGTGCCACTGATTTCGTTCTATAAAACCTCTGTGAAGGTCTGTTCCACCCCACGGACATGCTGTTCTTACATTTCTAAAATGAACAGGGATTTATTCTAAAAAGAATCCACATAAATCATTGGATGTAGACTGTATTGTGGAAAGCCCAGAAGTGGGCTGGAGTAGCTCCCAGTTCCCCCTTGCCCTCCGTCCTGCAGACAGCAAATTTAGCTGAGGCCTGTACCAGAGGATCTCCTGGGCACCAAGTGACAGCTACAGCAAGACTCTTTTTCAGGGCTTTATTTTGTGATATTCACAATTGTTGAATATATTGAGAAAATAAATCTGGTTATTCAGATATATCCGGTCTGTGAAGCACTGCAAATGGAAACAAATCAAATGTATGTGATATTTTTCTCTTTTTTTTTTTTGTCTTCCTGCAGTTTCAATCCAGTTACCGCTAATACACTCAAAATACAGATTAAAAGCTTTGGACTGCAGCACTTGACTTGTGCAACTCATGCTTCAGACCATCAATAATTAAATGTGTCTTTAAATACAATATCATGATGAATACATTACCAGGGTGTAGAGGAAGAGTTGGCAGAAACCTCTGCAGTTTCATACATGCTACACTCACAGTCATGTTTAATGAATGTGCTCTATAAAAAGGCACACGTTTGAAGACTACACATTATGCTGTCCTATTTCTCTTCCCCTGCACCTGATCCATGCTGAGGGAGGGAAGAGTTAAAGAATCATCCAGGTTTTTTTTTTTATTAGAGTTACAGAAAGGTTTATATTCAAATGAGCCGGCATACATGTGTAAACTTAGGCTGGGAGATATGAACCAAAATCAAATCACACATGTTGTGTCTTTTTGACTCTTTGACTGCTCTTAATTGGGATGTCACTGTCAAGATAACAAAAGAAGAAGAAACTGGGTGCATCTGATTGGCCAACAAACCAAAAGCTATTCATGGCTGGGGTTAAAACTGTCCGGAAGAGATGTTTTTGGCCTGGAGCCTTCAAGGGACAAGAAACAGAGTGATCTTCCCAACACAGTTGTACCCATATGGATCTGTTGTATGGTTCCAGAGGTATCATTAAACAATCTAAAAGATGCAACTTGTGGACATCAGCAATCCCATGGTGCCTGAAGGTTTTTTTTTTGCATACAAATTCAGCCCTTTCAGCTCCCAGTTAGCTGCCTGCCAACTTCCAGCCAGCTACTAGCCGACTCCCAGCCACTGGAGGTCCCCTCTACCTCTCTGGGGTTGTGCCTGAACTCCCCTAAAGACACACCAACTGAAGCATTTGCCGGGTGTTTAAGTAGTGGTTAATACTAATCGGGCAGTATGAAAACAAATAATAATTTAACAATGTTTAGTTGAATTTACATTGACAAGACTGTGATTTTAAATCATTTTACAGATGCCTACCCTCCAGCATTTTTATTTAGTAAGATTATACTCATGAAAAAATGGCAGAAACTTCAATTAATCAAGCTAGTATATTAGAGGTTCAACAATACAATCCTAAAATGCTAACAAAAAAGGGGTAATTTGGCTTAAGGCTGAATTTGATCATAGTTTATATATGATTTAAATACCATATATGTATGATTGTTTTGAAAAGTGGACACAGTTGTTCCAAAAGGCCTAAGCATTTAAATGGCATCAGAGTTTAAACATTACAGGAATTTCCCTTTAAGGAATAACTAAACTAACTTCATGAAAGGTAAAACCTTCACAATGTCTTTGTTAAAATACAACTTAAATCCTTTGAATTACCTGAAGGTCTCAGTTTCTCCCTTTGGAAGAAAATTAAGGAAACTTGATGTTCCTGCAAATGATAGAAGAAGACCATACATTTGTCTGAAGAGCTCTTTAGCACAGGATGACAAATGACGGTGCATAAAGTGTTATAATTATGCAGAGTAATGCAATTCTCCATAAAGCTCTATTCTCTGCAGTCTTTTCATAGGAAAAACAAACCCAAAGCAGCTCCAGCTTGTGTTCAGAGCGGAGCTGTCTGTCTGTGCCAGCTGTTTAAGGAGGATAACAAAGAGCCTCCACTCAAACTCACACTCATCACTCCAAGGCTTTTCATATGCTTTCTCTGTAGAGTGCATAAAAAAGTATCAAGAACTTGGTTTGATGCTGAGAAGCTCTTCAAAAGCCTTCAATTGTTCCACTGGTAATACAACCTGTCTTTAAGTTTCATTGAATCTTTGCACAATGTTGAGTACCATGAGAAACACAGAAGCTCTTCTCAACTCTAGCCTGCACTCCATTGTTGAATCTCTGGGTGAAGGATTTATATTGTTTTCTCTAGGGTCGAGATCACTGGCTGTTTTATCAACAAAATAAGCTTTGATTATATGCTGTATTATCACAACCTACAGTGCCTAATTTAAACCCTGCTCTGGCTGCCTGCCTGGTGTGCACAGCAGTGCATACTTAAGCATTTTGTCTGATACCAACACTTTTAAACAGCGCCTGAACTAAATTGGAGAATTCTCAAAAGATTCAAGCATGGTCATGTAAAAGTAAGTCATTGGGACCACAAATTATATCAGTGTATTCTTATCATTTTTGTCCTGTGGAAAAAGACCAAATTATTTGAATAATACCAAAGAAATGATCAGGCATTTTTTTTAACTGTTAGATACCACAGTCATGATAAAATGGACCATTTTGGGAAAGTAAACATTGCAGACAAACTTTGCATGCCCACCACAAAACATTTCCTACAAAGTGTGGATGTCTTCTCCATCTTCCATCTGACATTATTGTCCTTTAAGCTGTAAGATCATGTTGTCTGCTGAGCCCACATTTTGCCTTAACCCTTCAACTTGAAGCCATTTTTCTGCAATTTTTTGGTCAACAGATCAAAGATGCCTTTTCACATCTGTATATTGTTCCCTCAAGCCTTGGCTATTAAAAGAAAAAAAATACAATCATGCAAAGAAACTCACAGAATCTTTTAATTTTGTTTTTCACATTTTTACTCTTATACCTCTTGATGTATTTTTTGCTTCACATATATATTTGTGACACTCTTGTGAGCAGGTTTTGTCCCAAATGTTACAAAAGCCAACATCACACAGCTCAAAGTTCTTGATTAATTTCGAAACTGATAAGTAACTGTCTTTTCTCTTGCTGGGATGCTGACTGCTTCTGATTGGTTGCTACCATTAAAACGAAATAGAAGTTGGGAGTGTTTGATTGGTCAGGAGACTGACAGGAAGTTGTCACTTTTCTGAAGGTCAAAAGAAGTCTAACACTATATCTACAATTTTTTTCAGCAAGAAAATTTGATATAAAAATAACCAATTAACAACTTAAAAGAAGCACTTTTCACTTAGTGGCTGGATTAAATACCTTGATAAAGGATACAATGACCTCTTTTCCTTAGGATATCAAAAAAGATTGAGCTTCGAATCACAGTTGTCCCCTTAAAGATCTGTTGTAAGATTCCAGAAATATAAGTAAATAACATCAGTATTGATGCTTTGGGGCACCAAGGAACTAAGGCTTTAATTTGACAAAAATTGGACAAAAGAAGTTTTGAAAAAGGTTGCCTCATCAGAGTCTCATTTTTGGCTCATTTTCTATTGAAACATTCAGATGTTTGATTCAGAATTTGGCATAAACAACATGACAGCATTGATTCATCCTGTCATCGATCAATGGTTAATGCTGGTTCTGGTGGTGGTGCAATGGTGTGGGAGATATTTGTTCTTGCACACTTGGGGTCGCTTTAGTACCAGTTGAGCATCATTTAAACAGCACTGCCTACCTGAGTATTGGTGCTGACTATGTCCATCCTTTTATGCAGTGTAACCATCTTCTGGTGGCAACTTTCAGCAGGTCACACAATATCACAACTCAAATCACCTCAAACTGGTTTCTTGAACCGATATGGACCAAAATCTGTGGAGAACGTTTCAGCTCCTTGTTGAATCTATTCAACAAACAATGAAAGCATAGCTTGGAGGGCAAAAGGGGGTCCAACCTGGTACTGGTAAGGTGTACCTAATTAAGTGGCTGGCAAGTTCCTCTGAACAGAGAAAGCAGTTTTTCCCCTGTGAAGATTTACAAAAGGGCACACTGAAGTTTCTTTATGCTGTTACAGACCCTGATACTGTGAATGGAACAAGGTCAGTGAAAGTCTGAAGAGTCTGGCGTTTTAAACATTTATGTTGAATTTAAGATTGGAAAGTTTTAATGAGCTATCAATTCAAAAAATGAAACTCTGAGCTGTATTAAAACTAAATAGGCAACAGTGATAACAAGTATGTTGATTTTTAGACTTTTTGACCTTTAAGGTCCCATGTCCTGGAGTGTTTAACCATTAAAATCACGTCTTGGGTGTCTTTTAAGCAAGGAAATTAATGAACAATTTCATCTCTGTAGAGGATCAGATGTAGCCCATTTCCCTCCTATTTGGAAAAGCTATAATCTTGGAGGGGCAGGAAGCTACAAGAGGCTATGATAATGAGCTCTGTGCTGATTGGCTGCCCAATTATGCCTAATGGGAAGGGAAGGAGGGGTTATACATGCTTCGGAGCAGACTTTCAAAGCAGTCATGGCGTCTACCTGTGACAATCAGAAAACACACATGTACTGTGGGTTGAGGCTGTATAGCTATTACATCATTACAACCTGAGGAAGTAAAAATGAAGGGTTTTAGGTGGCATTTTCTTTAAAGTGGTAGAACACATCTCCCTGAACTGGGAGTTTAGTAAAAGGTGTCTTGGTCTTCTGCTCCCCAAGCTCCTTCTAACATTAAAAACAATGAAAATTGATTCAAAGAGATGGGACCTTAAAGTACCATTACTGGTTATGGTTGTTGTAATCAGCTGAAGGGGTTGGGGTCCCTTGTCTCCAGAGCCTCTGGCCGTAGGGTTTGCACCACTTTTAAACTTAATGGCTTGTAAACACCTACAAATGAAGTTGGGCTAACGTTGCTGGTGCAGATGAGTCGTCAGGAATAATGAATGGTGGAATGCTCACCCTGCATGTGCTACCAAACCTGACCTGACTTTATATACCTCATTGTCATTGAGTGTTACTTGTTGACTTATGACATTTTTTCATGAAATACAGTACCTATTTTGTGTTCATGATCTTGCAGGCGCCACTGCCGCAGCGTAAGGCAGAGAATGTAAGCCTCTTTGTAAAACAAACTCTCACAAAACATTTCAGAAATGGAGCAAAAATATCCTCTCTATAGAGAACTCTGTAGTGTTGTTATTTGTATTTCTTTTAATAAAAAAAATGTGGTCTAGATCTGATAAAACTGCTACTGAAGCTGTTAGCATCAATGCTAATCCCTGTATGAGCAGTCACTTCCTGTCAGCTCACTCATAGCTCTCATTTCCTCCTGCTTCAAAGAGGCTGATTGGGTCGTGCCACTTTGGGCCGCTCACAGTCAATGTAGATTGAAGCTTGGCAAGATGCATCTGCCTGATTACAGACATTGAATCAGGTTGATCCATCTGGTTAGTATCTTTATGCTCTTATCAACTTAGTTTGGTAGTTTTCACATCTATAGTTCTGTTGCTCTTTTCCAATTCAGTTGAAACATTTTTATTGCTAGCTGGTGTCTACAGCAGATCATAGAAGTCACCAGATAGCATGGCAACTAACTATAATGTAACACTGGTAGCAGTGTCCACAGAGAAATTGTCATCAATACAGAAAAGTAGAAAGCAGAATTCTCCTGCTTGAACAAGCTTGACATACAGTAATTCTGGTAACTAAACAGTATTTTGAATCAGCCAATGCTGTCGTGTTTTGTGATGATCTGCTTTAGAGATGGTGAGTAACTTTAACTTGATATTTTCATGCTATGATGTACCTGTGTGTCTCTTTACGATCCAAATCATTATTATTAAGTCACACTTTGTCATCTTCATGGTTGCCTGGTTGCTGTAATGCAATTTTTATTAATGCAGCTGCTTACAGCAGTGGAAGGAGTAAACTCAGCAACCTGTTTGTATCTTTGCAAGGTTGATTGTGTTCTTACTGCAAATAAACGTTCCAGGGGTCAACTGGAAGCAAACCGAGACCACCTATTGCAGGTGAGCTTGGCGCTGTTGGTTGTATCAATCAATCAATTAGTCAATCAATCTTTATTTGCACTGCGCAGATTCATAACAAGCTTTATCTCAAGACATTTAACAACAGAGCAGGTTGAAGACAAACACTTTATTTTATGGATACACATATATGAATAAATACATACATATAAAACACACATATACATTTATATACAATACATACATCCAACACCCAACATAAATGTATATAGCCAATCATGAATCCCTTCATCATGGCGGCAAGAAAAAACCTCTGTCTAGCAGCAGGAAATCTTGATTGTGGATCTCAGCCTCATGATGAACAGCTTGTACTGAAATAGGGGTTGATGGCTGTGTTGATATAAACAGGAAATGCCCGCTTTTATTGGAACAATCATCCTAAAACACCTAGTTGTGAAAATAAACGCAGTTTCTCATGCATATTGTGTAACTGTATGCTGCAAGCCAATTATATATATAATGCCAGACTTTGATCATAAATAAATGTTATGCAATACAATACATTGTTTTTAAGTTATGTACTTGCTATTTGGAAATTGTGGGCAATGAAGGTTGTACAGGATGGGTTCTTTAAAAGAAAAAAAGCATTTGTTGGCAGCATTCAAGATTTCTCCTTCAAGACTTGTTAACCTCCAATGTTCAGCTGTGGCCTAATGGACCTTCAATTGTGCTCTTTGAAAATGCAGTCAGTGCATCACCCAGAACTCTAACAATTTAAATTACAGAATGTTTGATGTACTGTATGTTTTCTGATCTGCAGTGTCGAAACATAAAACGGCACAAATGCCCTCAGCTCCCTTCCCACTCTCTTTAAAACATTTACAGTTCACATGAGCACATTTGTGCCATGCCAAGGTGTTAACAGTGTGAAAAGAGGGACCGATGGTGCTGTGAAGCCGTGTTACATAAACTGATGTACTTTGAGCTCATTTCATACATATTAGAGAATCTCCTTGCAAGGTTGGAGGAAGGAAAAGTGAAGCAGCTCAAATTTTATCAAGAACTTTAATGAAAGACAAATTACTTTGCTATTTTACAATGAAATGTCGTATGAGGACATGCTGTAATAACCATACATTAGTAAATGTGCATCTTGCTGATTTAATCCAAGCTCCCTAAATTCAAATCAAGTAGCCTATCATTCTGTTATATGAGTGATGCGTTTCCAAACCAAGCCATGGTGCAACATTAATCCTCCCCGGTGCAACTAAAGAGTGCAAGAGCTTTGCAAATTACAATACTGTGCAGATCAGAGCGTAGGAACTTTGACATGTTTGATGTTTATGACGACGCACAATGACTGATGGGTACACACAACCTGTCTTCTCTTCTTGGCACTGATGGGTTCAAGTCAGAATAAAAAACGCAGGTGACATTATAAAGAGAGTTATGGTCCTCTGAGGGGAGAAGATCAGAGGGAGGTATCACACAGAGATCACTGCAAACATGTATTCAAATGACAGCAAAAAGCCGGATTATTACCCACACACAGACGGATTTAGTTGTTAGGAGGCCCCAGGGGACAAACAATACAGGGGAGCGTTCCCTGTGTCTGCAGGCATTTATCCAGTTATTATTTGATGAAAATAATGACATAATGAGAGAGTTTGATGGACTTTTCACACAGAGGAAGTTTATGGTCTTCAATCAAACCTTTTGGAAAAGTAAGAACTGTCTAAATTGTACACACAGGTATGCAAAAACTTGATTCATTATCCATTATTAGATGTTTTAGGTTTTCTTTTTATCTATTCTTTAGTGGGCTATATTGTACTATGTAATTTTTATGCCTCTGTGCCTGTAGCAGTCAAGGCCACCTGCACTGTTTGTCAGTTTTTCTCAAAATCAAACTCGATCGGTTTTCAAACATACACGTAAATAACCGAAGATATTTGGTTATTTTGCCTGAACATAAAGTACTTACCATTAAAAAAAAAGGTGTTTTTGCTGTCAAGCAGATGCAAAGTAAAAAAGAGATTGTTAAGCTGAATATAGAATACACAAATCTAGATTCAGCACATAGAATAGATAAAAATTTGGCTATGAGGCATATTTGGAGCAACAGTAATCAATCAAATTGATGATTAATTACATATTTTAGTATTTATTTGTATTTTTATCAAAATCATTGTTTTAATCATTTTAATATCTTTTTAGGTTTTTATCCTTTTATGTTATTTTAGCTTTTTAGTAATTTGTGTTTTTCGATTCTTGGTTTTATTCCTTTGCCTTATATCTTGTTTCTTTTCTTATATATCCTTATCAATCATCTAAATTTAATTGTCTCTTCTACTTTGGCTCTTTTGGTGTGAAATATTCCCCAAGTCCTTCCTGACATCCTTCCTAATTGTTATTATTATTATTATTATTATTAAAATTATTATCAGTCTTATTATTATTATTATTACCGAGGAATACTACTTCCTAAATGGACCTCTGCTGAGTGTTTATTTGCTGAGTAGTTGTAATAATCCATGATTACCGATAATACTTTTTTTGTATTTTTTCTATCACTTTTCTGCCCCCACGTTTCCCAAAATCGTTATCTGCTACACGTTATACATTCCAAAATTCAAACTATTTTTCTAATATTACCAATAAATGATTGTCAAATTCATCTTGTTGATCGCGTGATCCTTGCTAGTGAATACTCCAGACAGCCTTACTGTTTATAAAGCCATTTCTGTTTATATTATTGCCTAATGTCATGAGTAATGAATGAGTAACCAAAATCTGCAAATACCTTCCACAATTTTTGTCACATGTGGTCTATTCTGATCTAGTTATCAGAGTGAACAATAAGCTGGTATTTTGATTTTAGCACAATTTACAAACTAATTTGGAAAATTTTGTGAAAAAAGTTGTGTAATTCAAAATCCATCTGCTCTGCTGGCCTACACTCCCTCTTCCATGAACCGGCTGTAGTTCAGTCCAACCACTAGATGACGGAAACATGCTCCCAATACGTTCCTTAAGTGGGATACATGAGCCACGATAGCTGAATTCAGACTGGCAGCATTTTGAGTCTGATTTGTGACATACGTCAACAAAGGGATATTATTGCATGACGTCACAAAGAAGTCATTTTGATTTTTTGTTTCTGTAGCTCAGTTTTCCTCCTGAACAACAATTATGCAGTGTGTTTTCATCATGTTATTGTCAAAAGTGTGGCTTGTTTCTTTACACACAAAAAAACAACACCAGTTTAAGCTGACTTCTTACTTTGAACTTTCATTCTGCTCATCAGATATTCAGATCCTCTCTACAAGCACTCCCTGCATTTTTTCCCCCGAGGGCGTTTTCGGTGTGGCTGTGCCTTGAGCGATGTGCCTCTGTGTGATCAGCCCCTTAGGTGGCTAATTTTTTTCATTCTCCTTTTCATCCACTTTCTGTTTTTGTCTTGTTGTGAATCAAAACAGCCAGCCCCTAATCACTTCTCTGCTGTGGAGAGGAGTTATGTATTTACAAAAAAATTTAATAATGGATAACCACCACAGCTCTTCAGCCTCTCATATAAGAGCTGTTATTACAAACATTAGCGCTCAGTGTATCAGGGCGCAGAGTGGAAATGTTGTTGCGACATGCTGTTGAGTTTGCCACTCTCTAATTACAGCAAAACATGAGTGAGGAGGTGACAGAGGGTTCAGGTGGAGGGCCTTTATGCATAATTCACATCACATCAGTCTTTATCCGCTCACTTCCACTCCCTCTCACACGAAATGATGGCACTGGAATATGCCGAGGCCACGCTGTTGATCATGCTAACGTAATTTAGGTTTTCGTTAGGATCCTCCGCAGGTGGAAATAAGTGAGAAACAACTCAGACACATGCTGTTTATTTTACAAATAGGAAACAGCAGCTCTGCATGATTACAAGAAGGTGATACATCTACTTTTTCTTAGGAGGCATGTGGCAGATAACGAGGTGGGGGTATTGAGAAGCATAAGAGGTGTCTGAAATCAAAGCAACAGGATCTGAGGCAAAGAAGTAAATGATGTGATGTGAACAGTACATAAATGTAAGGCAAAAGAGTGTTCGGGGGGAGACTGGGTGTCTTCTGACAAAAAGAAATTTTGCCCAAGGAGCTTTTTGTATTCTGTATTCTGGCAATTTCATTATAAAATGTATTTTTTGTTGCAAAGTGGAAAAACTAAGCTAAGCAAAACTAAAGTAAACTAAACTAAATTAAACCGAAATAAAATAAAATTAAGAAAACTAAACTAAATCAAATTAAGTCCAACTAAACTAAATTAAGTTCTACTACAAAAAAACTGAACATAATTAAATTATATTAAACTAAGTTAAGTCCAACAAAAGTAAACTAAACTATATTAATTGATCTAAACTAAATTAAGTCCAAATACATGAAACTAAATTAAACCAAACTAAACTAGGTTAAAGTAAGTTGCATTTACTAAACTAAATTAAACTAGAATAAATTAAAATAAAACAAAGCAAAATAAATTAAGTTCACATATACTTAAATACATAAAATTAGATTAGATTCAACTAAATTAAAGTAAATTATGTTAGCTAAACTAAATTCAGCTAAATTGAACTTAACTAATCTAAAATAAACTAAGTCAAACTTAACTAAATTACATTAATTAAAAAAGCTAAATTAAATAAACTATTCTAAAATAAAATACTTATCTTAATTAAACTAAACTAAATAAACTAAATTCACTTCAATTAAAAAAAAAAAAAAAAAAAAAAACTGGACTAAACAAAATGTAACCAACTAAAATGAGGCTACGTTCAGGGTAGCTGGACGTGTAGGGGTCTAAACAGCTTGGGGATTAACCCTTATGACAAAAACTAATTTGGGGGAAATTTATTAAGATAATTTAGCAGAGGTTTCCAGTGTTAATAAAATCTACCAGAACAGCATCTAAGGGTGAACTTAATTTCTCCCATTTTAGTAAAAACTAGATCACATGGAGCCGAGCTTTAATAGAGGGTGACTGAGGAGACTTCCACAGGAGAAGAATTATTCTACTTGCTATCAAAGAAGAAGAAGCAATGATATTATCCTGAACTGCTGGAGAAATTTGACTAATTTTAAAGTACTTTTATGAATCTAAGAAGAGTGGAGCTATATAACCCCACAAATGTTGAATCAACTTTGTGGGAAGTAGTTTAAAAACTGAACAATGTGCTTTTAATTAGCTCTGAAATCTTTCAAATTAACGATGACCCTGTTTTGAGGCATGGGTGTGGTAACCTGACACGCCAGACAGACAGCTCCATATATCCACCACGGAAATATTTCACCAGTCCATCTGAGGAAGAGCCCATAGAAAATGTTTTTGTTTTCTTTTCTTTTTTAGAGGGTAGAACCTTCAAAAGCAACTGCAGCTGGTGATTGGATGATCGTTCTGCCAGTCACACTCATCACAGACCAATCCACAACAAGCCACAGTATGACGTAGCAGCTAGACCCTGTTGTTAGCCGTTAGCTTAAACTACCTTACAGTCCTAAGACTGTCGTCTTACATTAAATTATACGACACAGATGTATCATTAACCACTTTTATGTGACATGAGCCTCGTCAACAACAATTCCCACCAAGTAAACTTATGAGGAGAGCAAATTTTGCCAGGTATCGTTGAGTAACCATGACTCTGGTCTACCACAGACTAATCGGCATCGTCCGCAGAGGATTTCCGCATCTCTCCCAGTTTCCCAGCAGTGATCCCCGGTTGGGAGAAAAGCAAAAACGATTTCCAGTGAGAAGAGCTTTAGGTGATGTTCTTTGCTCCTCTTTAAAAGAAGAAATTAGTCCATTTCTGATAAAACTACAGATATTGCCGCATCCACAGAGACCGCTTCAGAAGCCGCCACTGTTTTCAAACATGCCGTCACATCCAGTTTTGGCGGGGTCCATGTCTCCCACTGGAAACAAATGTTTTATTGCTGGTTTGTTCAGCATCATAACGAAAAGAGTGCAGAGAAAATTAGGTTCACGAAATGGACAACTGAAGACGGTGACGTGGCAAAATTCCTCAAATTTAATCTGTGAAAGCAAGCTCACAACCTGGTTTGATGACACATGCAAGCTAATAGTGAAACATTAATACACCTGATACTCAAAACAGAAGGACATACACTGTGTAAATGATGTCTAATTTTCAGTAATGAAGTGTGTGTTATTATTAAGCATTCAATCTACAGTTATTCAAAAATATGATATAATATTTCCAAGGTCAAGTCATAAGTATTACATAATTAAGTTTTATTAAACAAGTATGGCTTACTTACCTCAAAGTCGTAACTCCCTGTTATATAAATATGACTTCCCTAAGGTTTTTCCAAATCAATGTCAGTTTTTCACAAAAATGTAGTGGTGTAACTGAGCTTTAATTGACTTGGGCAACAACAATCTAACACTCAAAACTTCTTTTCTTTTGACAGAAGCTCTGAAAGGATCCAGCAAGGTTAGCATTTTTTTCCACAAAGTATGAATAATAACACATCATCACTTTTTGTTCCAGTACCATCCATCCATCCATTACCTATACCACATATCCCTTTCAAGGTCCCAGGGTGCTGTAGCCTATCACAGCTGACATTGGGGGCGAGGTGGGGTACACCATGAACCGGTCACCAGTCAATCGCAGGGCCACATAGGGAGACAGACAACCAGTCATGCTCACACCCATGCCCAAGGGCAATTTGAAGTCACAAATCAAATTAATGGGCACATTTTTGGTCTGTGGGAGGAAGCTTGAGTGCCCAGAAAGAACCCACACACATACAGGGAGAACTTGCAAACTACACCTAGAAAGACCCTGATCGATATGAATTTTTTTTTTTTATTGCTTTAATCCAAACAAGTTTCCATGTTAGATGAAATTATAAAATGTGGTAAGATAGATAAAGTATCTATCTATCTATCCATCGTATCTATCTATCTATCTATCTATCTACCTATCTACCTATCTATCTATCTATCTATCTATACCTGTAATACTAAAATTATACCTACAAGCTGCAAGCCGGCGTGGGCTGCTGTACCATCAAATTCCAGGGCTGAAACAGAGTCCCACTCTGGCCCTGCTCCTAACAATAAATCCCTCTTATAGACCACATCATTTGGTCTATATGCTGTTTGGTTTGTTTTATTTATAGTTGTAAAATCTTTCTCAAAATCCTTTCAGAACATTTGTAATATTAATTAATAAAATGGTTTTGTGAAGCAAAAGGTACGTAACCATACAGCGCTCCCCCAACAAAAACTAGCTGCAGGCACTCCTCAGTGTGTCCCTGACTCATTTTACTTTTTCAACATGTTTTCAAGCTTCAGTTCTTTCAAATGCACTTGCGCTTTTCATTGATGTCCTTCTTCTGTCAAGGGAAACTTCATTTCCAGAGAATTATTTGACAGGAATACTTCAGAATTAAGATGATTTGTCAAAACCGCGAATAAACTTGATTCTTGAGAAAGGTTCACAATACTAATGAAGTAATAGTTTTCAAGAGATTTTGTCATTGCTTTAATATATTTTTTATGCTTTAGCAGATCAGCCTTGTTGGAGGAACCATTTTTCCTGTTTGCACTGACATGTTTAAGGATTGTTCATTAGATCATGATTACAGTAAAGTAAACATAACAAGAAGAGGCTTTGTGAAATGATTCAGATGCATATTATGTGTCTTGAAAAAAAGAGTGCATTTACTGGACACGTGAATGCAGTAGTTGTGTTCAAATAAACACTCTTAAAAAATCAATCAGTCAACTAAAAATCAATCAATGTACTGCAACAACTTGGACTACATGAACAAGACGACATCATCTAATGTTTTTAAAGCAAACAAAATGAAATCCCAATTTACTTTTACGTGATAGCTGGTTGCATTTGACTCCCAAATCATGGTTGCTTGCACCATTTTCTGATGAATCATTGATTTGGATTTCAGATTTTAGTTATTTACCAACATTTCTGAACAACAAAAAAAAAAAAAAGTTGGAGGTTGAATGTTCTGCTTGATTAATGTCTGACTTGTTAGAGAAGTCCAGTTTGCCAGCTAAAATTTGGGTATAAAAAGGTGAATTTAGTTTGAAATTCTTCATCTCTGTTCAAAATGGTAAAATGAGCTGACTGCAAATAAAGTGTCTGCAGAAACTTATTTTTCAGGGGATTATAAAGTAAGCTTTATCACTTATTATTTTTACACATTATATATATATACATATACATATATATATATATTTATATATATATAGAGAGAGAGATAAAATAATTTCACACTGAAAAAATTTGTAAGAGAGTTTGACTCAAGGCTTTGCAGAAATTTAAGCAGATGTCTATTACAAATTCTGTTTTCTCAGATTTTTTTGTGTGCATGTGTGTGTTAAGACATAATATGAATGCAAACCGATTTTATGTCTGATCAGTTGCTTATATGAAATAAGCAACTGATCAGACAGTTTATTATTTTCATTTTTTCATTGTGACAGCATTTTCAGCCAGTAAAACCCACCATGTTGGCGTTTCTACCGTGTACTTTCTCTCCAAATTCACAATTTTACTCACACTGATGTCAGAGCACAAAAACCAGCAAGTTCTTCAGGCCCCATTTACGCGACAACGAAAATGACCAACAACAGAGTTTTCATTGTGTTTCTGCCTTCCGTTTACACGAGAACTGTGCCTGGAGTGTCTGAATCCACAAACTTTTGAAACCAGGGTCCAGAGTGAAAAGTTTTGAAAACGTTTTCGAACCCGTATCCGTGTAAATGGGAATAGGCATTTCCAGAGAAAATGCAGACGTGTGGCACATGTGCAGTACGTTTTGACATAAAGATTGCGCACGCATCCCAGGAAAAACAACAACAGCTTTGACCATCTACCAAGCAACATGTGTGCTGCTTACTATGCTCGGTTTGTTATCCAGACAAAAATATCCAGACACATTGTTGTCCAGACAAGAAACTCCTGCGTTTTCGTGCGTCCAAATCTTTCCGTTTCTGGTGAAAATTTTGTCTTGTAAACGGGGGCTCAATCTGCGCAATTATGCACAAAACATACACAGACATCATGTTCCTGATTAATGTTGAGTAGGTGTTTATATTCTTGTGAGAGAAGCATCATCTCATGGTGACACCCACCCATTCAAGCTCGTTTATTGTGGAACTCAGGCACACCCTGAGAGAGGTGGGGGGGGCTGTCAGTGGCTGGAAGCTGGTTGGTGATTGAGTGGCGCCCAGCAGGCATTTGGCTGGAAGGGGAAAACTAAAGCTGCTGCATCTGTGATGTTAAATGATTTGATCTCAAACATGATTAAAAATGGGAATTCATGACTGTCACAAATAAGCAGTTAATTGTAACTAGATAAGAGTTATTTGGTGTCCCTTCTTTAAAATAATTTTTGCTCTATTTTCACCCAAATACAGTCCAAAGTTCAGATACCTTTAATGTGAGCAGACAGTAGAAATGTCCTTCAGATTTAAGCTTTTTATCTCTGTACTTTCTAATCATTTTACAGCCTGCACTTTCTTTTAACTTTAACTTCAGTGGAAAGTTGAATCAGAACTTTCTCAGGCCTTTTTTTTTTTTTTTTTTTTTTTGGTTAACATAGGGATTTCTACTTCTGCATGACTTAAGAATATATCGCCAGCTCTAATTGCCACAAATCAGAAGTAGAACGTAGAGGTGGAGCTGGTTTGGGGTTTATGTGTCTGGATATGTAAACAGGAAAGTGTCAGAACTAAACAGAAATAGCTACGTGCTAGATGAAACAGCCTGGAGCCAAAATAAAAATGCATTGAGCTGAGACTTTATTACAGAACATATGAAATCTTGGAGGGGACAAGTTGAAAGATTTTTTTCTCCATCATACCTCATTATTAAAGCAAGATTCTGCCACCTGTCATCAAACGTTGTTCTCATTAAAACCTGCTCTAATTATCTTCTCCATGTGGATTCTCCTGACAGGACAGAAAATTCTTTATCAGATTCAATGACACAATATCAGTGTCACTCTGACCTGATCCTCATTTTTTCCAGTGATGATAGGCTCCACACACCATGCCTTCATCGCTCATCATCTGACAATAAAGTACTTCTTTTTGCTCTCAGATCACCTCATCTGTGCAGAGCTAAGGGATCAAACGAAGAGGATTTGCTTGAGGTGTGAATATGAAGTCCTTCAATAGAGGGAATACGGTAAAAAGACCTCCACTTGAACTAAGCAGGGCTCCTGAAGCCCCCAGGCAAAGGGAAAGAGCGCAAGGAAATCTCATTAGGCTCTAAAGCCTCCTCTACAAGGCTGCCCTATCACAATGTCGAGCTTAAGGATTCCCACCAGTCAAGTTTAAGAAGAGGAAAAAAGTCTCAGCTTGGAGAAACAAAGACACCCAGTTTGCCTGGATGTGGTGGCTCTGAAATAGATGCTTTTTAAAAGAGCAGCAAAAGTGCAAAGTTACAGTTGTGAGGTAAAAACGCTCATACTAGCAGTATTTTAGATTCCCAAGTGGAGGAAGGAGAGCTCTTGCATACAAAGCACATATAAACAGAAAAAGGCTCCCCGAGATAAAAATAGAAAACTTCAAACAAGTCTAGACTTTGTTCTTGTTGCTTGCAGAGTGAGGGAACCTTCTTATGCTGCAGCTAAAGAGATGCCGCAGGGGACTTTTTCTAAAGGCTGATTTCATCTGTGTGGTCCTCAGAAAAAAACACTTGTGATTATCTGTCAAGTGGACAGTGAGTCCTGCTTATTTTAAGTGATGTAAATGAATCTATCAAAGCTTAAGCAGGCTAAAAAAAAGACATTTCTGACCCTAATTCAGTGAACTTAATATTTTTGAGATAAAGCAGAGAAACTTGATGTGGAAAAGTGATTACCTGCATGTTTTGCCTTTGAAAAACTTCTTCAGACTTTTTTAAAAATAAATATTTAACCTCTGTGAAGTAAATGGCTCCTCTGAATAATTCAGAATCCTACAATCAAAGTTAGAAATCTCAGATTTAAATGAGAATTTTGAGGAGAAAAAAAAAATCATAATTCTGAGAATAAAATCAGGATTCTGTCTGTGGGATTTGGGGATTAGTGTGCAGTTCATTTTTGCTCCTTTTTTTATTGCCACAACAATTACTGACTGTAGCTCTGTTGCCTGCCAGCTCTAATACACACTTGTTAAAACTGTAAATATTAAGCTTATCGTAGATTATTGTTGATTTTTTTTTTCTTTTTTTTTCAGAAAATTTAGATGGTTGGGTTGCTTTGTAGTCAAATATGCAGCAGCTGCAATGTTCAAACCAGTAATGGGCAGTAATTTCACCAAAATAGTGTTGTGTGCTGGTTAATTACATTTTTTAGTAACTTTGTGGCAGCATTTTCATTTTGAGTCAAATAGCTTTTCAGAAGCTCAGCTATTTTATTGAACAAGTAGTAGTAGAAATGTGTTTAATTTTTAGTTGTTACCACAGTGTATTACTGTATTAATGTATTAAACAGTGTGCAAAAAGTAATTTAAAAAGTAAGCTATGTCCATTCAAATGGATATAATGTCAAGAGATGACATCATCAGATGCTGCACAGCTTCATTCATTAATTCATTCATTTTCTATACCCCTTATCCTTTTCGGGGTCGTGGGGGGGCTGTCATTGGGCGAGAGGCGGGGTACACCCTGAACTGGTTGCAAGTCGATCGCAGGGCCACATAGAGAGACAGACAGCCATTCACGCTCACTTTCATACCTAGGGGCGACTTAGAGTCACCAATCTACCTAATGAGCATGTTTTTGGTCTGTGGGAGGAAGCCGGAGTGCCTGGAGAGATGCACAGTTTCCAAAAAAAAAAAAAGAGAGACATTTTCACACATTACATTGTTTCACCAACAGACAATTTTATATCAAGAACATTCAAATTGTGACAGTTTCCTATAAGTTTCCTTGCCTTGTCAAAATTTAAATTTATGCTTTGCTGAACAGGAGAACAGTATGCTTGGAAAATCACTAGTTTTGGCTTATTAATAACTTTACTATGTAATAGGTTGTGAGAACTGACATCTGTTGACAACATTTTGTCCATCTGTTTTTTTGTCGTGATGCTCCAATCCCCACTTTCTGTGACCCTGTATCAAATAAAAGATGGATGAACACAAGGCTGTTAGAGTGAATTGAAAAGCTTTGAAAGCAGTCACAGCTGATCCCTCCTCACAGCTTACATGTTTCTGTTTCTTCCTGTCATGCTTACTGCACAACCCATATTGAATTGGACGCATGACGCGTGCCAAAAAAGCTGGAACAGGGGCAACAAAAGACTGGGAAAACAGAGGAGTGCTCAAGAAACACCTGTTTGGAAAATTCCACAGGTGAATAGGTTCATTAGAAACCAGTGAGTGCCATGATTGAGTATAAAAGGAGCACTTTGAAAGGCTCAGGCATTCACAAGCAAGGATGGGGCAAGGTTCACCATTTTATGAAAAACTAAATGAGCTAATAGTTCGACAGTTTCATCACATTTCTCAACAAAGAAGTGCAAGAAATTTGAAGGTTTGATTATCTACAGTCCATAATATCATCAAAAGGTTCAGAAAATCCAGAGAAATCTCAGCATGGCCAAAAACCAACATTTAATATCCTCAATTCTTCAGGCACTGTATTAAAAAACCTACATCATTCTGTAAAATATATATTACCATGTAGGCTCAGGAACACTTCAGAAAACCATTGTCTGTTAACACAGTTTGTCACATCATCTACAAGTGTAAGTTAAAAGTCTACCTTGCAAATCAAAAGCCATATATCAACAACACCCAGAAACGCAGCTGGCTTCTCTGGGCCTAAACTCATCTGAGATGGACTGACGCAAATTAGAAAAGTTTGCTGTGGTCTGAGGATCCCATACTTAAAGGGTTTTTTTTAAATCATTGTCGTTCTGTCCTCAAAGCAATGTCTTTTTCAGGGACGTCCCTGCTAATTTTTGCATGACAAAGCCAAGCTACATTCTGCAGGTTGCAACAGCATGGCTTCATAGTAAAAGAGTGAAGGAACTAGACTGGTCTACCTGCTGCGTGAGGCACAAAATACAACAATGGAGACTTGGACTGTGGAGAAACTGAAGTCATTTATCAAGCCACAACAGAAAATAAAGCCGCCTAAAGTTCCCAAACACTGAATGGGTGTTGTTAAAAGGAAAGGTGATGTAACACATTGGTAAGCATGCCCCTGTCCGAGCTTTTTTGGAACATGTCATAGGCATCTAAAATCATGTCTTCATAGTGTATCCAGTTAAATACTGAATCAAGTTTGTATTGTATTTTTATTTATGTTTTACACAACCTTG
The DNA here is from genome assembly GCA_037902135.1 of Cetoscarus ocellatus. NCBI lineage: Eukaryota > Metazoa > Chordata > Actinopteri > Labriformes > Labridae > Cetoscarus > Cetoscarus ocellatus. The sequence goes on from JBAMNC010001050.1 coordinate 1,030,845, forward strand.
CAACTTCATTGGATTGTTATTTTTTTCTTTTTTTGGGAGGGAGGGGTAGATTCACTTAAGCAGAAACTCCTGGCTTTGTCACATTTTAATGTCAGAATAACCTCTGTTCTCCAGTGTTAAACTTTTCTTCAATAACAAACCGTAAATGTTGCAGCCCCATTAATAAAACCTGTAGCTCTGTCAGCACCATCCTGAGAGTGCCTTGTTACAATTTGCCTCAGGTCTAACTTTAAATCAGAAAACATTTGTATCATAATATCTTTGGATGAGTGAAGTGTTAGAGATTAGGAATCTCTCTGCTTTACATAAATATTTCATGTCATGGTTTGTCAGCTTTTAAATCCATGTTTAAATCTGTTTCCCTTTCCAATTACTCCTGAACACCTGCACCACACATTTGCAGATCTCTCCCGCAACTTTTTCAAGTTACATAAGCATTTTTTTTTTTCAAGGCGACGTGAGGCAACTTTGTGCATCTCAGTATTCAAACAGGGTAGATGCATTGTCATTTTCATCAGGGCTGCTTGTGTTTCTACGCCTCCCATCTCTAACCTGATTCAGTCAACATCTGACAGCAGAGAGTGAGATGGAAAGAGAAAGCATGGAGGGGAGAGAGAGAGAGATGTAAGGAAGTACCCCTGCACAAAGCAAACACTGCTCCCCTCTTTCTCCCAGACGCTGAGAGATGTGAGAGTTGCCATGTTGAGGGCGGCGGCTTCTTTTTAAGGGGTGACTTTTATTTTTGACAGATTAGTGTTGCAAAAGAGATTAAATGTCCTCAGCACAGGGAGGCCTTAATGTCCTGTGCTTTTCCTCTTTTAACCTGATATTCAGTTCAAATGGACTGAATGTTTTCTTAAGGGCCCAGAGAGCATGTGGAATATTATCATAAGCTATTTGTTAGAAAATGGAGGTGCTCTTAGGCCTTGAAAACATGTAGATGGGTCTTTGTTCAAATTAGCTTTTTCTGACATTTTGGCCACATATTTTGAACTTGCAAAAGGTCCCTGAAAAAGCACTTTTTTCAAAACTGCTTCCTGGGTGAAGATTTTTAGAGGCTGTGTTAGCAACGGGGAAATGGGGAAAATTCTTTTTCGCCCACTGTGCGACATAATTGCTTTTATTTACATTGGAGTTGTGCTGTGGAGGGAGCTGCTAATCTTCTGCTGGTTCAGTGTTGCTTGCTGGACTTTTATCATGCTTGAACACACAACCACCGTTGCTCTGCCACTTTTCTTCAGCATTCTTATGATGCAAATTCTGTCCACTTTAGACCTGGTATTATGGTTAAAAGAGTGACTGTTAGCTCTTGACCCTTAGCTGCTTTTGTCTGTGGTTGGTGAAAACACAGCACTAGCACCAGTTTTGTCTCAGGTTGAAAACTTGAAAACTAGGTAGATGGGGTAGCTTCAAAAAAATCAGTCATAATAAGTGGATGGTAAAAAAATTTTGCACATCAGTGACCATGTTGAATGCTATTCACAACTAATAATACTTTTTTTTCATTTCAAAGCTCCAAGGTCAAAGGTAAAAGTCATGGGACCTCATATTCAGTGCTTTATCTCATATCTAATGAATTCATTGAACTAAGCACAAATGTCCACTTTGACTCAAAGATTAACCATTAAGATTTTGGACAGGAGCGTCCAAGGTTTTTGGACCTCATGTTAATCCCCTACTTATTAGATTCTTAAGGTGTGTTCACACCTAGTGCAACTTTGCGACCGAGATCGTGTCACAAACCCAAGTCCTGTCACCTGTTCATAGCTCATTTTGTCACCGTCGCCATTGCTCAGTGACGTCACGCCCACTCAAGTTTCATCCCGTGATCATATCATATAAGAGGATGCATTAGCTGACATTATTCCAACTGTATCCTTTTCACTCACCTACCAACCACAAAACACTACAGCTAGCCCTACAGCAGCATTGTCTGTGAGTTCTCTGTGGTCTGTCTAGGCGGAACTAATGTACTCACCAACTAATGTTCCCCACACGGACACAGATTGTCACTCTGTGGACCAGAATAAAAACAGTCTGTCACGAGTGTCATCAAGCACCCACACAACACTAATTGGCTCTCACAGCGCAACATCATCTGAAAGGTTAAAATATTTCAACTTTGGCGACTGAGCACGGCGACCTGCTCCGCGTCCAAAGTGACCCCAGCGTTCCCATCTGCAGCAACAGGGGCACCGCCCCCATGTCTCCAAAGATGCAACCAAGTTGTCTAGAACGCATCCGTCACATCGGTGTTGTAACGCATCAAGTTGCGTTCGGTGTAAACACATTTTTAAGAATCCCACCCCACAAATCCTGGCCCTTCTTTACCCACCTCTGCATTTGAACTTTCCAGTGATTGTACTGACCATTTGCAGACACTTGATGAACATGACGTCATTTGGTTCTGTGGACGGCGGAGTACTACTGTTGTCAATAGCCTATGATGCATTTTAGCCAGTAATTACTGCGATGCGTTTTTGAGCCACCAAAGTAACATAAAGTCTAGTTAATACAGAACAAAAGTGTCACTGAAGCTGCCAGATGAGTCTGGTTGCTTTAAGACCACCACCATTTAATATGTTTTTTTTTCAGTTCTGACGTGTGCTGCTGACCTCTTGGCCAGGTCATCCTTGTGAAAGAGATCTTGATCTCAATGGGTCTTTATCTGGTTAAATAAAGGTTAAAAAAAATAAAAATAAAAAAATAAGACAAACAGAAAAATGAGCGAAGACCAGACTGATATAGATGCTAAACAGCAGTCAAACAGCGTGTCCATCAGCTGGATCAGAAGCCAATGAAGTGGCACCATGGTAAAAAAAAAAAAAACAACAATAAAGTATTATCTATTAAGCTCTGAAAAAGTTATAAATTTCTAATTTGTTAGACTTACTTTTAAGTGTGTGAATGGTCTTGCCTACAGCTGGTCAGCCAAATGATTCAAACATACTGCAGCAAAGGAGCCACAACTAGAGCTCAGACTGCAAACCAGCAAAATGTAAAACATTTGGTCAGTCCTCCTTATCAGTTAATGGCCCACAAACCTGGAATACCCTACCATCTGAAATAAAAAAACTGACTTCAAAGCATTCAGTAACTAGGTTAAACAATAACTTAAACAAAGGCAAATCTGTGAACACTAAGTTGCATGTTTTATATCACAAAACATATATTCACCTAATCATGTTTTAATCTATTCCTTTGTTTTGTTCTTAGTTGTTACTTTACCAATCATTTTCAGTTGTTATTTTTAATGTTATTAATCTGCCTGTTTGTATCTGCTTTACAGTTGTTTTTAATGCCATTCTATATCAGATTTAATGTTGTTGCTTTCTATGTCTGCTGTAATTGACTGTCTTAATATCTATTATACTGCTTTATGTGTCTCGTTTCTTATAAGTTTAACCAGGGCAAGGACTGCAAATTAGCCTTGACTAGAAGTCTTGTTTATGTTACATTGGTTGCACTCTTAATTAGATGTAACAATGCTCTTGTATTGTCCCAGACAAATAAACTGATAAATAAGGCAAATAATTAAATAAATATGTGGTGATCTTTGAAGGGATCATGACTACCGTTTGTTTTGGACACAAGAGGATACTTCTATGAACACAGAGAACACGCAGCAAAAAATAGTTTATCAAGTTTATAAAAAACAGAGCTGCCTGATGACAGACTTAACCTGACTCTCCAGGTAAACTGTTTCGGATATCAATGGGATATGTTTTACTTGTCCAGGAAACAGCCCTTAGTAAGTTTAGAGGAAAGTCAGAACCTTTCAAAAGTTACTTGGAAGGTGTTTGGGTGGATTGATCTGTCTATCACATTCTTTATGGGTCAATCAGATGATGTAGTCAGTAGTAACTGCTGCCAAGGAGTAAACTAAAAGCCAGTTGGTAAATCAGACTCTTGCTAAAACCTGAGAGGGGAGAGTTGAAAACATCTCTTCACCATGAGACCCTTGCTAATCTCTTTAAGAGCTGTCATTGTTTACAGGCTTGCACTCACTCCTTGCTGTCATTACGCCCACAGTTTGCACCTCTTTCTTTCAAAGGACAATGATTGGTCAGTACTTTTTCAGACAGTGCTCGGTGTCCCAACTTAAAGATTTACCAGATGGATATGCCTGATGACAGACATGGAACCTAATTGGCCAAGCTCTTGTGCAAGGTCAGTAAGAAAGAGCTATCTAATATCAACTAGAATTCAATGGAAAAGAACAAAAAATATGAAAAGCTTCTGACCTAGAGCTCACAGATAAGTAATAAATCTGATAGGCTATTCAATGAGCTAAATGCTCAAGGTCAAAATGTGCAAAAGTTTATTTTCATTTCATTCTGAGACATTTATCACTGAGAGAAATCATATGTTTTCTCATTAAAATCTATTTAACTGCTATCGGGAAACATATTCTCCATCCAGAGATAACATTGTGTCAACCACTCAACCACTGCTGCCCTAGGGACGTTTCACATAAGCCACCGCCTGAGCCATTTCTTTACAGATACAAATTCAATGGATATGCTTGTATGGCTCCTTCTGCCAGTAACCTTGACCTTGTCCAGGCCTGCAGGGTGAGCAAGCATTGTGTGGAGAAAGCAGTCAGATCCCTTTGTGTCCAAACTTCCCTCAGCATGCAGCACTGCAATGCAGTCTGTCATTTGAAATTTATTTTCCCTTTTTGCATTTACAACAATCAAGTGCAGGAAAATGTATTGGTAAAATAATTCAACATGGCTAACATTTCAGTAATTAAAGGAGACATGAATTTGGCTTTAAATTTGTCTGACTGTGTGAAAAACAGCTGCCATTGTTATTCATGTCTGGGAAGACTGAAGGGATGTTACCGTTATATGGCAGACAATTACAAATCAGTACAAAGTCATGAAATAGGGATCAATACTTGGTTCTGTATTAAGACCAAAATCAATCATATTTGAGTAGAATGCTATTGTGTCTTGTTGGTCATATGGCATGACATTACATCCAACTTAGCCATGTTTAATTTAATAGTTTGTAAATACACAAGAAATACAAGTTCCAAGTGGACCAGTGCTGTCATTAAATTCAAGTAAAATGCTAAATATTTTCAGCCAAACACAAAACTCAGTCAGCTATGTCTGCTGCTTCCTGTGTTATTCAACAAGGTTTAGTGATATAACCTTCGTGAAATTTCACCTTTCCTTTAACTTTCTTTTTAAAGAGACAGTATTACAGTGACAACCTCTTCTCCTCCTTATATTTGCCTGTCATAGGACACCCTGCTCACATGAGGGCAGAGCCACAGCAATATGTTTTCCTTCGTCTCCATCAATTCGTCTGTTAGTGTTTTGGCTCTAAATAAGTCTGTGCCCGACAAATCAAATGCTTTGGTGGGAAGAAAGCCTTGTGCAATTTTTCTGTATGTGAGATTCATGGAAATCTTTTCGGCAAAAGTTGATCATGAAGCCAAGTGACCTTGGTCTTAAACCTCAGGCCTCCAAAATGTAACCAGCTCCGCATCAACTCAGAGGGAATGTATGTGTTAAGTCTGACAAAATCCCTTAAAGTGTTCTTGAAGGATCAAATTTGTTTTCTTTGGCATCATCCCCAATTATCTGCCCTCTTTATCAGTAAGTCAAAGTCGACATTTGTGACAAAGTAAAAGAAAATCTGAGGGATGAACATGATGCCTGCAGCTTTTTTGAAGTTTGACCTCTAAAATCCGATCAGTTCATCTCTAACTCAGATATCAGAGTCAGTAGTTTGGCAGAAATATAATTTGTTTTCAAACATCAGGCCAAATGACCATGACCTTGGACCTATGACTCCCAAATCCTTATCACATCATCCTTGTTAGGTAGTTCATATTTGAGCAAAGTTTCTAGTAAAACTCTTCAAACTTTATTTTTTCAAAGATTATGTGTACTAGCAAGGAATGGTCATATTGGGATCTATGACCTTAAACTTCGAATCATGACCTTGAAAATCAAGATAGGTCATCCTTTGGTAGCAATGTACAAAGTTTAATGAAAATTCCTTGCAGTACTTTTTCTGTATTGCATTTACAAGCAAACAATGGCTACAAGGCTCCTTGACCTTAATCTTTGACCCCCAAAGTGTATAAACGTCATCCCTAAGTCAGAGGATATTTGTGCAAAGTTCACAGAAAATCATTCAAGGTGTTTTTAAAATATGACATTCACAAACATGATCATGTAATACCTTTATGACCTTGACCTTTGGCTCATGACTTTCAAAATCAAAATGGGTTATCATTGAGTTACAAAACACACTGCACAAGATTTAATGAAAATTCTTTTGAGTATTTTTCAATGTACTAGAGTCACAAACAAAAACAACTACAGATACAGCCCCTTCATTTTTCCCCTTCCAGCCAAATCCCTGCTGAATGTCAATTACCAGCTAACGTCCAGCCCCTTGTCTAGGGCATTGCCTAAATTCCACCATTTTGGGTGTCCTCAAGAGATGCTGCTTTCCTCACAAGAACATAACCAGTGGGCTTCAACCTTTGCCCTGTCAGAGTTGCGTTAGCTTTAATCAGTCACTATGTCAGGCATCACCAAATGGCGGACCCCGGTCCGGATCCAGACCGAGTGATGGTTCTGTCCGCACCAATCTCTGATAAATTCAAAGGAATAGATTTTAATTGAGCATTTTTTCCGACAGTTGCGGATATACAGCGGGCACGCCCGCCAATAGGGGGGTACAAACGGTTATGTTGTCCCGGGCCCAGCACGGGGGGGAGGACAAGAACTGGGCAGGAGGGGCCCGCTGCCCCGGAGCGGAGGGACAGAGCCAGGCTACTGGTGAGAGAGAGAGAGAGAGAGAGAGAGAGAGAGATGGTGACGGTCACGGTGTAGCGGGGGGTGGGGGGGGGGCATCTGATTGTCTTGTCCCGGGCCCAGGCAAGACTGTCAGCTGGCCTGACAGCGGGCGCTGCAACTCCAGTTAACACTAGAACCGCTACTGTGGTCTGATCACAAGTTGGTTATGCCACGAGTGTTCCTAAATATATGTTCTGTATGTTTTCTTTAGCTTGTAAGGTTGTTTAATGAAGCACTAAAGAGGAACGAGACATGATTCATTTAGTGGAGGTGATTTTCCCGCCTCTATCGTGTTTACAGCACGAGCTGCAGCAGCCACACACACCAGCAAACAGGAGGCAGAGACAAGTAAACTGCCTGTGCAAGAAAATAAGACCCTTGTCACCTGCAAGCATTGCGACCGACCTGTGTGGGAAATACTGATGAGGGCTGAGAGCTTTTGCGCTGTGGTGGCACTGCGCTGTCCACGGGCTGATCCTGTTCTTTTTCTAATTGTTTACTAATCGAGTTGATCATTTGTTGGTGTTATTTTCATTGTTGCAGTTCAACAGTTTTTAGCACTAGTTTGTTTTCGAATGTTTCCCATTTTGCAAGTTCTAGCAACACTGTTCTGTTTACTTATTTATTAGCCTATATGAGTGTGGGTTCATGCAATGCATGTTGCGCTGTTTGTGTGTGAGAATGAGAAAGAAGGAGAGGGAAAGACTGAAAGACAGAGAGAGAGAGAGAGTTAAGGACAGAGAGCCAAAGAGAGAGAGAGAGCAAAATCTGGAATCTGCGAAAATAAAATATTTCTCTATCACTCTCTTGTTACATTATATTGTAACAACACAGCAGTAACAAATGACAAATGATTGTACTTTTAAGAGTTAATTTCTTGTATTATGAAGATGTTGACTTTTTTTACTGGAAGTGTAGGTCTTCATTTTTTAGGCTGTGACCTCTCTTATTTAAGAAAAAGGAAGAGGAAAAATATTTAGTCAGCGCTCTGTATGCACTTGATTTTTCCTAAAAAGAGCCACCTTTATTGTTTTCTGAGGATGCTGACTTTTTTACTTGATGTGTAGGCCTTCAATTCTTGCCTGGGACCTCTTTCATTTAAGAGGAAAAAATGGTTATCTGGCTCTGCTTGCACTTTTTTATTTATTTCATTTTAGGTTTTTCTTTTTTAATCTGAAATAAAGGCCTTAAATTAAATTGTCTTGGACTATTTTTATTTATGGTAAAGGAGCTAGCTGATATTAACCATATCCTGCATTAAAAATTGACAATAAATAATGTTGAAACAATAAAAATGTGGACATAGGGGAAGGCTATAAGACACAAACTGGACTTCGGTTTGGACCTTTTATTGGTGGAAATTTTATTAACTGGACCCCATTGACTTTTAATTGAATACCCCTGCACTATGCGTTTGTAACGTCGTTATTGGTAATCTTGATTCAGCCACATTTGTGATCAGGTCACAGGACATTCCAACCACAGAACAGTCAAGAATCAGTCAAGGAAAGTGGGGAAAATTTAAGTGGCTCCATCTGTACAAGGCTCTTTGACCTTGACCTAAGACCTATGACCTCCAGAATGTAATGGTAACAATGTAATCGTTGTGGCAGAGTGGAACTTTGTGAACATCAGCTGATGTGTTTTTGAAATTTTGCATTCACATGATCACATTAACTAGCAAAAGATGTTCATGAGTGTCCTTGACCTTGACCTTCGTTTTGTTTACCTCTAAAGTCAATATTTACCAGGTGTATTCACTTACACTATTACTCATGGTTGACAATAACAAAATAACAAAATGTTGGATAAAACTCCCACAGAGTATTTAAGTGACATTGCATTCTCAAGCAAAGATTAAACATGAGGCTCCATGACTTTCACCTTTAACCTGAGATCTCCAAAACCTGATTGTTCATCTTTAAATTCAAGTTCACATTTGATAAAAAATTATAGAAAATGCCTCAAAGCATTTTTGGAAGTATTGCTTTCATAAGAGGGCATCTTATTGACATAATGGGCTCTAATTTCCTGGCGCAACTCAGGGTGGCGCAGGGTGGCGCACCCCCCGCAGTGGTAATTTCGTCCGGCGCACCACCGTGCGCAGCCAATTTGGCAATTTGGTAGACTGGCTGCGCCGAGATGGGTGTGACCGCGCACCAGGGGGAGGTGTCGACGGATTCAGCTTGGCGCAGTGACAATTTCGTGCCAAAAAAACGCGCGAAAGGTGCGCTGAGAGCCCGCCAGCTCCAACCTGGTCTATTCTCGGCGCAGGAGAGGCGCACCCCGGGCAGAGGTAATTTGGTTGACAGACGCACAGTGCGCACACGTCACCAAAACCTCACAGGCAGGTATCCAGAGTGTCAGGCACATTTCAATGCAATAAACAATCACAGCAACCACTATTTAATGTAACCGTCTGAACCAGCATATACATTTGTATCTATATTAATTGTCCCGTCACATCTGATGTCAGGTCAGAGACGTTTGTCATAACTAATGAGTTCACATCTCTCAAGCCAACCACAAACAGCCACATCATCCGATATGGAGTATCCGGCTTCTCTCATCTTATGAAATTCAAAAGAAAAGAAAAAAGAGAGAGACGCTCGCTGAATAAATAACTCGGTGTCTTAAGGATTTACCTGTGATTGCCCATATTACTCTGTTTTAATCTTTATTCGTAACGTGATCTAAAAAGATGGAGTACATTATTGCAAGGAGGATGAGGAGGAGATATATTTTCACCTAAGGTTCTGGTTTTTGGCGATGACAGACCAAGAATGCGAATGGATCACAAGCATGATGAATGGATAAGCCTGCTGCTGTGTTTAAATGTAATTATCACTTAATTTTGTACTCCTATTATGACACAGGAACAGATTACATCTGTCCCGTGAGGTGGTCCACACAGTGATGCGCATCGTGTCCTCCGATGCGCAGCCCGGTGGCCCCTGCACTCTCCCAGTTGCTGTAAAAGTGACAGCAGCTCTGACCTTCTTCGCCACTGAGGTGAAATTGTCACTGCGCCTCGCCCGCGGCGCATTTAAAGGCGAGGAGAGGCGTTCATTTGATTGGTGAAGATCACACTCGGCTGTGTTAAACCCACTCAAGCCTACTCTCCTCCCTCTCTGCCATTTGCGCCAGTGGGAGAGACGGAGGCGTGGGTGCGTCTCCCTGCGCCAGACTGCGCCGTGCACGAAACTTGCAAAATGCCCTAGACACACCCTGTTGGTGTGGCGCAGGCGCGGCGCAGGGCAGGTGCGCCCCGCCTGCGCCTGGTCTACGAAATTAGAGCCCAATATGTTTGGCCTCTGCTGTCCTCAGCACAGAAGTATTAACAGTATTAATAAAACTGTATGGACTGTATGGACTGATGAGATGAAGAAATGCTGCGGAGGGTATCATTGAAGTGCTCCAAGAAAAATGAACCTCCGCCAAGGCATTTACAATATTGTCGAGTCATTAACAAAAATGTGGAAGACTACCCTATCTCGCAATGTATACAAATCAATTTAGAAACATAATTGTAATCACATCTTTCTCCAGCCATAAACAGCCTTCTCTGAAAATGTAATCAAAGTCTGTTCAATTCCTTTAAAATTATCCTTTTCAAAATCTAACAAACAAATGGACAAACCCACAAATGCCAGCAAGAACATAATCTCCAGGGTGAAGGTGATAAAAATGGACAATGCCCACCCTAATTGTGACTTGAGTCATTGCTGAACGTACTTTTACATCCATATATGTGCTTTCAAGAATCCATTTTGTTTATGGAGAGGTTTGAGATTTCTGGTCTTAACTTAAAAGCCTTTGATCATCTAGTTTATCAAAAAAAATCAAAGGCCTAGTTAAATAAAGAGTTAATATTCTGATGCATTTCCGCAATATACTTTTTTGATTTGCAGGAAACCTTGTGCTGCCTGTTCAGGTGTGATTTATTACTCTTTGAAATACATCGACCTGGATTATAACAAAAAATACAATACATTCAAAATGTAGTCAAGCCCCACAGAAAATGGCCCTTAACAGCCCAAAAGCTGCAATATTACAACATTGTTGTTGTTATCAGACTTCAATACACAATTTTAGAGAAAAATATTCCAACAAAACCAAATTAAACCAAACATCCAAAACCTATTCAACAAATCAAACCAGAGAGAATCTTTAAACATTAATGAAATGGAGAGATAAAACAGATGTCTCTGACCTACCAAATCAAACCAGGCTGTTAGAGAAGGCATTGACTTTATGTTTATCTTTCAAATCTTTGCTTTTTTCTGCCTAAAAGAGCCTTTGTGCATGTTTTCAAGGCAAAGTTTCTCAGTTAGTGCATAGTTCTACATTGAAAAGAGGGTAAGATTCAAGGCAATTAACATCAATACCAATTTTAAGCGCTCTGTCTTTATTTTTATTAATTCAATAATGAGTTGTTTTACATGACATCTTTTATGTTGAAAAGGCCCTTTATCGTCAGGTTTGGTTTCTGATTGCTTTGACCTTAACGATTTCAATTTTTGAATGTATCACATTTAGATTTTGTATAGTAGAGCACACACACAAGGGCATATGTACAAAATGATTTTGTGGCTTTAAGGCACATTAAATCTGTGCAAATTAGTAAATAACACATAGAACATGTTGAAAAAAAAAATCCTCTTTACTTCTTTTCTTTGTATCAAGTGAAGCTCTCTGCTGAAAGTTGGAAAAATATCAGCCCCACAATGCAAACAACCTTATAACAAAAAGTGTCTCCTGTTCCAGTGCCAGCACTAACAAACATAAACAGTCAAGAGTGAAAATTAAGGTCTAAACAGTCCAAATAGAGGGCAGTAAAATAACCATATTGAAACAACACACGTGAGAAATATTTTGAGAGATAATAATGTGTGACAAGCCTGGCATAGAGTTGTGCTCCCTGTGTGAAGCCAGTCAAAGATAAGCTCCACAGAATGCCGATTTTGTGTTTCTTTGTCTCTCTGTTTTAATTAAGGTTTGATGATTGATAGATAAATAAACTGAAAGTGCTCCAAGCAAATCTTTACTAAGTCATTTCCAACACTGCCAAATGCATTATTGTCAAAAATTTGGAAAACTGCTCGATCTTGCACTGACAACAAGTCCTTCGAAAAATACCTGGATCCTCATCCAGATTAAGATCATCACCAAAATCGAATCACATCTTCATTGAGCTGTAATTAACATTCACTGAAGATAGCATCAAGCTTGATTGAAAACTGATTGTGTATTTGTGGAAATGTGGAAAACTGCCCTATCTCTCAGTGTTAAGAATTTTTTTTTGAAAGATTTGGATCTGCATCTGTATTCAGATCACAACCAACATCAAGTCATATTCTTGTTGTGCCATTTCCTCAGAATCCATCCATTAGTTTTTGATTTATTCTGTTAACAAGCCTCCTTGGCCTGGGTAATACATAAACAACAAGATGCAATGTTTCACAAATTTGGAGCTATTAGTCATGAAAATCCCTTCTTAGTAAATTTAACCCTCAATTTTGGCTCAGCTCTTGCCTCAAAATGTACTGATTTTCCTCCTGAATATCTGTTTCTCAGTGGTGTTTGAAATCAAACACTTCTGCCTTTTTAGACTTCTTGGTATTCATGGCAAGTGGTCTGCAGAAGGGCCCAGGAGGAGGCCTGAGTGATGTAGCCTCCATGGAAGGGCCATCTGGCCTGCAGACCACTTCCTGACTCTGGCCCTTACACTGGGGCCACGGGCACCTGGTAGATCTGGCAAGGTACGCCTTGGAAATTTGCCAAGTATGGAAAGATACCAGTTTGATTTGGAGGGGCCTCCCAGCATGGGAGTCCTCTGGCTGGAAGGTTACCAGTCCGAGCAAAGGAAGTTCAAAGTGCAGCTCGGCTGGAGCTTCGTCGACAGAAAACACTGACAGAGACATGCAGACATGCTCCTTAGAATAGGACTCTCATGAGTGGACAAACTCTGAACTGTAACTGGACCAAAACAAAAGCAGTATTCATCTGTGTTCACTTCACTCAGTAAAATGTACAAAATAAAACCCAAACATGATGCGTGGGCTTGAGCTTAAATACAATCATTACTCCATCAATAGCACATGACTAACTGCACAGCTTTTTGGTGAGAATTTGTGCTGTCAGGTAAAACAGATGTTCTGGCCCACTCACCAGTCTTTGTAGACCTATAAAAACAGTTATGCCTGCATTGAGCTCAATAAAAGACTCCCAATGAACCCTTCAATAAACCTCACAACTAAGAGCACAACAGAAGTTCAACACCCACATAAAATTCACAATCACACTTTCACTCAAGCTCTTAATATCCAGTTAACTTATAGAGTAAACATTATACTGTGAAAATAATAAAAAAAAACAACAACAAACTAGTTACATACATGATAATAATTGCTTTTTTTTTTGTTAAAAAAAAGGGTGAAAAGCTGTTATTAGGCGACTATGGGACTACAGAATGGAGGTTGGACTTAAAACAACAACATACCTCCTCTTAATGGACTGGCCTGATCAAGTCAGTGCCCACAGCTGTGGCTATGGTGTATATATTATTGTTAATCAAAAATGATCATTAAGGATTGCATTAAGCTGGGTCCCCTGCCATTTTGTAATCCTTGTTAGCAGTTCATCAGCAACCATATTTAAAAAAAAAAAAAAAAAAAAAAAAAAAAAACAATGATGCTTCAGAATTCAAAAGTGGTAAAACCTCAGGTGTATTTTATCTTACAGAATGAAACATTCAAATCTTAATTGCAAGTGTTCATCACTGATCTTACTTTAGATATTTATCTGAAAGGTCATTATTAAATCCCATATACCTACGGCCTTGGAACCCAGGGGTGCTTAAATGCTAACTTGCTTCCATGTTTTTGGACTCATTCATGCACCACTCAACTGAGATGCTCCTAATGAATATGATGCTTAATTACCTCAATCGCCACATCAGAGTGGACATTTGGCTTAAGTTTGCTGAAAGACTTTCAAACTTTTCTTAAGATTTGTTAACAAGCAAATAAGAAACATGAGGCTCCATGACCTTTGGTCTCAGCACTCTTACCACTCAATCCATCAGTCAGAAGGACTTTTGTTTCAAATTTGACACACAACCCTCACAGTTTTCTGAGGACTTTGTGCTAATAAGACTGGCCTGGGGGAATCCATGGACAGCCCAGCATGGAGGCTCTAGAGGCTGAAGTACAGAGTGCAGGTGTCATGATGACAGATGGGATAAGTGTTTCTAATGAAACCAGACTTACACTCATTAGCATCTCAGGTCCTCATGTTGGTCACCAGGAATACAAGGCTCCAATTAATTCACCCACTCAGCTGGGAGTGAGTGTAGGGGCAGCAGGGACCTTACAAAGCCGGACTCCGTTATAGCAGGAGCCCTTCCCCCAAGGCTGAGACGGTCTGGGAGAAATCAGTTGACTGCAGCTAAAAGAAAAAATGAGGGGCTGTCACACCTAATTGAGCGCTGTCTCTGTACGTCCTACCTTCATACTTCTCCCTGCACTTGAGGTAATGCACTCAGAGTCGACAGAAAGCTCGGGTTCAAGAGAGTGTGATAAGGTGATGCTCCATGTGATTATCATTGTGTGAGCAATAGCAGGCACTTCACATCTTTGATTCACCACGTGCCTGAGTGCAGCGCTGTGGAGGTGTGTGGGAGTGGGAGGTAGAGGAGAGGACTCGGTGAATTCAGGATACAACCTTTGCTTTTGTACTGAATCTCCAGGAATGTGAGGAGTACACTCAAAAAAAAATGACAAGAGAGTGAGAGAGAGATTTTTTTAATGAGTGTGTAGATGTGCTGAATGTGAACAAACAGTGAATGTTTCAGCAGTTTGATCAGCAGAAATGTTCACTGTCACTTTGTTAAAAACAGAGTCAACACTTTCCTCAGAATTTCTGAGTCACACCCTTTCCTTGTTCAGCTCAGAATCCCCCAAAAATGTGGTCCTCCAACCTGTTAATTTAATACTTTAATCAAGATTACATACAAAAATAATGTTACAAATTTACAACTTTAATATTTTAATATTACAACCTCCCCAATTACAACTATTTTTCTTCAAGTTGTGAATTTATCATCATATTATAAGGACTTAATCAAAAAATCTCAGCCTTTTTTTTTTATGTGGTCATATTTCTCTGTTGCAGGTCTCCAGTATTTTTTTTCATCCTCTTTGGAAGAATTACAGTTTTTATTAATTCTAATAAACCACTTTTTTTTTTTAATTCTTTGGATGAAATTCATTAAAACAAGAAACTTTCAGCCCAAGTATTTCAAAATAAAAGCCTTCTAGCAGCAGAATTAATCTCTTTTCCTCTTTTTCTTATACTTTCACAAGAAATATTTGCATTTTCCTGTTAACAGTGAAAGACCCATCTGTTCAGGCGTGCCTATGTCTAATCTGTCCTCCGGTTATTTTATGTATCAAATTGTTTTTATTTCTCACTTTAACTTGTAACATTTTATTGTGAAGCAAACTGGGGTCTCTGCGCTAGAAAGGTGCAAGACTTTACATACTAACACACTTAAAAGTTGGCTGCTTGGTCTGTTAAAAGTTATATTTAGTGACGAATTCTTATAAAACAAAAGGATATCATGATGAGTTATACTTTAAGAAATAAAATAGACTTGAGCTTATGCAGCGCCTTTCTAGTCTCTTTGACTACTCAAAGCTGTTTTACACCACAGGTCACATCTACCCGTTCACTCTCACATTCACCCACTGATGGTTCAGAGTTTCTTTCAATGTTATCCATTAGTATTTTCTAACACATGCACGCCCAATCATTCCCATTTACATGCCACTGATGCAGCAGTAAAGTTAAGTGTCTTGCCCAAAAACACATTGCCATGTGACAGCCATAGCTGTGCCACCAATGCAATGTTAAATGTAATATTGTGCACGCCAAGATAAAAGCCCAGCTTAATCCATCTATTATCCACACAAGTGTTTTCAACATTTTTTGCCCAAAGCACAGGAACTATTGGCTTTATCTCAAGGTATGCCATAGTCATGATAATACAAATTAGCCCCTTTAACATGTGTTGAAGTATCTTACTGGTCTGTGCAAATTCATGCATGAGTGATGCCTAATATGGCCGAACAGAAAGTGGACCAATTTTAAAATAACTATCAAAAAATATTCAAAAATTTATTTGAAACATTAGAAATCTAGCAACACCCATTTAAATTTGACAGGTCATATTTTAGTAAGGAGAATTTTTGAATAGGAAAGAGGGACAAGTCATGTCTTCCCCCAACCTTCCAGCTCTGTTTCCTGTCAAAGATGATGTTCTCTGGAGGGTTTATGGAGAATGTCAAAGTTAATGAATTAGAAGCTGTGCAGGAAATGTAAGCGCCAAAGTAGATATATTTACTGGTGCCTCTAAGGCAAACCCAAATTTGCCTCAAGGCACAGCAGTGTGTCCCGTGTCACAAAAACCACCGATCTACTGTTCATTCCTTTTGGGGTTGCGGGGGGGCAGGAGCCTATACCAGTTGACATTGGGGTGAGAAGTGAGGTTCACCCTGAGTCGGTCACCAGCCAATCACAAGTCTGCCATGTAGTGACAGAAAAGCTTCACAAACTCACCTCACCTAAGGGCAATTTAAGTGTCCCTAAGAAGTCTGCTTGTAACTTCCTAACACAGAGTGCATATATGGCTGCATTGGTTAATGCATCTATTTGAAAAAAAAACTCTTTTTGTAAAAAAGTAAATAAATAAATAAATAGTCACTTAACCCAGTGCAGGGGTGTTGCTGGGCATAAAGCTCTACTGGGGCACAGGCCCCCTACCTCATATCCCCCCCCCCCCACACACACACACACAGCCCCACTCCACTGCCAACTCTTGGATTAAGCTGTAAAAAATAGTGTAATTTATCAATATTTAAAATTGTCAGTCTTCTTCTTCCAGAAATCTCTAGACTTTGTATCTTCAACTAAAAACATTAAAAAAAAAAAAAAAAAAAAAAAAAAAAAAAAAAAAAAGCTGGAAAAAGGCTGGCATCCTCAGCAGAGTGCTTCATTCAGCCGAACATACAGTAGGTAACACTGCTCTCTGGCCCAAGCAGATATTCAGGAATAATATGAGAAGAATCATTAAAGATACCAACCAACACTATAATGTTTTTTCCCCCTGCAGCAGTTGAGAAGAAAGTACCAGATACACCGAGCCAGCACAGAGCAGTTCAGGAAAGCTTTAACATATCCAGCCAATTGTTGCAAAAAAAAAAAAAAAAAAAAAAAAGGACAGGGCTTTACCTTCAATTAATGGCACTGCAGATTCAAGGAATGTTAAGACATATATTAAATAATGAGTGTGTCCTGTTTGACCAATTAAACCTTAATTTAATCTCTGGTGTATAGTGATAAGAGAGTTCTGCTAAAATCAAACATACTATAACAAAGACATGTGATGGATCTAGTTCACAAGTTATGATGGGTGAAATTCCAGAGCAATTATCAATTATAGGCTAGATAGCTAAAATGGACAGAAACTGCTACCAGTCATGGAACAGGACTGCCATTTTTGGGACATTGCAATACTTACCTGTTAACCCTCCCAACTCTGTAAGATCGCCAGAGCCCCCATGCAGTATAAATTATATTGCATACTTATGTCTCTGGGGATGAATAATGGATCTTTAAAGTGACAACTGTGTTTGGCAGATCATGCTTTTGTAACTTCAGAATTGATCTCAAATATATCCCAACCAAAAAGTTTTTTAATTTAGCCTTGAAGTGCAATGTTTTGAGAAATTTTGTATCTGTGGATCCACAGTGGAAAATCCATAATATGTGAGTTTTTATTATCTTGATTAAGAATATCAGACTCATATTTTCTATTTTGACCCTTAGAAAAACTGACAACTGCCAGTCAGTTTTATGGACCAATCCGATGCACCCGTTTCCTCCTGTTTTGTTTTCTTGCCAAATTTAACCAAAATCTAATAATGCATTCTTGAAATGTTCACAAGTACATTTTGAAGTTTGACCTATGACCTCCAAAAATGTGTTCAGAACCTACCAGAGATGATCTGATAAACTGGTTTAACATTTAAAATTTTACCCCAGCACAAATTGAGAGTAGCACTTTATGAACTAAAGAACAGCTGCAGTGTGATGTGTTTACAGATTATATGTTCTCCATCATGGTGCAATCAATCATGACTTTGCCCGTCAGTAATTTAGAACACCACAGAGTATTGTCTTTCCTTTGAAATAATAATGCTCCTTCTTTACAGCAAGAGGGTTGCTACTTTGACTCCAAAGGTTGATTGGGCCTCTTCTTACAGTGCATTTGTAGTTTGAACCTCTTTAAATATTTTACTTTCTTGCTGCATGTTTGTGAGCTGCTAGTAGCAGGTGGATGCTTCCTAAATGTGATGAAGCGCTACCGCTGTAGCTGAAGTGTCCACAGCCCGACTCTGATGCCGTCTAATGGGCTCTGATTGCTGCATGCTGGCTTCCAGAGCTGTGACACGAGGAGCCCGGCCGATCAAAGGCTTGTCCCAGGGAAACATGCTAATTCACATGCTAATGACAGGGCTGAGCTAAATGTATTTCGACATTAGCAGATGTGGCAGGCACTGTAACTCCAGATGTCTTCATCTGTCCCCGGTGTGTCTTTTCAAGGATGACTCTATACCCAGATGGGGCCTGCCAAAAACTAGGAAGTGATTTATTTTTCCAGGCAAGAGCTCTTGGTTCATAAAACACACGGACACCTCTTGAAGGGAATTGCCAAGCTGAAGACTGTTCATGCAGAGCCTGTGCCAAAAGTCAGCAGGAATGTAGGACAGCTTGATGTGCCCACAGCTTTTGTACCAAGCTGTAAATTCTGTCTGAATTCACATTGTTTGATGAGCTGCTTGTCTCTTTTGTAAGATGGCTCCCATTCAGCCGATACAAAGGTGACTGTGTAATTCTGATTCCACAGTTTTCTGCTTAACAGATAATTGCTCAAAAGCCATGAAACATGCACCAAAATTACTGAGATCACTGGCATCTAGCTGTTAACATTTTAAAAGGTGATCAAGTTCAGGGCTACACAAATTACTTAAGCCTGTTTCACTGGACCTTTAACACCTACAGGTAAATGATTCTGAATTGAAACTGTCAAGATACTTTGAACTGAATTAAGAAGAATTTAGAGATTGCAACTGTTGTTGTGTCAGTAATTTCTTTCAGTATTCTAAAGCAATTTCATTTCACTGTGTTTGTGCTCGGCAGCATAGTGAGTATATTATAATGCAAAGCATTTACTCTGTTGTAATATCCATGCACTATATTTCTGAATGAAAGGGATAAATAAGTCAGTAAGTCAGTCAGAAAGTAAGTAAAGTGTATTCATACAGAACTTTTTAAGAATAGATGTCACAAATTTCCTCTTAATTAGAATATATATATATATATATATATATATATATATATATATATATACAATTATAATAAAAAATAAGAACAACATCAAAATTAAATATAAACTTGTGGAAACATGTTATATTGTTTCCATATAAATGGCTGTTGAATTGATATACTATATGCATGCTTTTGTTTGTTCTATTATTAGATTGAGAATGCATTTCAGAGTCTTCACCTGAATTGCTGTTATTGGGTTGCCAAGTTATAAATTCGAGGGTACAAGCTGGATGTAAAACAATAGTCAGGTTGACACATTCAAAGGAAGCTGTCCAGTAAGCAATAGGGTTGTCACTTTACACTCAATATTTAAATATCTATTCGAGCATGGGGGTAAAAATCTGCACTCAAACTGTGAATAAACATTTGAATTGAAAACATCAGTTCTGTTGCACATTAGGGCGCCTGGTGCAGTGAACCACTGGATCCAACAGAGGCCACTCCCAGGGCAACCCGACCGTCCATAAACTAATCCTGCTCTCTTGACCTCAGTTGAGGAGTGGAATATACCTCTTGAAAATGAAGGCTATGTGTTGATATGAGCGCAAAGCAACTTGTTTATTCCTCATCCATGACTAATCTGGATGAGCACTTTGTGGGCCTTTCAACCAACTGTGGCTGTAAGGTGTGGTAAGCACTAGCCACAGGCATGGAAAAAGGCAATCATAAACAAGATACAAGATTCATATGCAAGACATGCGACCAGACAGTGTGGCCTCCTGAGAGGTAAAATGTAAGATGATCTAACAGAAATCCTTGTGTCTGTGTTTCAGCCAGACCAGCTGGCATTGGGGGGCTTCAGCATCTTCTGTTATTAACATTTATGCATGAAAACCAATCAAGTTTGATATTTGGGAAAAGTGACAGCCTAAGTAAGCAATGTTATGTCCAGGCAAAATAACTAACTTGTAAGGGGTCACAAAAGGGTCTTAAATTTAGGCAGCACAAAATAACTCACTTTGTTTTCCAAGTATGTAACCCAGTTATGTAACAAGTTGCTTTTAATAATTTCTTCTTTTTCTTTCTTTTATAGTATGGCTATAAAAGAAATGTTACAAAATGCTGTTAAAGTTGCCATGTTTTTCAACAAGTTTACACTGGTCCTAGTTGTCCCCTGAACATATTATTTTAAGTTTGTTACCTGAAGTCCACTCAGATTTTTGATTTTGACAAATTTGTTTCAGCCTGCAAAGAAAAGGCAGTGTCAGCATAAATCCTCATGAGCTGTGTCTGACCACATCTTTCACAGAAAGTGGATGATGCTGTGCTCTTAATATTTACTGTGGTGGCA